>WNYC01000030.1:0-310129 GCA_021396375.1 Sporothrix mexicana
CCCCCTTTATGGCCCCCCGGATTTTTTTTCTGTATTCATAAAATTAAAAAAAAAAATTTTTTTTTTAAAAAAAAAAAAAAAAAAAAAAAAAAAAAAAAAAAAAAAAAAAAAAAAAAAAAAAACAATTTCAACAGACTTTCAACAGAGACTAACACTTCTTAGGAGCGATTTCCCGCAGTACACATTTGTGTCCGTCAGGGGCGTGGAGGTCAAAGCCCCCACGCGTCTCCTCGTTCGAGGATCTCCATATTGGACAGCACGCGTGGCCCAGCATGCCCATGTCGTCCACACGATGCCGGCTTTACGTCCACGTCCACCGATCGTTCTGGCCGATGCGATCCCGGGCCTCGGCCTCGACTACAGCGCCTACGACTTTCTGGTCTACGTGGGCCTGCTCGACACCGAAGAATACTTGCAGCGGTCGCTCGCCGCGGGTCTCGGCAGGCCCAAGCCGCTGCACCAGCCGCTCTTTGAGAGTTTTCGGGGCACCACCCTTCCCACACCGTCCGACGAGACGCTGGACAAGGCGGCGACGATGGCTGTCTTCTTTGGCCGTGCCGATCTTGTCGCCCAGATCCCGGAAGGATATACGGCCAGGGAGAATTTCGCGTATTACTGCTACGGACGGATTCCGCCTCGGCGCACTCCAGAGCCTGCGTTCTCTGGATCAACGCTGACGCCGGCGCCAGAACCATGTACAGTCCCATTGCCGCCGGCGACGGGCGTTATTTTGCCTCCAATGCAAACAGGGCCTCTACCATCATTGTCGACTGTATTTCCAGAGTTTGCCGAGAACCAGAGGACGAGGACGCGGACAGCCGCATCTCGGAATATTGATATTGCTTCACGAGAAACAGAGCAACCGACGACCAGGGTGCACGAAAGCAACGATGAGGACTGCCATGACTATGTGCCCCAGGAACAAATGCAAAACGGAGGGCAGTCATATGTTCTCAATGGACTTCAGGAACCTTGGCAGGAAAATGGATATGACCGCGGTGAAGAACACCACCGACCGACAACAGAGACAGAGGAAGACAGCACTGAAGGGCGCTAAAGCATTGCCCGTAATTCCTGTAATTGGTACAGTGAAGTGAACAAACATGATGAGATAGTTTTGGACGAACCCAAACTAAGATGGATATTTGAGTTTTTTTGTTTGAACACGGGTCCAGGCCCAAAAATTGAACATCTTAGGCGTATCTAGAGTCAAAAATCCCAAATTTTAATTGTGACCATTGCACGCGAAAGGCTGTGATTCACATTAGTGTATGTTTATATTGTGCATTTAGTAATTTAAATGATCCTATATCCATAATTTTACTAAATGTACATCTCCACTTCCCCGCTAGATTTAGTGCAAGGCTGTGCCAGTCAGTGACTCTTTCCCGTCCGACCTCAGCCCACGAGGCCAACCGCATCGCACCTGCCTCCAATCTCAATTCCTTCCCACGGCAACCAAACTGCCTGCCCAATACAAATATGATCATCACGATGCCTCTTTATCCTCATTCTTCTTTCAGCACTCCATCTTAAACCACAGCGACACAATTCGCCACAACCTGCCCGACAACCAAGTCCACCCCATATCTCGAACTCACGAATCCACGAACCCATCCAACTTTATCCCCTCCTCATGGGCGGCGCTCTGTTCGCCTCTGGGCAGAATGCTCTCTACACGCCCCGAATGGCCCGGGCTGTTTACACTACTGTCCGTGACAACTGCCATGCCGTTCTGTCGACGCTCTTTGCAGTCGTCGCGACACCCATTGAAGGCCCCGGAAAGACGGACTTTGGCGACATTGACATCCTTGTCGCCCTTCCGCACGACACAACCCAGCCGCAGAACGACCCTGACGGCAGACACATTCTCCAGGACGCCATGGAGCGGCTCGGCGCTGTACGCACGTCCGCCCAGAAAGGCAAGGCCTCCATGGCCATCCCATGGCCGGCCGCGTTCCTGTCGCTGGCGCCAGCCAGGGATCCAACGGATCGCGAGAGCGCAGATGAAACGGGCGTTGCAAGTGCAACGGACGACACCCCCCACATTCAGGTCGACCTTGCATTGACCCCGTCCCTGCCGCTCCTTCACTGGGCTCTGTTCAAGCACGCGCATGGCGACTTTTGGAACATTGTGGGCGCGTCGATCCTGCGGCCGCTGGGCCTGACGGTCGACGAGACGGCGCTGTGGCTGCGCGTGCCCGAGATTGAGCAGCACGACCGCAAGCGCGCCAAGGTGTTTTTGTCGGATGAGCCGGCCGAGGTGTTGCAGTTTCTTGGACTGAAAATGGTTGGCGACGACGGCGCCTGCGTCTGGGAGCAGCCGTTCCCGTCGGCCGAGGCGCTCTTCGAGAACGTCGTCGCCAGCCGCTTCTTTTTCCTGCCCGAAATTGAAGTTGGCGCCGAAAGCGACGCCGACGAGGCACGTGTCGGGGAGAGCGTCGAAAACAACACCACCAGCGGCCACCTCAAATCCAACGACCGCCGCCGTCTGCGGCAGCGTCCTCTGTTCCACAAGTGGGCCACAGAGTACCTGCCTTTGCTGTACGAGGCGGGCCGTCACCATCACGCAAGGGACGGAATCCCCTCCGCTGCCAGTACGAGTACTTCTGACCGAGTCGACCGAGTGCCCACCCGCGCGTCTGTCCGCGCTCTCGCTTTTGGCTACTTCCCCGGCTCCGAGGCCCGCTTCGAGGCCGCCCGCTCCAGCTACCTGCGCGAACAGCACCTGCTGGACATCAAGCGCGCCGTCAAGGCCGCTGTGCCCGCCGATCTGCCGTCCATGGAGCGCGGCGAGGTGTGCGCGGCCATGCGGCTGCACTTGGGCCTGAAGAGCAAGACGACGGACGCCGACGGCGAGCCGGCCAGTGCCAACCCGCAGGCTGCAGAAGACGCTGCGGCGGCGTGGACGGTGGATGGCGTCACCGCGCATGTCCAGGCGAACTGGAAGGCCATCACGGCCCAAGTGGCGCCGCTCACCTTTGACAAATACCTGCGGAGTGACGCCGTTCAGGTGTGTTCTGATGATCTGTGATTTTCTTCGCCTTTCTTTTGCAATCTGTTTTCATATTCCCCGACGTAGCCTCTGCATTTTTGTATTTTGGATTTGGACTTTGGATACCCCTATCTCGTCTGGACTTTACACCACTCATACTTTGATATGCATGTAATTCTTGTAATTCCTGTATTATTGTTATTAAAAGAAGCTGCTCTGTCTTCTGTTGTTTGAATTAATTAACCTGCAATATTGCAATATGAATCATGGTCAAAAACTCCGTAAAAGTCAACACGCAAATGCTTTGTGCCTTATGCCTTTTTGTCGTCCTTTCGGTTCGCCTATGCGCCTCTCCCTGACTTGCCAAAACAAAGAAGGGAAAAAATCATGCAGTGTGAATACAACTTGATGCATCCTGATCTTAACCCCAAAAATGATCCTCTTCCTCCCACTCACCCCTCTACCACCAACCGCCGACCTTCTCGTCGCCCATCATGCGGTCGCTGCTTGGGCGCACAATGTCTTCGAATCCGTCGTCGTCGACGCCATCGTCATAGCCTCCGTCGTATCGGCTGCTGCTGCCACCGGCATAGCCCAGCTCTTCCCGCGCACGCCGTTCCTGTTCCCGGGCTTCGCGCGCCCGCCGCCATGCTTCCAGCTTGGGCCGTGCCTCGGCCGGCGGCGACCATGGATGCACAAGGCCCTTTTTCTGCAGCCGCCGCCGGTGCCGCCGCTTCTCGTCAAACGAAAAGTACGTCGGGTCGACTTGCCGGATGTCCGTGCCCGTTGCCGCGTCCCACGCATCGGCCACCCAGTCGCCAATCTCGTCGCTCGCCCATGCCGCCAGCACACGGCCCTGCCCGCCCGTCAGCCACTGGTCCAGCTTGACGGGGATGGCCGCGCCAAAGGTCGGGTCGGCCGGTGACCACTGGCACGCCTGGCCGCTCTGGCACGCCTCGGGCCGGCAAAACAGCGCGCACGTCGTGCTCTCGGCCGCAAACCAGATCGACGCCAACAACACCAGGACGCCAAACAAGGTCAGCTTCTTGCTGCCGTTGCTTCCCTTGTATAAGCTCGGCACGGGAATCTGGATATGAGATGAGGTCATGGTCATGGCAGGCTGAGACTGGGCAAGCGGTGTCTTTGCAAGGGTTGTCGACGCAGGCAACGACTCAAACTCGTCCTCCTCCTTTTTGGGCACGACCGACGAGACACTGGAGCCCTGGCGGTTGTGCTGCTTGGTGCGCTGGACAGGGTTGGCCTGGGCCGTGTTGAGGCCCACATCAACGGCAGTGCTTCCCTCGCTCTTCGCCTCCTTCTTGGCAGGGGCGTCGACTTTCCTGATTTCGATGGTCTTGGGCTTGTCCTTGTCCTCTGCAATGTCCTTCTCGAGCTCGGCCAACGTGGCGGCAATCTTCTCGGGGTTTGCCACTTGATCTTCCAGACGCTCGATGCCCTTCTTGACCGACTGCACGTCGTGGAGGTACGTCGAGATGGATTGGCTCATTCTCCGCAGCCGATCCGAGTCTGTCGTGGAGGCGTCCTTGTGGTTCTTGTGGTTCTTGTTTGTGTCCACCAACTCGCTGCGCGTCGCCGCCGCCGCCAACAGCTCGTCAAAGTCGTCGATCGTTGAGTCGTCGATCTGCTGGTCGCGCTGGATCGCCAGCAAATCGTCGCGTGCACTGGTTAGCTTGGCCGAGTTGAGGAGCGGTGCGCGGTTGCGAGATGCCGACCGGGAGCGGGAGCGGGACTGAGATCGCGATTTGGAGTTGGCGTTGGATTTCGAGGCAGGCAGACGGCGGAAACGGGCTTCCGCGTCCTTAGTGGCCTCGGACGGCACCGCGTCACCCCGTGCTTCCGTCTTGTCGTTGCCATCGCCGTCGTCAGCGGCAGTGCCGCGCAACAGTGCAATAATGCCGGGCAGCGGCGTGGATGCCCGCTTCTTCTCGTCCGCTTTGGACGACGCAACAACAATTGTCTTGGCCGGCTCTGCTTTCGCTTTCTCCGGAGGAGGCGCGTTGATCACCTTCATCATCTTCTCTGTCCGCGCTGTCACCGGCGTCTCAACATACGCGCCAGTCACGCGCGGCGTTGGCTGCATGAGTGGGTTGATCACCTTGGCCGGTCTGGGCGTGGCCTCGTCGCTAATCGCAGAGCTCTTGGCTCCCGAGCCTGCTCCCGAGCCGCTCAGTTCCTCGTCATCGTCCTCGTCCGGCGACGGGGCGCGAATCGACCCGCGCTCCGAGTGGTTCTCGCCCGCAGCAAACAGCTTCATCTCGGCCTCAATGCGGTCGGTGGGGTCGCCGTCGGACTGGGCCAGGCTCGAACGCTTAGTTGATGCCGACTCGGACGATGGCTGCCGGCGGAGTTGTGCAAAGCCAACAGTTGGCCGCAGGGTGTCGGCGTCGCGAGAGCGAGGTAGCTTGAGGCTGACACTCTTCTCAGGGCCGGAGGCGTCACCCAGACTTCCGCGCAGGTTGTTGCTGTTGACGTTGTCGCCGCTGTCTTCGCTCAGTTTCTTGGGTGCTGGCCCCTTGTCTTTTCGTTCGGCGGCTGCAACAACAGAGGTGGTCACACGGGCCAGTTTTCTCAACAACTCCTGAGACTCGGTCCGCGAGTGTGTGGACGAGGAAGACTTGCGCGAGCCAGCGGGGCTAACACTTGCGTTCTTAGCGGTGTCGTTGTCGCTGCCGCCGCTGTTACTGTTGTTGTCTCGGGCGCTCAAGAGTTTCCGGCCGCGGTCCGTCGACGATGTCCGGTAGATTGTGATGGGTGTGTTTGGGATTTGCTCGCTGTCGTCGCCATAGAGCGAGCGGTCTCTAGCTGCTCGTGCCTCCTCTTCTTCCTTTGTTGGCTTTTTGGGGGAGGCTTTTTCGTTGTCGCCGTTCTTGCCGTTCGTGCCGTCACGATTCTTCTCCGCCCGCAGGTGCTCGTGGCTCAGCTTCCGAGCAGCATCCAATGGCTTCGAGCGGGCCTCTGCATTCTGCTGCCGGATCTCGTCGAGTCGCATGGCGGAAAGCGCCCGTTTCGACAAGTGCTGGTCTTCTCTGGCACGAATCTCGTCGAGTGTCTTGTTGGTCCGTTCTGCTGGCAGGCCCGGGCGGCGCTGGGGGTGTTTAGCATCGTCCCCTTCGGCATCTTCGTTGTGTCGGCCTTGCTCGTCTTCAGACTTGGCGGCAGAAGAACTGGGCAAGATCTCGTCGGGGTCGTTCTGGTGTACAGCTTCGTTTGAAGACTCGTCGAACAGCAAATCGGCCTCCAGCTCCAGCTGGCGAATCTCATCCAGCTTGGTATTCCGTGGTCGTTGAGGCGACTTTGGTGGTGATGCGTCGCGAACAGGAGCAAGACGCGGGCTGTCAGAGGCCATGAGGTCGTTGGCCGTAAAGTCCTCGTCTGCATCCCAAGCAAAGCTTTTGCCGGGAGATTCGCCCATAATGGCCTCTGCCGTTTGTTTCGCCTCTAATAATGGGACAGTAGCCGATCGGATTTGGAGCGGGGCGGCAGCGGGAGGACCAGCCACATCGTCAGTACTGTCTGCACTCTCCAGTTCGGATGAAGGGCCTTCGCTGGTCTGGGCCTGAGCCACGTTCTCAGGTGCAGACACCATCCGCTTGAGGTAGCTGCCGGGCTTGCCGCCTCGTGCAGCCAGCGACGAATAAACGCCCGTGACAGTTGGTGTGCGCGTCGTCGTTACAGACACGGGAACTCTGCTCTTTTCGCTCTTTTCTGCCCTCTCGCCAAGGCTGGTGTTACTAGCCCGGCGATGCAGCTCTCGGCCGGCGACAGCAATCTTAGGGCTGACACGGGCCTTGGGCGAGAACAGACCACCCGACTTCTCGCCCATGGCAACCTGCATGCGAGCCTGGTCCTCTTCGTATCGGATGCGCCGGAGGTCGTGCGCGGGGCTCCCCGCGTCATCGTCACCCGTGCTTCGCCGCTGCAGCCGTGACGGCGTGTCTCGGCCGTCGCCACCAATGCGGCGTGCCGTACGTCGGCCGCCAATGTCCAGAGGCGACTGGGCCAGGATTTTCTGCATCCGGCTCTCGCTCGCACTCATCGGCGTGGCTCTGCCCGAGGCCCCAGCGGCCCCAGCTGCAGCCCCGGGCGCCGCAGGCGTGGGCGTGCCCTTAGGTCCGCCGCCAGTTGTGCGGTTCCGCCAGGGACGAGGCGCCGGGCTTGGTGAGCCCTGTGCTGCCATGGCCACAGCCGCCGCTTCCTCCTCTTGGGCCATTCTATATGCGTCCTTGATTGAGAGCGGTTGGTGTGATGTTGCTTGGGAGGAGGGTCGCTGGGAGGCAGAGGGTCGAGGAATTCGCGTCTGGGCGCGTGCCAAGTCGGACATTTGCGACATCTGGGACATCTGGGACATTTGCGACTGCTGCGAGCTTGTGCTCGAGCGGCGCGAGGCATCGTGGCCGTACCCGTGTCCGTGTCCATTCGTGGCGCTGCCGGCGTCGGTGCTGCTGGAGGTGTCGGAGATGGCGCTGGGCGAGGTGGCCAGGGCCCGTCTGTCCAAGCTGTCTGTGACGTCGCGCATCGAGAGCGAGCTCTTCTTCTTAGTTGGCAGCCGGCTCGTGTGGGCGGGGGACGCGCTACGCGTCCAAGAAGGGTCCATTGTCGAGGTGAAGGTAGAGGTATTGAGACGGTAGGTTCGGTGTGTTGTCAATCAGTATAGATATGGTCAAAATGTCGGTCAAGTGCTCTCAAAGCACCAGGAGCAACATTGTCGGCGTCCGTTGAGAGCGAAAAGGCGGGGGTTCAGAGGGTTGGAAGAATTGATGGGAGAGTATTAAGAAAAGAAATATGTGCCAAAAGGAATGATCGAATGGAAGGAAGACAAAAAGGAAACGTTGGACAAGGGAATGGATGGTTTGGAAAAGAGAAGAGAAGAGATAAAGGGAATAAAAGGGGCAAGTTGTAACGTGTCGCGGTTCCGTATCGTCGCGATGCACAAAGCAACGAGGCAGAAAGTATGGTCGAAACAGATGGATTGACAAAGGGAATAGAAACAATAGAGTAGAAAGTACGACGTGAAAAGGAGTGTTGATGGAGCGATGCCCCTGTCTTGGATTTGGTGCCGGCGGCCGACTTGGTGTTGACAAAAGATGAGGTTGAGTGTGTGTGTGTGTGCAGTGCTCCGAGAGCTCACAGAAGGCGCGGCCAGGGTGCGCGACGGCAGGAGACAACGACACGCTTGTGCACGGGCCACGCTACTGTGTGTGTTGCCCCACACAAGCAAGACAGCGATCCACCGTTGAGCTGCGCGGGCCGGTGGAGCCAATCCAGTCCAGTCGGTCAATCTCCAATCTGGGGCCTAGACGGTTCGTGAGTGCTCGTTGGATGTGCTGTCGTGTTTGTGCTTTTGACGCGCATATCTTTCGTTCACGCTGTCGTTTGAGATTTGGGATTGCCACAAAAAATCTAAAGGCACCGCCGTTGAACGCTCTTTCCTCCGGTGTCTCAGGGGTATGTCCGCCCAGAGTTGGAGAGGGCAGCTGCAAGAGAACTGGCCAGTATAATCACGTGCCGTGTCACGCCCACTCCACTTGCACGCGATAACAGCGTGTGACAGGGATGTCACCAGAAGCTGCCGAGTAATCCGGCTCGGGAAGAAAGCCAAAAGAAACACGGAAGCCTAGAGTGGATGATGGGCTCCCTCTGCGTTCGTACTCGGGTCCGAAACACATAAATGGCAGGAGTGCATCCAGAAATTGAGATCGTGAGAACAAAGTGCACGATTCAAAGCAAGAGCTGGAAGAAAACAGTGACAATAAAGGGACGAATCACAGCAAAGACCCTAAAACCCGCCCGATCGAAGAAAACTACAGCACATCTCACCCCTGGCAGCTTGCGCCCCTCCCGCACGTACTCGGTATATTCGGAGCTTTCAAGTCTGACAGCTGCAAATCGTCCTAATGGCTCTGCCACGCACGATCCTTCGACCGTTAGGCGGGTAGTGAGTGCGGGCGATTCCCCAGATTCTTCTTCGTCTTCTCATTCGTCTTTGTTGACTTTTTCAACACTAACATTGCTGCAGCGAACAGTACTCGTCGTCGCGGCACTCGCTCGGTCTCTACAAGAATGTCATCACCGTGTGTCGCTACAGTTTGCCGATCGAGGAGGAAGAAGACGTCAAGTCGATCATTCGGGCGGCATTGACGACGATCGTCCTTGAGAGGCTGCCGGCGCTGCATGTGAGCATTGAGGGCGAGGACACGAAAAAGCCAGTGTTTGTGGCGCTGCCGTCGCTCGATCTCAAGGACCACCTCGAGTTTGTGGTGCGCAAGCCCGGGCTGTCGGGCGATGCGTACGATGTGTTGCTGGCAAACGACTTGCGGCGCGAAAATGCACGGCCGTGGCTGGACCTGGAGACGCACTCGCCGTGGCGGCTTGTCGTTTTCTTGAACACAACGGATGGCTGGGCCGATGTGGCGTTTGAAGTGCACCACGCGCTGGCCGACGGCAAGAGCGGCCTCGTCTTCCACGACCATCTCGTCGAGGCGCTGAACAGTGGTGACGTGCCCGGCAAAAACAATGACAGCGACGGGGACATGCTCTCCTTTTCAGAACTGCCCCAGTTGGTTCCCGCGCAGGAAGAGCTCATCAAGTTTACACTGTCGTGGTCGTTCTTTCTCGGCACGCTCTGGAGAGAACTGGGCCCTGGCTGGTTCAAGGGTGCACCGGCAGCGGAAGTGTATACGGCACACAAAGTCGCCCTGGAACCCCGCCTCAAGGGCAACTTGCGCCTGTTCCATCTGTCGCCCGAGTATGCCACGGCGCTGTTGGACGGCTGCCGTGCGCACGGAATCACGCTCACTGCCCTCGTGCAGGGCCTGATGATGGTCCTCTTTGCACGCCGCTTCTCTGCGGACGTTGCCCCGTCCTTTTCGTGCTTGGTGCCCATTAGTCTGCGCCCGTTTGTCCCGCCGTCCGCCACAGAACTCGACATCAACCGCAACATGGCCAATCTGGTGTCGGGCCACTCGTACGTGTTCGACAAGGACGTCGTCGATGACGGCCGCGCCGTGGCCGAGACGGACGCCAACGACGACGAGAAAGTGTGGCGTGCCGCCGCTGCTGTGAGCGCCAACCTCAAGGCGCGACTGGCCACCATCACGGAGGACAACGTGCTGGGCCTGCTGGCGTGGGTCAGCGACTGGCACGACTGGTGGCGGAAGCACGAGGGCAAGACCCGCGAGAGCACGTGGGGCGTCTCCAACACGGGCTCGATCCCCCCTGGTGATGAGGGATCATCCACGGAGAAAGCATGGAGACGGACACGCAACTTTTACTCGCAGTCCGCCATTGGCAAGGACTCGTTGATCAGCGTCAACATTGGCGGCGTCCGGGGCGGAGAACTGTCGTTTGTCACGGCCTGGGTTTACGGCGTTGTCGAGGACGATTTTGCCAACCTCCTCACAGACGATCTCCGGGCTTGTCTTGAACGCTACGGCAAGACCGGCCACTTTTCCGTGCCCAGCCGGCTGTAAGATTTGGGCCAGGAGCAACCACGCTGTATGCAGTCACGGATGCAAATGTGATCTATGTATGATATGTATATGTAATGTCTAATAATTATGTAATATCTAATGATTAATATTTAATATTTAATACACAAAATCACATGGAAGTGAGATGATAACCATTCACTGTTGTGTTTGAACTTATTGTGTCAAGTAAATCTAGAGGGAAATTGGTATTCAATTTTATGGGATTTTTTTGCCGATTTGTTTACGTTTTACTGACGAAAAAAATCCAATAAAAATAACCAACGTTCCAAATCAAGCAAATACTACTGGAAAACTCTAATGACTAAATGAAAGATGTGAATGTGCAACAAGAACAACCGAAATCCAAGCAAACCAATAAATATTAGAAAAGACATAGAGATGAAGCCCAAGTGCTGCTGCTGTGCTGCATGTTGGACGACGTTAGTCCAAAGTGGAATAAACAGAGCGCTGTGATTGGCTTCTGCCAAGTAAAGTGGGCCCATGAGAAACCAGCCGACAAAAAAAGCTTCAAGCAGACGACAGCTTCTCGGATTCCACTGACTGCGATCGCCAATTGCCAATTGCCAATTGACGACCACAACCCCACACACGGCACAATGTCATCACTACGGACAGCATCGACGTCCTGCTTCGGATGCATCGCCAGCCGGCCACTGCTCGCCACGGCGAGTAGGCCTGTCGTCGCCACTGTTTCTTCGACTGTTTCGTCTGTCAATGTCCTCGCCGGCCAGACCCAAACCCGCGGCAAGAAGACAAAGAAGCCCGACCAGCGGGTCGTGGTGCGCCTGCTGCAGGACATATCGCAGTACGGCCGGCGAGACACGATTATGCGCATCGAGCGCGGCCGCATGCGCAACTTTTGGTACCCCAACGGCATGGCCGAGTACATGACGTCGGCGCGCATCCAGGAGCTGGCGCTGCCGCTGGACGAGGCCATTTCGCACCGCGAGCCGTGGTTTGTGGCCGAAAAGGACGGCGTGCCGGGCGAGCCGGCTGAACTCCCGATTGCGGCCGCAACGCCAAAACGCACTGTGTCGATCAAGACGTTGACGGTGAGTTTTCCCTTTTTTGTGTTTCTTTCTGTTTTCTTTCTTCCCCCACACTCGCTGACGCTCGTGTCGCTCTCGCCGTGTAGGCTGCCCGTGCTGCTATCCTCATCGAGACCATTCTCCCGCCCACGCTCGTCTTCTACCGGAAACCGATCTCGAGCGAAACAACGGCCATTTTCGGCTCCGTCTCGGCCGACGACGTGGCCAATACGGTGCGCGAGGTTCTCCAAAACAGCCAGGATGAGGAGGCTGCCCTCGTCCACATCGAGGCGCGCGATGTGCGTTTTGTGGTGGCAGATGCAGAGGGCGCCAGCCAAGGCGACAATGACAGCGCACCCACAGTCGACCGTATCAAGGCTCTGGGCCGCTGGGAGGTGGATATTATTGCGCGCGGCGCCCAGGGCAAGAACGAGCCAGCCAGCGCAACACGCACAGACCTGGCCAAGAATGCCGTGCCGGTACGGAAGATTGTGGAGGTGGTGGCTGCCGAGGAGAGCGCGGAGGCATAGGCATAAGGCAGAAGGCGTAAAGCATAAATTTGATATTTGATCCAAAAATATTCAGTATATGAAAATGTATATTAGCTGTTCTCATACGATATACTCTCTTGAAGACTCAAAAAACAAATCGCTGCGTGTAGATGACTTTGAGGTTGAAACGACTTTAAACTATATATTTATTACACAGGATTCAGAGAGACGACACGAAGCAAGAAGCGCAGATAAACAAAGACAAAGGAAAGCAAAACCCAGTTCCCCTTTGCTCCTCGCAATGCAAATATATGGGCAAGTCTACATTAAAGTAATGTAAACAAAAGAAGAAGGAAGGAAAAAAAAGAGGAAAATAAGAAAGAGAACAAAAAGAAAAGGTATAAAATGGTACAAGATGGTTGACCGTAAAGACAAAAGTGACAAAGTAGAGGCAAGGGGTAAAAATGCAGCCCTCTATGCAAACTCGAAAACAAATTAAACTAGACCAAGACACCTCTTTGGATGACGCCCATTTGGACCTTACTTGGACTTCTTTCCGCCCTCGGCATTGTAATCGACTGCCCACAGCGAATCCCACACGACACTGCGTTTTGACGGCGTCTCTGATAGAGCGCTGGTTTCGCGTTCAAGGCCGGCAGTCTGGCGCTGTTGCTGAGAAGAGAGAAACGAGATTAGGATCAGGATCAGGATCAGGGCCCGAGTAAAGTATCGACAGTCGCCGCAGATGCAGTCGCGGCTGCGGCAGGAGAAACAGTCTGAGAAGAAGTAGAAGGAGAGTCTGTGTTCCGTACCTCGGAGGTGGTCTGGGGTGCATCGCCAGCTGCATCGCTCGGTTGCGCTGTAGGCGGCGTCACGACGGTGGACGGCGTTGCTGTTTTTACAGGTTGCGCTGGCGCCGACGTTGGGCTGTTGCCGTGCTCGGGCGTATCGGCCGGGGCTGCTCTCAAAGAGTTGGTCTCGCTGGCCACAGCCGTTCCGCGGAGGGCAGATGCCCCCGCCGCATGCGCAAAGGGCGCCGCTTTTCGCGAGCTCGTGCTGGACCGCCGGCTCTCGAGGCTTCGCGACAGAGTCTTACTCACGCCGTCGATGCCCGTCGGCCGGCTGCCGCCCAGACCCAGTCCCAGGCCACGGTGGCCCGATGCTGTTCGAGCGTGTGTGTGGATGTCCGCGACGGCTTCGACGTGGTTTGCAGCGACGGTGCTCTTGCCCAATCCTGGCGTCGAGGGCGCGCCCGGCTTGTCCTCGACCGCGTCAATCAGGTACCAGCGGAGACCGTCAGACAAATCAAAGGGGTTGTCGTTTTCGTTGTCGTCGGCCTCTGTGTTGAGCGACTCGGTCTCGCCTCGAGTGGTCTGCTGATGCTGCATGTTCTTGGACAGATCGACGACCTTGTCCTGGATTCGCCCAATGCGTGCAACCAGCCATTCCCGGTTCTGGAGTCGGTGTGCCTCCTGCTCACGCAGGAAATAGTGCGGGAAGCCAATATTGAATGCCGCCCAGGCGCCACTCGACTGGTTGCGCGTCGGCAGGAAGAGGCACAGGTCGCCCTCCTTGAAATGCTTGAACGCAATCTTGTCGTGCGCCTCCTTTTGCAGCGTGTGCGCCTTTTCGCGGTAGTTTCGCACATCGCGCTGCAACTTGCGGGCAATGTGCTCGACTTCCTTGTTGCGGCGATAAATGGTTTCCGCCACGGCGTCAATGTCGAAACTGCCCACGGCCGCCATAAACTCGGCATACTGCGCCGCCTCCGTCTCGCTGTCGGAGCTGTTCATCCAATAGAGGAGCTGCACGTCGGCCGCCTTGTCCTTTTCGCCGGCCCCAGACGTTGCAGGAGGCGCAGTCGACTCGCCTGGCCGAGCTGGCTGGGGCATGCCGGATGACCGCCGCAAAAGAGACGAGGCGCCTTCGCCGCTGATGATGGCCGACCGCTCGGACCGCGGGATCTTTTGGATCACCATGGACTCGCCATCGCGCGTCACGGAAAAGCCGAGGCGCTCAAGCAGGCGGCACAGCCGGTCGTTCTGCGTCCACAGTCGCTGTGACAAGTCCTTGGCCCGCAGCGTGCGCGCATCAAACCGCGCCGTCAAGCGCGTCAGGGCCGACTGCGCGTCGCTGTGCTTTTCGCGGAACATGCGCAGCTCCTCCTCGACACCGCCGAGGTGCGACTGCTTGGCCACGACTTCTTCTGTTAGGGACAACACCTTGCGCTCCTCTTCCTCGAGCCGCTTCCTCAAAGTCTCGGAGCCCGTCTCGCCGTCGGCAATCTTGGCCCGAAGCTGCTTTAGGTCGGTCCGGCTCTCGCCAAGCTCGTCCTCGAGTGTGGCGATGCGTGCCGCGTCTTCCGCAAGCTTCTCGCGGAGACGCCGCGCAGCCCCCTCTTCGGTCGCCAACGTCTCCTTTGAGAGCACCATCTCGCTCTGGAGATCCTTGTTGGCTGCCTCGGCGCGCTGGAGATCGGCCCGAACAATGACCATGTCGCTGGCTGTGGTTTGCATGCGGGCAAGCGCATCAGACACCTTCCCTATGACGGCCTCGATCAGATCCGCAGTATCAGCCGGCGGTGCTGTCTTTGCTGTCTTGGCCGACGGGCCAACCTCATCGGCGACCAATGTCGCATACAGGTCGCGGAAGCCCTTGGACAGCGACTCCTCGGCATCTCTGGCATCCTGCAGGTGCTTGGCGGTCGACTGGGCCTCCTCGCGCGCTGTCTGGACCTGTTTTTCCAGGGACTCGTTCTGCTCGCGCTGCAGCTTGGTTTCTTTGCGCAGAAACTCGACCTGGCCTTGGTTCTTGAGGGCGTCGTCCCGGAATGTCTTTGTGAGCCGCTCAATCTCTTCCTGTGCCGAGCGCAACTTCTCGTCGTGCGTCGCCTTTTCGTTTTCGCGTGACTCGCCAAAGTGCTCCATCTCGTCTTCCGTATCCTCGAGACGCGCCTGCAGCCGCTTGATCTCGTCCTCGAGCGACTTGCGTTCCTCGGTAAACTCCTTTTTAAGAGCCTCCAGGTTTTCCAGCAGGTCCTTCTTGGTCGAGTTGGTCTCGTCCATCTGGCCGGCTATTTTGGTGTTCTCTTCCGTGCGCGCCTGCAAATCCTTCTCGAACGCAGCCGAGCGAGACTTTTCGGCTGCCAAGTCGGCTTCCAGCTGCTGAATGCGCTGCAGAGTCTGTGGGTCGTTGGCAACGGCAGCGCTTCCAGACACGCCGCCGCCCTCAAGCGACGTCCGGCGGTCGGTCTGCAGCCGCGGCGTGCCCGGCTTAACCGAAGCAGTCGACTCGGCCCTATCTGAGAACTGCTGGCTCGGTGCGGCCTGGAACATGCCGCCAAGGCTGCTTCGTGAGGCCTGGCTCTGGCGGTGCAGCAGATCTTCGAGACGGCGCACCCGGCTCTCGGCTGTCCGTAGTTTATTTTCGGTCTTGGCCTTGTCGTCCTGCAGCCGCCGCAAGACATCGTCGTCGCCCCGCACAAGAAGCCCGCTGCGGCCCAGGGCGACCTCGTGCACACTCCCGTTCTTGAACGCCTTGATGCGCTTCGACTGCTGCTTTGTGGGCGCATTGAGGTCGGCAATCATCTTGCCAATGTCGTCGATCAGGGCGCCGTCGGCCTTTTGGCGCTGCAGCGTGTCGTACAGATCCTCCATATCTTTGCGCGTGACATTCGGCCAGTCGGCTTCCTCGCCAAGCAGATTCACCTCGAGACCGGCGACCTGATTTTCTGCTGATGTTCCCGAGGGGCCGTAGGCAAGGCTGCCTACGGACTTTTGCCACTTCTTGCGGCGTTTGACTTCCTCGTCGTGGAAGAGGGCCATCTCGTTGGCGAGCGTTGACGAGTCGGCCTTGACCTTGTCGAGCCACTCGCGGCGCTTGATGGCCTCGCTGACAAAGGATGCATAGACAAAGGGAATCTGTTGCACCAGACGCAGGTAGTCAAAGTGCGCCATGTCGTCTTCGTTGCCGACGGCCGCGATCTGCGCCTTGACGCTGCTGCTGAGGCCCGTCAAGTCCGTAATGTTGCGCATAAAGTCGACCGTCTCGATGGCCAAGGCGTTGCGCGACTGTGTTGCATAGCGGAACATGTCGTCCATCTCGGCGGCTCTGTTCTTGATGGTGGGCAGGAGACGCTCGGTGTGAGTGGCCGCGATCTTGGATGCCTGCAGCACATCGCGTGTCGAGTCGGCATACTCGAGTGTCGTCTGGTAGTCCGTGCTGATCTTGTTGGCCACGGCCTGGATGTCCTGGAGCAGCTGTGCCGATTCGCCTTCGTGGGAGAGTGCCGAGCGGTCGACGGCCCGCTCAAACGCCTGGAGGATCTCTTCGCAGCCCTGGAAGAGCTGTGGCGCGTCACGCTCAATGTCGCCGATATTTGTGTTGAAGCGGCGAAGCGCAGCGGGTGCAAGCTTGCCGGCCTTGCGTGCCGTCTCCAAGTCGACCAGATCCTCGAGTGTTGCGTGTTGCTTCGACCCCAACCCCACAGAGCGGCCATTGGACGAGGCGCTGCCGTTTCCACCGGTCATAAACCGCAACATGGACGGAGATATCGACACGCTTCGTGCAAGCTCCAAGTACTGCTCCCAGCGGTCGACCAGGTTTGTGTAGTCCACGCGTGCACTCTCGATCCATTTCTTAATGTCGGTGTATTTGCCTTCGGTGGTCCGGACGACGGACTCGAGATTCGCGACGGCTGCGTCCAGGCACCGCATCATGGCGTCCATTTCGGCATACCGTTCCTGGGCAGCGCCAGCCTTGCTGGAGCAGTCGCCGGCGACGGCCGTGGCCCATTTTTGGCGGGCATGAAAGAGATCTTGCCATGCCGAAAGGGATCGTTGATCGCGGAGATCGTTTGGCGGGTTTGTGACCGAATATCGTTTGGGGAGGGGGATTTCGAGGCCCTCGAGGGCCGCAGCAGCGGTTGCGTCAGACTGTGTCGTGCGCGCATCGTACACATAGACTTCTTTCTCTGTCTGGAGGGCGGCCAGCTTCAGAGGCTTCCCTTGGGGCGTCAAAGAAATGATGCAATCTGGGGGTATGGACGTCTGCCGGCTGACAGCGCCTCTGAATTCATCGAGCGACAGAAATTGGGAAAAGTCGACGCGCAGGCGATGGCCCGTGTGGGCTATCAACACTTCGTTGGCCATCGCACGGCATGACCTCCGAGCTGACGAGAAGTTGACTGCTGAAGCCGGGTGCCCGGAGGTATGCTGGATAGATGCTGGATAGAAAGACCGGATCAGCGCTGGTGATGGGGCGGATGGTACGCCGTATATGGAGTCGGTAATAGTGGTAAGAAGCTTCAGGTGCCGTCAGCCAAGGATGAAGATGGCAGATGAAGGAGTAGATTGAGATGATGGATATGGTCGAAGTTATCGAAGTGGTGCTCGAGGCCGAAGTGAGGCAAAGCTCGATTGAGAAAGCACAGGGAGCTAGGGGGGAAAAGCCCGAAACGTTCGTGGTGCTAGCTTCCGGTGCTGCCTTGAGCTTCACTCGAAGCGCTTGTGCTGTCGTTGGCGAGTGAAGTAATCGAGGCGATGTACTCCGTACTCTGGAGAAAGAAGAATGCCGCCATGTGGACTTGTGGTACACCAGACTCGAGATTAGAGCGTGGTTCCAGCCCAAAAGACTGACTAACTACGTTAGCGCCACGGCTGCCTCGTGACCGGTGCAGGCTGTGATTGGTTCTGTGCTGCTAGAGAGGGGAACTCGGAGAGCCTGAAGCCTGAGAGCCTGGCCCCTGAGCTCCAGTGAGGTCACCTCGAATCTTGGCGCCACAATAGCATCAGCCACAGCGATAGCTTGGTGAAGGGTCAACAAAGCTCAACGACGTTGGATGTCGCGACGGAGCTGTGAATGTGCCAGCCTGCCACTCTCTCCGACACAAATAACGAGCCACCTATTGCCACACGGAACTGCTGCAATCATGACGGCCGAAGTGAGGGACACGCCTGTGAGGGACGCGCTAGAGGAAGCGGCCGTCGCACTCGAGTTTTCAGAAGACGAGAAGCGAGTTTTGGCGCTCTACGACCAGTTGCGGAACATACGACTCGAGATCGCGTTGCTAAAGGCACGACAGTCGTTCAAAGGAGGTATGTGGTCTAGGGACGACCGTTTTGACAAAAAGTTTGGCGAAAAATCGAATGCACAAGACCCTGCTAACACGGTACCAGACGCGTCGTCAACGGATGCCACTGACATTGCGATAAAACAGAAGCAGCTTTTGGAAGCGCGGGCCTCGTATGTCCTGCGCAACGAGGTGGTGGACAGCGTCCTGACGGTCAACCCAGTCCTCAAGGCCGTTCACGGAGCCACGCAGGCCTCGCCCATCGAGAGAGATCTGCTGCCAGCCATCAAGCAGCGCGATGCCGCGTCCAAGGCCGTTGCGCAAGAATCGACAGAGCGGCGCGACGCGCGCGACGAGAGTGCCACTGTGTCGGCCGAGCTGCGGCAGATGGAGAAGCAGAACGCGGCGCTCGCTGCACAAGTACGAGAGCTTGCAGAAGCTGTTTCGGCGACCGACAAAACGGCAGACACCAACGACGACATTGACGCAGCCCAGGAGAAGAAGCAGCACGAGGCAGACGTCAAGGCCAGCCGGCAGCGGTGGAAGCTGATCAAGGGTGCTGCAAGCGCCATTGTGGTCGGCAGCGGGGTGGACTGGACGAGAGAAGCGGCTCTTTGTGGCATTGTCCTCGACCCAGAATGAAGGCTGCCCGAGACGAACAAAGAAGGCTGCTTGGATGGAAGCATCAAATCAATGTGCTGACCGCTTGAGCTGCTGCGTGGGGAAAGCTCCAAACCGCCGCGCCAGGCCACCTCAGGAACGACCAAGGCCTGATGGGCATATTCTGGCTATTCTGGCGCAGTGTGGACGACAGGTTCGGATCCAGACGAGCAATGATGCGCATGAGCAATGGCGCTGTCACGCTGGCCCTCTGTTACCGCACAGAAATGCGGTGGATGCATGTACACGGCACCGGGAGCTTTCGAGCAACTGCGGCCAACCAAATACTGAGTAGACGCCAGACCGGCCTCACGATGCGGCTGCCAAGTCCCAGATTGGAGGATACTGGCGTTACAGAGACTGTATTGTGACGATAGTGGCATCAAGCTTCCAGGTACGACGTACTCTGTAGACATTCAGATAGTAATGAAATAATGAAATACAAAAGATTACGTTCACATCTACTGCGCGCATTACCATAAACATCCTTCGTCGAGATGCATCACTTGGAGTGTGTAAGTTGCAGGACGCGCCTGAGCTTGACGCGTTCGACTTTATTCAAGGTGCACGTGACTGTGTGATTCGGGTGTAGCAAGCGCGTCAGACCTTACCAAAAGGGGCCAAAATGGGAGTCTCAAGGAAAGAGAGAAAAATGGGTGCGCAACAATAACAATGCGAAAAGGCAGGACGTGGTGTTCCTATTTTTCGGCGAATAGCAGCGCTACCTTGCATACACCCCCCCTCTCCACCCAAACACATGTTCCTCAGAGGTACCATCCTGTGGTCCCCCTTGTTCCTCTTTTCTGCTGTTTCTCTTTCCATGCCTTAGACGGGAAGGCGCGTCCGCTTGCTATTTGCGAAGAGCGCCTGCGCTCCCACGCTTTACCCTTTCTCACAGGACCACCCATTCCTGGTCCTCCTGCCTTGGGTCTTGCTTTGGGTGCGCCCATGTACCAGCTGAGAAATGCACACGGTGCAGCCAAGTTCCTTGTTGTCTCTGCGGATGGAAGCACAGTCTCCCCTCCAAAACTTGGATGGAGTCAATGGCCTACGACGGCTCTCCCACTCTTCCGACGCTCTCCCAGACTAGGCGGGGCGCATGAGTGAGAGGGACGATTGTTGCGCCATTTGAGACTGTGATACTCGTCACAGCTCGATCATAGTGGACCAAAAGTCGGGATGCATTTGTGAGCAGGTCGCTTCGACTCGTGGTGATCCGATAGATCCTCGAGGCCAGTACGGATTGCTCCCTCCGGACTGTCGATATACAGGTTCTACAGGGTGGTAAACACTACGAGACTATGAAGGAGCAATTACTGTGGGAAGCAAGAAACCAAAGGTTCTTTGTAAGATACCTATTGCTATTGCATCTTTTTACCGCGTTGGATCAGTCATCCGTGGTCTCTTTCTTTGAGATATATGAATGATCGTCAATGACGAGATGCGATAGTTTTTGCGGACATTGATTGCAAGACAAATGACAAGACCACAACGACAAAGGCAGTCTAATGTAGAAGAGAAAATATCTGCGAGAATACAGAGAGGTAGTGTTCAGCAACTATGGAAGTCTTTGACATATTTTTCTCATAAAACTGTAGCGTACACCGTAAATCGTACTTTGAATACCCATACTTTGAATACATATTTGCATCGCCATCATGGTCAAGCCAATACCAACTTGAGGAATCGTACTCCGTCCTTCTAGCCTGTCCAAAATGCTCACATACGACGTAGGCGACAGCTATCAAAGACGAGAAGAGATCTGCAAGAGCAATATCAGAGATGGCGTAGTACGGAGTACTTTCCAATATCGTACTGCGCAAAGCGGAAGATGAGGAGTCGGGAAGGTAGACAGACGGCATTCATACCCAGCAGCTGAACTGTGCACCTGTTTGGTGCTAGATTTGGTGTGCGTGTGTGGACGAGGAAGGAGTGTGAGGAGTGTGAGGAGTGCAAGCAAGGGGGTCGTGTGAGACGCTAGTGCAGATGAACAGTTTCCGTGTGAGCGCCAGGAACAGGAGGAACAAGCCAAAAGAGTGCGAAATGAGGAGAAGAGAACCAGACAGAACAGGACAAAGGTACACTTTGCACAGTGGAAAGCGGTTATGGTACATCCAAAAGCTACTTTCGACAAGGTACTGGTACATAGTGCCGTTGGCGCGGAGATACTTACTCGGCCTGCATGATTAAAGTACCGGTCAAAGAGGGCGGTTCGGTGGTTTCGCTCTTTCAGAAATTGGGCCAATCAGCGAGCACCATTGGGAGAGCTCCGGCACTTGTTTACAGCATCCATTCCCCCCAGCTCAGTGGGCAACAGCAGTTCTGAGAGACTGCGACAAAAAAAATAGCATCGTCAACAACGACAAATAACAAGCCGACAGGGCAACGAGAACGTCGTACGGCCGACAGTTTTCCGCAAAGCATACGGGAAAATGGTCGCTGCACATGTTTTTATTTTTTTTTAATTTTTTTTTTTTTGATAATTATTCGCCATTCAGGGGACGAACAAAAGTAATGGATAAGAACCGCACTGTTTGTAAACCTGCTGAAGATGCCTTCCACAGCACCATGCTGCACATGCACCAATGGGCAATCAAGTGCCATACCAATTCGGTGCGATACAGCAGAAATGTGCGAGAAAGTCTCTCGACGCCGGCATCCATTTGCTGCGTTGCTGCGCCTGGGCCGTTCTGGGTATCTTTTCTTGTCTTTGTTGCGCCTCCCCAACTAGCTAGGAGCTGGGCAGGTGAGGTAGTACAGGTAGGAGCTTGGATTTGTATGCGATTTCGCAGATTTGGATGTACACAGTACAAATTGAGCTGCAAATGTTAGGCGGCACGTAGTACAACACCACAAGTACTGTACTTGGTGTCTGAGCGGCGGCCAGAACACGGAGAAATCACCCTCTTTGCCCCAGGCCAGTCCGCCGCCTGTTGCTCACACCCCTTCTCTTTCTCTCCTCTCCCATACCTGCCACCCTCATTTCCCATCCCCCTTGGATTTTGGGGGGTTCTGGCACCGCCCACCTACCATCACACACGCAAGACACACGCACCTTCCCTCTCATTTCTGCCCATTTCACACCAAAAATCGGCGCTCCTGCCCTTTGCGCCCTTCGTGCCTGCCTTTGCAGTCTCATTTCAGTGCCCCCGTGGGCCTGCACACCAAAACAACACCCACGCACCTGGGCCTGCGCTGCCCATACAACCAGCCGCACACCACACACCACACGCGTAAGATACGGAGTACACACAAACACGAACACGCACGCCCACCCCGCCTTCCCTCTTTCCCTCTTTGCCTGCTCTCTGTTGGTCCTCCCTCTCCTTTGGTCGCTGCGCACGCGCGCCCTCTCCTCCTTCCTTCCCTTTCCTTGCTCCTCGCTCTTTCCCTCCCTCTCAATCAGCCCAGACGGCCCATAGTAAAAAGGCCCGCCTTCTCTCTCTCTCCTACGCCCACATACTCTCTCCCTCTCTCCTCTCCTCTCTTCTCTCTCTTCTCTTTTTGCACGCAAAATCTCCCATACAAAAGCTTCCCCCAGCAAAACAGCTCACACTGAAAGCCTCGCATCGTCCCATACAAATCCACGCCTCACACATTCACTTACAATCACTACCATCCACACAAACTTTGTAAGTACTTGCAATCCACCCTCGACCGCTGCAATTTGCAAGTCACTTCCCTCAACGCGTCTTCTCGCCTTTGAGGAGTCTCGTCTCTCGCCCTATCAATTGCAGTCCAGTGGACATGTTTTGCAGCGATTTTGCGATTTGCAACAAGACAGCAAGACAGCATTCTGTTGTTTTTGTCTGTTCGTCTGTCGCGCGCGAGCTCAATCTTGCGTCGTCGCTTTGCTTTCTGCGCGCGCAACCCCAAGTCCAATTCCCTTGTCTGCGCGCGCTGGAGTCCACCCGCCGCAACAAGAAGAACAAGGCAATCAAGGCCGCGATTTAAAAAGCGCATTGGCACAAAAATCGACCACGCGTCTTATTTTTTGTCAACATTGCCTTTTGGTCAGCATCGCCAACTTCTCGTGATCAATCATCACCACATTTGAAAGCCACCACCACCGCCACCAGCGCAAGGCTCAATTCCACCCTGCTCGCTGAAATGTCACTCCCGTTCAATTGATCGCTTGATCGCTTTTGTTCAGGACTTGGACTTTTGCAAGAGATGATGGGTCGGCCGATTGATTATCTGCTTTCTAGCAAATTGCCAGCGACGCGAATTAATTCTCCATCGCTTTTTCGAGCGACTGGCATTTTTCGCAATAGTCGCTTTGGTGTCGGTGGCGGAGTCTTTCAAGGTGATGAGACGACGCAGAAGGGTCTTTGGTCTTTTGGGCATTGACACACAAGACTCATTATCATTCACTGTCTCTTGTGTTAATCAATACTAACATCCTGCAGCATCATGCCTAAGGCCGCAGCAAAGAAGACTGGCAAGGTTGAGAAGCGCCGGGGCAAGAAGGACCCCAACGCCCCCAAGCGCGGTCTCTCTGCCTACATGTTCTTCGCCAACGAGCAGCGCGAGAACGTCCGCGACGAGAACCCCGGTATCTCGTTCGGCCAGGTCGGCAAGCTTCTCGGTGAGCGCTGGAAGGCTCTCAACGACAAGCAGCGCACCCCGTACGAGGCCAAGGCCGCCGTTGACAAGAAGCGCTACGAGGACGAGAAGGCTGCTTACAACGTGAGTTCTCCTGTGATATTCTGAGATCCTCTGAGAAGATGTAATCAACGGCCATTGACTAACTCTTTCCAGGCATAAACAATGAGTTGATGCTGTCTGTTTCTTTTATGGTCTGTTTTATTATTCATGTGTTATTCGGTATGGACGGGGCTGTGGCGCGTGGACAAATGACAAGGGATTGAGTTTCATGTACGTTCTCAGGTCACCTGTCCGGCTGGTTGCTATTTTTCTTTTTTTTTTTTTTTTGCTTTTATGGGATGTATGAGGATTATTTGAATTTATTCGGGTTATGACAATTCTCGGCCATGCCTTCTGTGGCGGTGGCTCTGTCCTCTTGCCCGTCTGTTGTCTTGACTTGTTCTCGATTGTCCCCCATCAAGACGATCTGAGTACAGGATTCTCGACGTGTATGACTAGTCGATTGGTATTGGTGTGAAAACAAAGCTATTATCCAAGTCCTTTTTTCCGCTGCCAACTATCGTGATGTTAAATGAGACAATGCTAGATAAGGATTTCGAATGAAGAAAGATTAGGGCAACAAGTGTTGGATGCCAACTTGATGTACATCAAACGCCGCAACGACGCCAATTAGTCATAGTAGGCAACAAATCAATGTCAATGGTCAGAAATATGCAACTATTCGCAGGTGCAGTAAAGGTGGCAATCACCACATCCTCGCGATGTCCATGACGCGTGATATTTCCTTTGTTCATTCCGCTTCAGTATTCAAAATTCATTCCGGGGAAAGAGCGATGGTTCAGAAAAAGGAAAAACATTTTGGGCAGCTTGCGTAATCAATGAAGAACCCAAAAGAGAAGTTGCGGCCAGTGCTGTTTCATGAAGAGGCACAACTACACCAACACCCTTTT
This sequence comes from Sporothrix mexicana, assembly GCA_021396375.1. Lineage (NCBI taxonomy): Eukaryota > Fungi > Ascomycota > Sordariomycetes > Ophiostomatales > Ophiostomataceae > Sporothrix > Sporothrix mexicana. The sequence continues at coordinate 24,314 of WNYC01000030.1, forward strand.
TAAAAGGACAAGAGGATATGCTCACTATGATTCTCATAGCGCCATCGTGATCTTTCCACTCTACATTTCCACCTTGCTTCTCTTTTCCTCCTTTCAGAAAACCTTCCATTGTTCCATTGCTTCTAGCCTTCTAGCCTTCTTTCCGACAATGACCATGGTGTGCTCAAATCTACAATGAACTGGTATGTTGCCTGCTAGCGAAACAACAATCTTATTACTGAGGAGAGACTGAAAAACACGGCGATGCTAATGCACGATGATTCTAGGAAACAACCGGCTGGGTCGTCCCAGACACACAAGATCCGCTTTCTGCCTTCGTGGCATGCGCTTCAGCCAGTAGTCCTCATGCAGGCCTGCTCCTTCTTGCGGCTTCCTGCGGCCACCGCCCGTTTTCCCTTTCCCTTTCCATTTGCCATTTGACGATGCAAGCCTGCCTGTTGCCCTCTTCTCAATCAGAATCACCCCCGCTTTCCTTTCGCAGCCGTTCGTCACTATCGACTGCCCCTTCCTCTTGAAGGCCAACTACATTTACAATGCACGACCCATCGCATCTTGCAGTGCCGTATTCTGCCTGCACTCGCTGCCTACGAGCGGCCGGTACCGTCTTGTCCTACTAGGCAGAAGAGCATCCGCCTTGTGTCAACAAAGTCACAAAAGAAAGATCCTGAGAAGAAACGCTACAAAACGAGAGCACCACAAAATAAACTATATATACCTACCCTCGAGTCTTGTCATCCGTATGGCAGGCTCACGGCCCCCACCATCCGGATACACACGTTGCCGACTCGGCTTCAATTGGACTGGCTATTGTGTCTATTTTGTCTTTTTTGCTTTTTGTCGAGTGCGAACACCGCCAAATAAAAGGCAGCAGACTTGCATGAAAGCTCCTGCAAGAGCCCTACGGCCGACCTATCGCAAGTCGAACACGTCAGTCCCGTGCATTGTGTGCCCCATTGACGACAAACGAGACTGGCAGAATCGAAAAAACGGCGGCAGAAAAAAGGAGAAAGGGAGAGAACGAAGAGAACACAAAAAAGACAACCACTGGGAAAGGGAGTGAGAGGTAAATCGGGGCCGATGCAGCCAATGCAGCCAATGCAGCCAATGCACGCACGAGAATATTTTTTCAAGTCTCTATTTGCAGTCTGTCTGCATCGCCTCCCCTCAATTTCTTTTGCTGCGGCTGCACCTTGTTATGTGTCGTTTGACGTTTGATTTATTTGTTGGGCAGCATTGCGGCCACCGTTTTGTTTTTTTCTTGTGTTCCACGACTTGACGACAACCACTCCGCCCAATAGCCAGTCCACACATTCACATTCTGGTGGCCATTTTTTTGGACGCTCCTCTTCCTTTCAATATTTCCCTCGCATAATATTCTTACGCCCGTCCTGCCATCTCCGCCCATTCCTGGCACATTGACATAACGTGATACCTTTGATATCTCCTCACACTCACGCCTCGCACAAGCACGAGCCACTCACATATCATCGCCACCATACACAACCATCCAAGGCAATCAGGCAATCAAGCAATCAGTCGACTGCGGTATCTTCGGTTTCATTTACAAACGCGGCTCTTCTCTCCGCCCTGTCTACGTTGACTGGCCGTTGCCTCGCACTTCGTTTGCACTTAATTCTACAAAAGACGCTGCCCTCCCACATCCCGACCTGCTTGCATGAGAGAGAACCATCAACTCTCCTGGACGTTCTTCCAACCTCATGACACCTATGTGACGAATTCAGGTCTTTGATACCAGCGTTTGAAGAGCGAGCAAGAGCGAGAAAGAACGACTGGTACTCAATCAGCATCTCCCGGGAGGAGGTGATCTAGGTGACAAAGACGTGTCGTGTGGTTGCGTGACGAGAAAGACCCGAGCAAGCCGCCGGGCATTCATCACAGCTCATTTCTTGTTTCATTCACTCAACATCGCACAACGGCAACAATGATATCCTGACAAGCTTCAACGCTGTCATCCTCGCCTCTTTCTTTTGTCCAGCATCGACCTTTTATTATCGCCATATATGCTTTCCCGACCAGCTTCATTCTCTCGTTTATCTCATACACTTTATTCTCGTCAAGCCGCCAATCTCGACAAGACTCCAATAAAAAGACAAGATGAACACGGTTCCTATGAACGGCCCCTTTCCATTCCCGCCGGGACAAGTCCCAAAAGACAATGGCCGGGCAGCCATGTTGTTGGGCGGCTGCTATAGCGAGGCCATGGCGGCAAACATGGTTGCCGGCTGTGTCGACAATCTACGCAGCTGTCTCTCGGAGTCATTCCATCCAATCATGCTCGCATTGGCCAACGAGATACGCCGGTGTGGCGCCTTGCTACTTCGGCTGCACAACGATGCCGGCAGAAATCCCGGCCGGGTGCCCACGCTTCTGGACTATCTCGACCTGTTCTTGCCGTGCTTCAACAAAAGCGTCAAGGACATCCAGACCTACTACGAGGACAGCACCAAGACAAAGGAAATCCGTTGGCGCACCATGTACCACAAGATGACCGACGAGGCCGGCGGAATGGAGCTGCACCAACGCTTCAGCCTCTACCACCAGTTTCTGGTATTTATGGGCCAGATGTTGACCCGGTGAGTTCCTCCATGGTTTTCTGTCAAACATCTATTGTCCGCTCATCGTCCAACATCCAACATCCTGACATGCTTCAACCAGATCCTATCAGTTCGACATGAATGCTCTTGAGGTCCTGCAGAACCGGGTCCTCCAGCTCCGTGACAAGCAAGGCATCAAGCCACCCCAGCCTGCAGCTGGCCCTCTCGTTACACGGCCCATCATGGCAGCAGCGGCCTTCCGGGACAAGAGCATTCACTGGGCCGAGGACATTTTCTCGCGCCCATTACCCTCCAGGACACCTCTGAAAAACCTTGGCTTCTCCGAGTGCTATGGCCCGTGGACAAACCACCCCATGCAGGAGATCCCCAAAGTTCTGTTCCGACGGACCTTTGACCAAGAGCGCCTTATCGTCTATGCCTACTGGGACTCATTCAACAATCGTGTCCATATGCTGATTCGCAGTATGGATGTAAACACCAACACACCGGCCTTTTCCATCATCCCGGTCCAGAATCTGCGCATCCGACGCGATGGGAACTCCCTCAGCATCTGGCGGTGGAGTCGCACCCAAGACTGCAAAAAGTTGTGGGCGTCATTGTATTTTCTCACCTGGGAAGGCAAGTCATGACAATCCTCCCTTGGTTCTTTTTTTTTTTGGGGGGGGGGGGGGGGGGAGTGGCATGGTGACATGGATTGTGGCTAACCTCTTATATGTTCAGAGCTGATTCTCTTCCACTGCACATTTGTTGCCCTGAAATTCGATAACCTGCCGAGGGGAAGCTTGATCCATCCCACCGAACGGAAAATCGGCAGTGAGAGGCAGGTGTTCCAAGGGTAAGTGTGAGAGTGGGCGGGCGGCCCCCACCCCTTTTCTTCTTTTTTCTTTTCTTTCTGGCCAGGCCCGGACTAACGCACGGTCGTCCCCCCCAGGGTCATCCAGTATGGCAAACAAAAACACGCGCTTCACGTCTTTGAAGACTTCAAGTCGGGCAGCTTGCGTCTCTACGTGGCGGAATGGGGCGGCGACTTCCGGTTCCGGCCCGTGTGGACAGCCTTCATCACGCAAAAGTATTTGGCTCCCAACTGGCTCTTCCGCAAGGGTGTGCATCGCGTGTATCTGCGGGACCTAGAGCCATACGTGTTCTCCGACCGCTACCGCATCGAGTACATGCGGCAGAACAAGTACAACGCCTTTGAGCTGGTCTTTGTCGAAGAGGAAGCGCCGGTCAAGTTCAAAGAGGTGTTTTTTCCTCCGATTCCGACAATGGCAGACAGCAATGCAACAGAGTCGACGGTTCCATCCGACGACGGCGACCGGACCCCCGACGAATAACGGATGATGGACGAGTCAGAGACTCACGCCAACTGATTTGATTTCTTTACAATTTGCCCATTACCCACCTCCAGTTCATCCAGATGCTTTCCGTTGCTACAACACGTTTTCCCACACCATTTCCCAAACGCACGAATTACCGAATTACGACCTTTATGATTTGATTTTCTTACGACCAAAAACCAAAAATGAGCGATAGTGCACTTTTCTTCTTCGTCTTGAGCTTATTTACTCCAGCCTGATTTCTTTCTTTCTCTTCTGTTTGTTCTGCAGCGTTCATCTGTTTCGTCGTTCGTCTTTCAAGGGATACCATGGAAAAGATGGACCCCGACATGATATCCCCTGATGGCACTTTGTTTTCTGATGGCACTTTTGTTTTGTTTTGCTCCCTCTGTTTGCACTTTTCAATTTATTATGTTACTCGCTCCTCCTCTCCTTCTAAACTGAGGCACAGTCAATCGATACAGTCAATTGACTTGGTTAGGCAAGGCAACAGTTCAGCCTTGTTTCAACCCCTCGCCAAGTGTTTGTTTACTGGTTTGCCCTGGTTGTAGTACACTCACCCAACACACAATATATCAAACTTTTCTCATGAACAGGAATAAACAAAGCCAATTTTATGCGTGAATCATGTTTTTGCATAGTAGAATAAATATGAACTAAAAACTAAAAACGGAAGCAATAAAATCAAAATCAAAATCAACAATTTGCTAGAATGCGTTTGTCTCGTTAAAATGCACGCCACACCACCTCCTTCATGCCTATGTCTTCACGTCCGGCTCGTCACGGCCGACAAACTCCTTGAACTTGAGCAGTGTCGCGGCAAAGGCAATCTCGGGCTTGAGGAAGTCCTGGGCGTCCTGGCCGTAGGCGGCCGCGTTGCTCGTGTGCTGCTCAATGTAGAGGCGGATGGTGGCGCCGCTGGAGCCGGTGCCCGAAAGACGCACAACAATTCGTGTGCCGTTGGCAAAGGTGGCGTACAGGCCCTGCTTGCTCGACACAGAACCGTCCAGGTCCGTGTACGAAAAGTCGCCGGCGCCCGTCACCGTGCGGCCGTCCACGGTGCTACCGACAAAGCCCGGATCCTCGACCAGGGCGCGCAGCACACCGACGACCTTATCGGCGCCGGCGGCGTCGACGTTCTCGTAGTCGTAGCGCGTAAAAAAGGTGCGGCCGTACTCGGTCCAGAAGTCGTGCTGGATCTGCTTGATAGTAGGCGGGACGTCGGGCTTCTCGAGGCCGAGCCCGGCAATGATGTTGAGCCAGGCCACAATGGCCCAGAGGCCGTCCTTTTCGCGGATGTGGTTGCTGCCGGTGCCGAAGCTCTCCTCGCCGCAGATGGACAGCTTGTCGGCGTCGAAGAGGGCGCAGAAGAACTTCCAGCCGGTGGGCACCTCGTAGCAGTTGAGGCCCTGCTTCTTGGCGACGAGGTCGACGGCGCCCGAGGTAGGCATGCTGCGCGCCAGGCCGTAGACGCCGTTCTTCTTGAAGTACGGGATGAGGCGGGCATGGTGTGCGATAATGGCCAGGCTGTCACCGGGCGACACGAAGGCGCCGGCGCCGTAGATCATGTTGCGGTCGCCGTCGCCGTCCGACGCGGCACCAAATGGGATCTTGCCGTTCTCGACGGCCTCGACGAGCGAGTGGGCGTAGGTCAGGTTGGGGTCGGGGTGGCCGCCGCCGAAGTCGGGACTTGGGACGCAGTTCTGGATGCTGCTGGGGCCGAGGCCGAGGGCCTTGTCGAAGATGGCCGTGCCGTAGGGGCCGGTTACGCCGTGCAGACCGTCGAACAGCACCTTGAACTCGGGGTTCTTGGAAAAGAAGCTCTTGATCAGCTCAAAGTCGAAAATGTCCTGCAGCATCTCAACGTAGTCGGCGGTGCTGTCCACAATCTCGACCTCCAGAGAACCGTACTGGCGGGTGCCAATGGTCTGGATGTCGACCTCCTCGAGGTCCGCAATCTTGTACGAGGTCAGGGCCTTGGCCGTCTCGAAGATCTTGTTGGTGACGGACTCGGGCGCGGGGCCGCCGTTGGCCAGGTTGTACTTGATGCCGAAGTCGGCCTTGGGCCCGCCGGCGTTGTGGCTGGCCGTCAGCAGGATGCCGCCGGTGGCCTTGCGTTTGCGGATGAGGTGGCTGGCGGCGGGCGTGGACAGGATGCCGTTCTGGCCGACCAAAAGCTTTTTGACGCCGTACGCAGCGCCAATGCGGGTGATCAGCTGGATGACCTCAGGGTTCCAGTAGCGGCCGTCGCCGCCGATGACGAGGAACGAGCCATCGACGCCCTCGGGGATGGACAGCAGGATGCTGGTCACAAAGGACTCGCTGTAGTGCGGCTGCTGGAAGACGACCACCTTTTTGCGGAGGCCAGACCTAGAGGAGTTAGACGAGGAAGAAAAAAAGGGGGAAAGAAAGAAAAGAAAACGAAGGGGACGTACGTTCCCGGCTTCTGGTCGGTGAAGGGAGTGAACTCGACCGTCTTGGCAGCCATTGTGATTGCGAGGAAGGAATTGTGTCGAGACAGAAATTGGGAGGAGAGATTGGAGGATAAATTGGGAGGATTCTTCGAGATCGAGGCTGATTGAAGCTGGAGGAGAATGTCGTGATGGTCGAGAAGTTCGAGTGAATTGTCCACCGCTTGGTTGAAGCTGGTCAATTGAAGCTCTTATATGCAGTCGATGCTGCCGTTCGTACAATGATCGATTGGATTGGGAGACGGGAACGGTTGGATGAAGAGAGGAATGGAACGAGAAAAAGAAAAGAAGGGGAAGAGTGAGACAATTGAGACAATTGAGACAACTGGGAGCTTCAAGCAGAGCTTTGGGGAAGGAATGGGAGAGAAAACAGCTGAGACAGGTTTTGAGGAAGGAGCGAACGTGGTCTGGAATGTGGACGGCCACTGGGCAGGCGCCTCCAAGAGGTGCAAAAGGTGGGGTTGCGACGACGAAAACAGCGAGGGGACAGAGCAAGGACGACAAGAAGATGGTCGTAGCTTCCCTGCTTGCTGTATCATTCGCGGCGGCGCTGACGTAGTGGGGACCTGAGGACCTTGGAGAAGGTATTACGGGCGGATCAATTGAGTTGAAAGCAAGAGCGATGGGGACAAATGCCCCTCCAAATGGTGAGAGGAGAGCTGTTGATATTGACACTGACATTGGCTAGCGTGATCGTCCGATCGCCACCTGCAAACAAGGTCCCCCGTTTTTGGCCTTTCGCCTTGCGCTATTTACAGCGTAGCAATTGCACCCGCACCATTTCATCCAAGGGCAATTTCGTCATGGACAAGTTGGATGGAGCATCGCGAGATTTTATCTTTTATGTCCATTATCAATTTGTGAGAATAACGTTACACTTTGAAGAAGAACGGCTATTTGATTTATCCTTATCTTGCTTATTGTCGTGAAAATACGTAAAGCAGTCATATCGTCGACAGTTAACCCCAGCCCAGTCCAAAACTCCGTTTCCCATCTCGAGCCAAAACACATAACAAGGGATACAATGGAACAGAAAATAAAAATTAAGGCGTACTTGGACCAGCCAATGGCCACACAACGAACGACAAGAAGGAAAGCATGGAAAGTAAGTAAAAAGACAAGAAAATGGCATTACATTCATAAGTCGTTACACATTCAGCCGCCTTTTGTTTCTCTCCCCCTTTTCTCTCTCCCCCTCACTAGTGAGCCCCGTTGTAGCGCACGCCACGGCGGCCCATCTCTTTGCGGCCGACGGCATCCTCGGGCATCACCCAGCCGCGTGCCCGCTTGGCCGCCCGCTTCTCGGCTAGCTGCGGCGGCGGCATCCACGCGTCACGGGGCGCGGCCTTGCGGCGTGTGCCTTCTGCGGGGGCGCCAATGTGGGTGTTGTATGAGCAGAGCAGGGGCATAGACGACGAAGCGGAGGGAGAGGCCGCAGCGGCAGCGGCGGCCATCTCGTCGCTGGCCAGCATGCACAGGCCCCAGAGAGCGAGGCCGGCGGTCAGCGGCGTGCTAGAGAGGTCGTCGTCGTCCTCGTTGGTGTTGGCCGTCTTCGCCAGCGGAATACTGGTCACCTCCAGCTGGCCAAACTGCGGCGTGGTCTCGGTGCCGTTGCGCACAACCACGAGCTCGATTTCCGTGAGCAAAAAGCCGTAGCGGCAGCTGTGTTCGCGCATCAAATAGTGCAGGTGGGCGAGGCCGCGCAGGTACTCGACGCGCTTGATGTTGCCCTCGGCGCGCATGCCCGTGTTGAAGCGGTCAAAGCTCTTGACGAGGCCGACAACGCGGGCGGTGGGCTTGCCACCAAAGAGCGCGGCGGCGGGGGCGCTGTCGTTGCTGGCGTGGCCAATAAAGAGGTCGCCGTATGCCGGCGAGGCGGACACGGACGTGACTTGGATCGGACGGGGCGACGAGAGAGAGAGCGCGGCGTTTACGCGGGGAAGGTAGTGTGCGCCATACAAACTGTGCAGGTCCGACTCGGTCTCGGGGTGGATGCTGCGTGACGGCACATGAGGCGTCGGCAGAAGCGACACGGGCACAGGGCACGACAGCACAGACGAGGCACCGGGAAGACCCACAAGATTGGCCATGGTAAAGGCAGACCACGGACGCACCTGGCGCACATCCCACCAGTAGTGCTTGGTGCTGGGGTCGCGCAGAGGGAACGAGATCGTGCGCACCAGGGCAGGCGCCGGGTTGGCAGCTGTCAGGTAGGTCACCAGGGTGGAGGTAGGGCCCGTGGTGGCAGGGGCAGAGGTGGCCGAGGGGGGCGTGGCAGTAATGATAGGGACAGACACCGGGATGGAGAGGGGTTCGGGCAGTGCCACAGGCTCGGGCGAAGCAGATCCAGCCGACAGGGGAGAGGCCTCGCGCGGCATGTACTCCTGAGAGAGCTGGGACTGCTGGGACTGCTGCTGGTCCTCGTACAGGTAGTTGGTGGGAACGGTGCCCGGGTACGGCGCAAAGCCATACTCGTAGTCAAACTTGCCGTCTAGGGCGAAGTTGCCGTCGAGGCTGCAGGTCAATGCGCGGCGGCTGTGGACAGACGCGTCTTGTGTCTGCTGGTGGGAGAAAGTCTGGGACGGCTGAGAGAACTGCGACAGGTTCGATGCCGCCTGGACAAAGCTAACAGGCGAGCACAGCAGAGTGGGCGGCGGCGGCGTCGACTCAAAGACGGAGACAGGTGTCACATCGCGGTGGGGAGCGGGAGCATTAACATTAAACATCACCGAGTCCGGGTTCGTGAAGCTGCGGACATGGCGCGAGGCCGCGGCACCAGAAGAGGCGGCATACGGCTGCTTGGGCGTCACAATGGTGCTGCGGCGACGGTTGACAGCCGCGGTAGACCGGCTACGTCCACTTGTCGAGGGCGAAGGAGAAGTGCGAGAACGCTTGGGCGCGACAGGAGCGACGGCGGCATCGTCACTGAGAGCCTGGTCCTGGGAACGGATCTTGGGAAGCAGCAGCGGACCGTGGGTGCGGATGGGCGAGCGAGCCGGCGTGCTGTGGCGAGTGCTGGGAGCAGACACGGCGGGCGTGGTTAGGAACGCCTCGGAGGGCGTCGACGAGGCATACGAGTAGGCCGAGTAGGCCGAGCACTGCGAGCTGGAGCGAGCGTGGCCATGGCCGTGATGGCCAGTGCTGGTGGTGCCAGTGGTGTTGCCACCGTAGGGATGGAAGGGAATCTCCAGCAGCGATGAAGAGTCGTATGAGAAAGATTGAGAGGCGGCCGGCGGCGGCGGTGTGGCCGGATCGCACGACGGGAAGGTGAAGCCAAAGGCGACGTCCGCTACCAGAGAGGACGACATGATGAATGTGTAATATGAGTAATATGAGTAATATGAATGACTTTTGATGGATAGGATCTAGCTGTACGTCTCCAGGACGGCCGGGAAAAATTATGAATTATTGGCGGCGACAAGGTGAGGAGACCAGCTCCGGTCGTTGAGTAAAGGAACGAAAAGGAAAGGGCGGGAGAAACAGAAAGCGATGGACAACAAGAACTGCTCGTTGAGACCAGGCCAGAAAACGAGGCCAGGGGAAATGGCCGATGTAAATAGATGGACGTTGAGGAAGATGAAGGGCTGATAATCAACAACAACAAAGTCTGTCGGGAGCAGGGTCCACGATGGGGAGACGGAAAATAAAAAATCAAAAGGACGAGTGGTCAAGAGATGAGAGTTGACCGAGGACAGGAGCTAGGGTTGTACTGATGTTGGGTGGAAGGAGGAGGACTGGATGAGAAGAGAGGATATCGAGAAGATGGGGAACAAGAGGGGGGAGGAGGCAGGATACTTATCCTCGAGATGATGCAGGACGAGAGAAACGACAGGCTGTGAGGCCGAGAGACGAAGAGAGCCTGCAGATAGCTGCATATGGGGCGTGTTCGACGGCAGTCTGTCTTCAGTCTCTATCTTTCGTCGGGGTGGGTGTGGATGTTTGTGGGTCTATCTGGCCATGATCCTGGTCGCGGTCGTGGCCGCGTTGGGCAACGCATTTTGACGCATCTCGACTTACACGCATCTCCCATCGCGCCCGTCGCGGTCGGTCTTGCGCGCCAGGCTAGAACACCCGTAACTCTGAAACACGAGCTAAAGGACGGAGTAGGAAGCAAAAACGAACGGAAAATAAAACAAAAACTAAAAATACAATACACGCTCGGCAATATCAGTAGCCGCGCTGGCAGGGATTTTTTGGAGGGACAAGCGAGAAGACGAGGAAGAGGGCTCATTTGGGTCGCTTGACTGGGCCAGCAGGAACACTGGCTTGTCTGATGCTCCATATTTGGATTTGGCCATGTTTGGCGCTGTAGTGCTGGAAAAGGCAAGAGTAGAGAGTAGAGAACATGAGAAAAGACGAGTATAAAACAAAGACAATAAAAAGGGACAGTATGGTAGACGACCGTGGATGAAAATGAAAACCGACAAATGTCAACAAACGACAGCAAAAGGTAAAGAGAAGTGGGAGAGGGACCAGTGAACATACAGAGTGCCACCAGTCGATCCTGGCTTTCCTCTTTGGGGCGGGCCATTGGAGCCATTGGAGCCATTGGTATTCCAGGGCGAGCAGGGGTGGGTACGTCCCGTGTAAGTGGCCGGAATCGTTGGTTGAGTAGCCAACCAGAGGTGCTGAACTGGAGAACCACAAGAACCTTGGGCAGGGTTGCTGCCCAAAATAAAAAGAGAGCAATGGGAGACGGGCGAGATGGGAAAGTGGCCCAAGCTCCAAGACAAAAAGGCTGCCGACAGGTCAGAGAACTGAGAAGGAACAGACAAGAGAATGAAGATACCGGGGACAACACGAAACACACACCAGATGGACACCAAATGGACACCAGACGGGGAGCTAGGCTTTGGGTTTGGGCCGTTGCTGCAGGTGCACTCGCTGGCAATGGCTCTCCTGCGTTGTCGACGAGCGACATATGCATCCGTGTGGGGCACGCGCAACCTCTTCATGCAGGTCGTTGGTCAACATGCAGGCTCATGCAGGACGTTCCTCTCTGCTTCCAGCCCTCTATTGTTTCGTGTTTCTTTCGTTTCTTTCCTTCTCTTTTGTTTCTTCGTGTTTCCAGTCCATTTCTGACTCAGAGATGAACACATGACAAAGGAAAGCTTGGAAAGCAACGGCAAGGGTCAGGGGACCGAAAAGATAAAAGGTACGCGTGGGGTTGGACGCGGGGCGCGGGATGAGGAAGTGAGCCTGGACGTGGACGCGGACGGGAGGACGAGTAAACGTGACGATGTGATGAATGTCAAAAAGCGTTGAAGAGGAGTCAGAGGGTCGCGAGTGTTTGGCGATGGGTTGGTGCCATTTTGGTGCTTGTTTGGTGGCAGGTTGGCGATATCGGGAAGGAGCGACCAGGTAGGTTCTGTTGAGATCTCAGAACGGCAGGTGCATCACGTGGAAGGCATGATCCTGGCTCTGTTTGTTTTGTTTGTTTTGTTCGCAGCGATTTCGGTATTATTTCATGCGCTCCCAGCTTCCCGATGTGTCTTACTTCTTGCTCATTTCTTCATCGATCTGAAATCGCAATTTCGGACTCTATTTTTGGCGTGTTGACTTTTACATACGGAGTACAAGCTGGCTTTGAATATCCGGGCCAGATGGGGACGGGCGACTCGCTCGTACGTTCCTTCCAAAATATGGAATATGCTACTTACGGGAGCAGTACCGGGCAGTTCCTGACCATTTTCAGATACAGAAAGAAAAGGAAGGAGCGCCTCCGCGCTTGCTTCAGATCCGGCCCCCAAATAAAGAAACATGCGAAACAGCGGACTTGGGAAAGAGCGACCCAGAAGCAGCGAGCCAGATTGCCGGGCGTCCCTATTGTGGCTGAGCTCTGGGGTAGAGGGAGAAGAAGTAGAAAAGAAAATAGAAAAGAAAAAGAAGACAGACGAGAACAGATTGCAGCGGCAGGACTGTCCAATGCTGTGTACGAGATGCATTTTTCATACAAGTGGGGACAAAACTGTGGCGCTCCTCAGGCGCTGAACCCCTGCAATTCAGACTCCAGTCTCCAACTTACACCGCACTCTCACTAAAAAAAGATGGAAGCGCGCGGGAAAGGCAATTGCAGGGACAGGCAAGAGTCAAGGAAGGTGCATGTATTTTCCCACAGACTTATACCGTCAAGATACTTGCGCATGGATATCATGTACTACAAGGCTCGCTGCTTTCCTTTTTCTCTGTGGATGTTGCCAGGCGGCTCGCTTTACATGTTTGTACGCCCGCGATGCCTGTAAATCATATGGAGTACGTCGTACTCCGTACCTCTCCAGCGGCTGCAAGCAATTCTCACTGGCGGGTATGCTGTGTATTGTGGTACGAAAGCGTCTTCCCTGACAGTGCGGAGTGCTCTCATAGAAGATTCTCATTCTCACACATTGGCAAAACAACGATGCTTTGAGGTAATCTGCGTAGGCGCCCTGGATCCAGCCAGGTCTGCTGATGCATCATGCGGGGCACGAAATAAGGAGGACAATGCTCTATTTACAGACATTCACGGCATTCTCCATAGACAATATATCGCATAGACATTAAACTGGCCAGAGGTCATGATTTACTCTCCCGCATCGTAAATGGTGAGAGTGCATTGTCTTACTTTCGCTTCTTCGGGCTTCTTCTGGCCTCGTTTCGGTGAGGAGAGGAACACAGGCGCCAACTCAAACCTATCCGGCCGCCACTTTACTGAGCAGAAGGTTATTCAAAAATTAAGGGGCATCAAAACAACGGAGAAGCCACTGAAGAAAGGACGGCATGACCTGTTCATGGCCCAAAACTTATAAGTGGCCTGTTTGGGGCCAGAATGATTGCCCGTGCCTCTGTTTTCTGAATATTTCAGGGTGTTTTCAGGTGAGTTTTGTATCAAAGGGGCACGGTAAAGGGAGAGAGTGAGCTGTTGCATGTCGATTCTGACATGTCCCTTCTGATTGTGTCTTGACACTAACACGTTCTCAAAATACCATTCTCCATCCATCCCTCTTTTTTCTTTCTTTGCACAGCCTCGCCAGGTGATCTTTGGGGGGGAAATCAAATCTATTACTGGTCGTTCCGTCAAGAACCGACAGTCCGGGAGGCAGCCTTTCCATTGTTGCATGGAGCATGGCATCGGAAAGAAAAATGGCAACAAGACGAGAAAGGAAGATGTCGGGCCAGATTTGGACGGCCGTCTGCCAAAAATACACTCGCTGGCAAAGCGCCGGCCAGCTTGCCGTCCATGATTCGTGAGAGTAAAATTACCAAGGCAGGTGGCAAAGAAGAGACTGACGCTGTAAGGAGTACAGCCGCGCGCATCGTCTGTCTAACCGCCCATTTCATATTTCATTGCCCTGTCGCTCGTCGCTCCCAGCGCCAAGCCTTGTGTGGCATCTGATTGGTTGAAACTGGCTAGCCACTTAGACGGCAGTCTGTGGTCCACTCTTTCCTAAAAAGGAAGTAACCCAAACCCGCCATCTTTTTTTTCTGCTCAGCAACATTCGGTCTTGTTCTCAACCTCTCCGTCCTCGTTTCTCGTTTTTGTTTCGTTTCATGTTGCGTTCGTCATCCCGGCAAAATCGAGAGTCTTTGGTCTGTTGCCTGGTTTTTTCCCTTGTTTTTTTTTTCTTTTCTCGCTTCTTTTCTCGCCCTCCTTCGGAAGACTCGTGAGTCACAAATGCAGGAGGCTCTTGGCCCGGCAGGAGCTACTGCAACCCAGGGCACTTGACCCCGCTTTTCCCGCTCGACGCGTCCGGCCACTCACCACGCGTCGTGCCGAAGCTCAGAGCGCGTCTCACCGCGTCACCTCCGCGCGTCTGCCGCGCGACCACCGCGAGTTCGCCGCGTGGGGCCGTCCGCTCCGTCTCCCCGCGCCTCTCAGGACTCGTCCAGACGCGTCTTGTCCGCCGGACGAAAGACGCGACGCGTCCCGTCCACACCCATGTCACAACCCGTCTGCCATTTGTCACACGAGCCACACCACCTTGCACCTTGCGCCTTCGTCTTCCTGCCGTGCAAGCCCTCGCTCTTTCCTGCGCACGAGATGCACGATGATAAAGGACATAACTCAAACGCAACCATCAAAATCCCGCAAAGATGACTCTTTCTAGCCCTCCTGACCCCTCTTCCCCTCTCGTGCATGAAGCCATTCATGAGACCATGAAGCCATCGACGATCGACGATTCTCTGTGGTTTTTTCTCGGCGTTTGTGATTCCGTGATTCCATGATACCACGAGGGCAATGTTTCGCCACACCACACCGTCTTTTCCTTTTATCCTTTTATCTTCTTTTCCTCTTTTCTTCTGTCTCTTGTTTCTTGTCACATCATTTTCAATCTAGCCCCGGAAACAAGGCACACAAGGCAGCAGTGTCGGCTGTGTTCTCGGCTCTGTACTACGCGCAAGTGTGTCAAGTTTGTCAAGTGTGCCATGTATGTGATCAGGGTCCAAAAGGGACAAGTTTGTCTGTAATTACTAGTTGTAATGTTCTGTTTGTATGATTGTAAATCTGGATAAACAACGTGGGTATCTCTATCCAATCGAATTGACAGCCGGCCGGGAAAACCACTCTCGAAGAAACAAAGGAGAAAAGGGAGAGGACAAAAAGAAAAATGGAAAATTGAAAAATTGAAAAATAGAAGAGGCAAAAGAACGTTGGGAAGGGCAAGGATGACGTGCTCTCCCTCCCGCCCTTTGCTCTGTCGTACAACAAGGGCAAAAACAATAATAATGGCAATGCGAAATGCGATTGCCGAATATACCGCTGTTTGCAATGTGATGTGCCGTGGTCCCTCCCACGCAGAATATGACTCATTGTATTTCACAGAGGCATCGGCGGCAGCTCCATGGGCTGCTGCACACAACGTAGGGCACGCTTCATCGCAGCCAGGCGGTCCTGCTCTTGCACCAGCATGCCGCGGGCGAGATCCCGAATGGCCCGCCGCCCAATGCGCTCGTGCATGTCCTGCCAGCCGGCGAGCTCGCCCGCGACGGTCTGCTGCGAGAAGCGCAGCTCGCGCGACAGGTCCTCGCTGGCGGCCTCGCTCTGGCGGGCACGCTCCTCGCGCTCTTCCTTGAGGCGCTGGCGGGCGTCATCCAGGAGTCCCAGGGGCCAGCGCGTCGAGCGGTTCATGGACTGGTACTCGCGTTCGGCCTGCTTGCGGGTTGCTTGGATTTGCAGAATCAAGCGGGGCGGGCGGCCCAGCGCCACCAAAATGGCTTCGACGGTCGACTGGATCGCCAGGTAGGCCGCGCGGAACTGGACGTGGGCATTGGCCTGTGGGATGGCGAGGGCACGCACGTAGTACTCCATGGCGGTGATGTGGGCGGCGGGCAGGAACGCGATCAGCCCGACCTCCCGGTTTAGGAGTGCGGCAGCATCGCGCAGGTCGGACGCAGCAATATTGACGGCATTGGCCCGCCGCATCACGCTCTTGGTCGAGAAGTTGACACTGCGCACAAGCTCGCGCGCGTGGTCGACAAACTGCTCGACCTCGCGGACGTCGCCCAAGGGCTCGAGCTCGTCACGCACCTTTTCGGCGCGCGTTTCGGCTTTCAGCTTGCTGCGCTGCGCCATCATATCCGGCTGGATGTCGGGCACGAGGATAAATTCCCAGAGCATCTCGTGCTGCGCAAACGTCGGGTGCATGATCATGATCCGCAGAAACCAGTCCATCTTCAGTTGCAGATCCTTGAGCATGGACCGACTGGGCTTGGACGGGATCTGGAAGGGCGAGCGCAGTCCTGACAGCGACGGAATCCAAGACGCCGGGTTCTCGAGCGCAAGCAGGCGCGTCAGGTGCTCAAAGTCGGTCTGCGATCGGCGGCACGTCGTCACTGCATAACTCACAGACGAAACGGCATGGCCCGATTTGACGACAAAACGCACACTAGCGTCTTCCACAAAGTACGAGCGGACCACCGCCGTCGTCCGCATGTCAGGCCCGGCCGGCGTCGACAGCAGTGTTAGATCGTCAATCTTGTTGCGCATCTCATCGTCCTTGGCCAGCTCGACCGCGGTGAGGCTGCGCAGCTCTCTGGCGCCAATGTCCACGCGCGGGTCCCGGAACAGCGTCTGAACCATGGCAAACCGCCCGTATTTGCTAGCCACCATGAGCGGTGTGAACATCTTGTCGTTGACCGCATTGACGTCGACGTCGCACGTTTGCAGGATGCGCGCTGCGAGCTGCGTGTGGTTGACGATATGCAACAAAGTATTGCCGCGCGCGTCGACATGGTCGCTCACATGCAGACGGCCCTTGTCGGTCTGGGTGTCCGTCGCCATCCGGATGCCCTCGCTGACCATTTCGTAGTACGACGCGTGGTCGTAGGACCGGCAGAGGGCAAAGAGCGGCGTCTGACCTTTTTTGTCGCGTTGCCGCCACGGCATCATCGCGCCGTATTTCTCTATTAAGAATGGTGCATGGAACAGGTAGTGTGCCACGCTTCGTCCCCAGACGTCTTGCAGCGAGAAGTAGGCCGCAATCTGGTCCGGTGTGACCTCGTCTGAGCCGGTCAGGACATGGATCAGCATCATGATTAGCTCCTTGTTTCCCAGCTGGACGGCAGCGCTCAACAGCGTCGTATCTTCGTGGCTGATGTCCTCGAGCACAAACCTCACTGGGAAATACGCACGCAGTCCCAAATAGTACCGCAAGGTTTCGATCTGCTCGTTCTGAACGGCCATCATGAGCAGCGACTGCCCATTCGAGTCGTGCGTTTGCGCCAGCCGCTCGACAGAGATATCGCCTTCGATGCTGCCTTCCATATTGCTTCCAAAGCTGGTGGCCCGGGAGCGGAACGAGATTTCCGAGTTGCTAGACATACTCCTTGTATCCAGAGCCACCTTTTTCGTTCGTTTTATCGGGAAGTGCAGTGAAAAGTCGACGGGGCCATCGCCACAGCCGTCCGCCTGGAAAGGAAACACGTGCCCGAGTCCAGAACCCTTGGAGAATGCCTCTGCCTCCGACAGAACGATAGATGATCGCCGGGATGAGCGAGATGAGCGAGACGATCTCGACGAGCCGGATGCCAGGCCATTCGAGAATCCAAAGCTCGTGAACGACGATGCCAGCTCGCCACTCGATCCGGGACGGGTGCTGCTTCCTTCCTCTCCATTGTCGCTGTCCATGTCGCCGTCTTCGTTCGGCTCCATAATGGCCTTGACTGCACTCAGGTCGCCCTTGTTGGTCGCCTCCCAGAGTGCCTTGTTTCTTCGACTGGCGCGTCGCAGGCCGCCCGAATCACGCATCAGATACAGCAGGACTGCCTCAAAGGTGCTCAGGGCATAGCCCATCTCGCCGCTGTCGACATCATCGATGAAAATAAAGTGGCGCATATAGATAAACCGTGCCAGAAGGTGCCGCTGTTGCGCGCGGATGACAATGTACAGAAGAAGCGACACCAGCGTATCGGCGTTGACCATAATCAGCGGCTTCTCGGTGTTCGTTTGTGCCGCGCCATCGTCGCCGCCAGTGTTGCCGTTGTCGCTGCCGTTCGCCGTGAGCTGGCTGACCGACTTGACAGTCGACAAAAGAATGGACAGCATCTCTTGCGGACATGCCGCATCTGAGATTCTTTGGAACTCCTTGACCACGCGGTTCAAGGCAATGGTGACTTCGTGCTTGTTGCGCGCCCCGCCGTCAATATCCATACCGAGCTGGGAGAGGTCGATGCTGTCTATTTTGCGGATCTTGGACTCAAGCTCCAGGTCCTCTTGTCGTTTCAGGACGTTGAGCCGCGGGAAGATGATGTGGTGTAGGTTTTCCGAGATGTACCGCTCAATAAGCCGTTCAACCAGGGGTCCAGTCAGGTCGGTGGTGGCGCCCAGAAGAGAAAGCTGCTGTTTGTCAACGCCCTGGAAAATGTCGATGGCAGTCGTCACGGCAGACTCGAGTGAGGCGCGCATCACATGTTCGTCGTCTTCGGGGAAAAATTCCTCGCTTGCTTGGCTGCCGCTGTATATCGATATATTTGAGCCGTTGAGTCGTTCAGTGCCGTTGGCGGAGGGAGTGACGTTCAAGGTGTTGCTGTTGCTGTTGCTGTTACTGCCATTGGCAATGGAAGCGCTACTGCTCGCCCCATTGACACCAGTCTGTTCCTCTGCTGCCGTACTGTTCTCCGCTCTACTTTCGTCATTCTCGATGGGCTGGTCTTGGATCTTGACTGGCGGTTTGACGGGTGATGCTGTGGCATTGTTCATGCGCGCCTTCTTCATTGCTGTCTTTATGGGGCCGTCTGGCTCTGGGTCGGGGACATGGGCAGCTGTCGGTGGTGGAGGAAAGCGCTGCTCGAATGCGCCGGTAAATTCTCTGTAGATCTTATCAAGACCGGGTTGCATTTGCCGTGCTATTATGGGGAAGTGGTTGAGCAGGTCGTGAAAGCTCTTGACGTCCTTTTTTCGTGGCGTCGATGGTCCTGACTCGCTGCCGGCAGTTGCCTTGGCTTGTTGTGCCTGGCTCAAGCCTCTTGGTGAAGTCAGTCCGGCAGCCGCTGTTGGTGGTGTATTCGTAGAACCGGGAAGGATAGCCGGGACGGTCGTTACGGGCTCCCAGGCGCCGAGGAGCGGTCGTGAAATGTAGTAGATGAGCCATGGCTTGGGTTCGACCGTGTCGGCGTACCAGAGAGCGTCGCTGATCAACGTGGCATGATTTAAGCTCTTGAAACCTGTAGGAAAATGTCAGTTAACTGTCAGTTATACTAGCCTCACAAAACACGAAATAACTGGCAATTGTACCCACCCTTGTTGCTGTAGACCAGGTTATCCTTGATGACGACACTGCGGCCGTTGAACGTGCCGTAGGGTTTAGCCTTGCCGCGTATCTCTCTCAGGTTGACGATACCGTCCTTGCCTCCTGCTGCATTCGCCGCCGCTGCCGCCACTCTGGGGTTGGGCATGCGGATGACATGGCTGGCCAGAAACTCGTCCAAGTTCGGAAGCTCGGCGAACGAGACGTTGCCATTCTCGGCGTCACGGCATGTCAACAGCACCTCGGTTGTCGGGACCAGGAGGATGTGGTTGCTTATTGGATTGCACTGCGTCGACAGCGGGTTGCTGAAGAACGCGGCAAGGAACGGGTTAAGGGGATGAGGCATTGTGTCGGCGTTGTCGGCGGTGCTGTCGAGTTTGTCGAGCTGCCTGGCCGTGGTGACAGCTCAGATCACAGCCACCTGTGATTATCAGGCGAATAGGCCTACTTCAACTCCACAGCTCAGCACGGACTAGTCCCACGACGGGTGATGCCGTCTGCCCTCCTGGCATCAGGCGCGCGTCGTGCCCCGAGTTCGTAAAAGCTATCGCCAGCTGAGAGTGAGATAGGGGTGAGAGCTCGATGCGATGTATCCCGGCCGTCTAGGGCGATGCTGCTGCCGTAGAGGCTCGATAGTCGACCTCCCCGCGTGATGGGATGGATGGTATCGAAGAACTGTCGTGAAAAGGGGAAAAAGGCGTGGAGAGATTCGATGCTCGTTTGTTTCGAGTTTTGGACGTGGAATGCTGTCGTGGAATCATAAGCTTGCCCGTAAAATGGAGCCTTCCCAGCACGGCCGTAATAGTGTGCCTTATCGTTTATCGTGTTTGGAGATCTGCTACCAGGTTGGTAGTGGTAAATATAATGGGCGATTTGGGAGCGGAGCTCATTGGTCGCGGCGTGTTGCGAGTTCACGACGAGGAAACGAGTGATGATGTGATGTGAGGGAGAGATCAAATGCCTCCGTGAGGGAAATAGGTTGTGTTGATTGCTTTGGTCTTGGTCTTGGTATGGACAGCCCTTCCCCCCTATCGCGAACATTGAATTGGCCTAAACTGGGAGTGAGGGTTGATCGTTCTTACCTGAATGGGAGGAGGCGGCAGGGCAAGAGCACAAGGAAAAACGGGTCTAGCTGATTTTGAGGAAAGAGTGCGCCTGTGTGCTGTGAGAGCCAGTCACAGGTCTAATCGTGGCCAATCAAAGGGACATCCCTTCAGAGATTATCCACTGAGCGGAGAGCTTCCCGGGTGGTCTGGGCCTTGGCTACAGGGCGTGAGATGATGCGCCATAGGGCTCAACCACTGTAATCTTGCCCAGGTTTACGGTCTTAGGCCCGCTTTTATTGTGAAGTCAAAGAACTGGTAACCAACTACAAGAGAGTCACAGACATTGACAACACGATATCTGGGTTACCGCTATCTTGGAACCAATGTGCTCGGACTGGCCAAGCCGATTCCGTTTTCACATGTCTCTTGTTTGATACGTGTGTCTTCGTTTTACTTTTAACACTGTAGGGCGTATAGACTTACAACATGCATAATTATAGCCAGATACGCCACTCGTAAAATGTTGAATAAAATCATACTTCACAAGTTACGAACATTGCTTGATATCAAATGAATTTCATGTTAAGTAAATGTTGAAATTCCAGTATAAAATTTAAAAGAAAAGGAAATAATTTAAAAGCAGTACAAGAACAGTGGTATCAACAAACCTTTAAACGCCGTAAATCCCATGATAACGCAGCAGCTCAGAATAGACCCAAAAGAACAAGAAAGTCAAGAGCAACAGGCAATTAAACATACAGTGGGGATAGCCAGCACATTTCAATGAAAACTTCCAAAGAATGACAACAACATGTCACCCTCAGCAGCTACACGCTCGGAACCCGCTCGGATGGCGGCAAAGCACGGCCTGCAGCATCTCGCGACATGCTAGACCGGCCCTTGCCCTTCTTGCCGCTCTGCCGTCCGGTCTGGACATCGGCATCACCTTCTTCAAAGGGCTCTGGGTGGTATTCGTCGGATGCTCGTGTGCCCGTCATGCTAGGGCGGGCGCTGTTTGAGGGACTGTCCAGCCCGACGAGGTGAACCTGGTGCTGTGACGACTGCCGGAGCATGCTGGTCCGCTCGCCATGGTCATCGTAGCTATAATCGTAGCCGTAGTCGTCGTCGTCATCTCCGTAGGAGCCGTAGCCGCCATCACTGCTGGCGCTGCCACCGCCACTACCGCGCAGCAGCTCTCCGTCGGCCGACTCAAACTCTGGCGGGTCCACCCAGTCGCGGGGGACAACACAGGGCAGCGCCAGTCCAATGCTGGCGGCGCGGTTGAGCCATGCTGGGCCTGGGCGGCCGGTCAACTTTTGACACAGGAATGCGGTAAAGTGGTTGCAGTTTTTGGTCAGCAGATTGTAGGACGGGCCATGGAACTCCTCCGAGGCGCTGCGAATGATGGTGTCAATCTCGGCTGCGGTCGCCAAAGTGAAACCCTGCAAGATCTCGCAGCGAAACGTGCCACCTGGAGGCTCGGTCCGTGGCTTTGTCCAATATACGCCTGTGACGCCGGGGCGGCCATGGCCACCGTAGGCGTATTCTCGGCCGTTGATGACGACGCCCGAGTGGAGGAGAGAGGTGCCCATGTGCCATAGCAGCGAGGACCAACGGCTGGGCTAGAAGAGAGTCAGTATGCATTGTATTATATGGCAGAGTGGTTAAAGTAAGTGGATATAAGACGTACCGTCAAAAGATCGTATACGTTGATGACAATCTCAGTTTTCTGCAGTGACAAGGTCGACCGGTGCGACGGCCGGGACGAAGTCTTCTTGTGTTTCTTTGGAGCCATGGTTGTGGAGGTGCTGTCTGTTTGGTTCGGCGATCGGAAGCGATGCAGCTTCGTTGCCAGGAATGTAACGGTTGTGTATTGGCCGGATAACAGGTAACGATCAAAGGAAGGCGTCTCGATGAGTTCGAATTGAAGAGCAGCTTTTAAATATTGACGCAGGAAGCCCAATAAAAGGGCAAGGCTGAGTTTCGCGTCGAAAACGTAGGTTGAAAACAAGGAGGTCGTCCAGGATGATTCGAGAAGAGAGCGCCAGCCAACAATCGGGCACCAGAGAGGAGAAGGCAGCAAAACGAGCGATACACCTCCAGGGGTAGCTCGAGAACAAACGAACGAGGCCGGCAAACTTTCGGTATGACTGATCGGCCGTGATGCGCGTGGGACTGGTTCAGTCGTTGAAATGTCGACAACAAAAGAGATGAATTGAAAGAAGAGCGATGCGAGAAAAACGAGGGGAGGCAAGAAGGCAAAATACATTGAACAAGGCTCACAGGGAAGGCAGCACCCAGGCCCTGGGGCCGCAGCAAGCTTGTCAAACAGAGCATGACGCAGTGGTGGTAACTGAAAGCGGAAGTGCTAGTGACTATGGGGAAGGCGCGGAGCCTAGCGAACAGGAAACAGTGCAGGGGTGCGCGAGAGGGGAGAGGCGAAAACGGTCAGATCCAGTGTCGCTTCCGTTTTGTTAGACCGAACAGCGAGGCCGGAATAACTATTGACCATTCCGTCCTGAGTCCGTTTGAGACCAACAGGCTGGAAGCTCTCTCGCTACTTCTCTTTCTTCATTACGGTGCCCCACCATGCAAGTTTGAGACGGAGCTCCACAGCACTGAGCCCCGCCAAAAACCAAAAAGCAGGACCGGCTGGAAGACAGTTCAAGGCAAAAAAATTTGCTTCAATTTGCTGAATTTGCTTCAATCCAATTTCATTTTCAATAAAAAACCACTCCCACGTCTTTCCTACGACAACCCATTTAAATCCTCAGCAACCCCCAACAAAGAGCAGGAATTTCCTTTTCCTTCTCTTTCTCTCTCTTCTTCTTGCATCTTCCGATCAGAGGGCCTTGAGGCTGGGAACAGCCAGCCCTCGTCCACGTCGCCCAAGACGTCGGCATTCTTCAGTCTTCGCCCGTGCGCTGGTTCAACGTCGTCTTTGCCGTCTTCGTTCGCACGTCGGTCTCAACTTCAAGTACCAGCTCGGCCTGTGCTTGTCTTTGTGTCGAATCACTCGAATCACTCTCCCCTCTTCTTCTCTACCACCTCTATCCTCCATAAAAAAGGCAGAATGCCTCCGAAAAAGGCCGTCGTTGAGGAGAAGATCCTGCTGGGCCGGCCCGGCAACAACCTCAAGAGTGGTATTGTCGGCCTCGCCAACGTCGGCAAGTCGACGCTCTTCCAGGCCATCACCAAGAGCGACCTCGGCAACCCGGCCAACTTCCCCTATGCCACAATCGACCCCGAGGAGGCCCGCGTCATTGTGCCCGACGAGCGCTACAACTGGCTGACGAAGAAGTACAACCCCAAGTCGCGCGTGCCCGCCAACTTGACGGTCTACGACATTGCCGGTCTGACGCGCGGTGCCTCGACGGGTGCTGGTCTGGGCAACTCGTTCCTGTCTCACATTCGCGCCGTCGACGCCATCTTCCAGGTTGTTCGGTGCTTTGACGATGCGGAGATTATCCACGTCGAGGGTGACGTCAACCCGACGCGCGATCTGGACATTATCAGCGACGAGCTGCGGCTAAAGGACATTGAGTTTGTCGAGAAGGCGCTGGAGAACCAGAAGAAGAAGACGCGCCAGGGCGGCCAGAGCTTGGAGCAAAAGAAGGCGCGCGAGGAGGAGGCCACGATCGAGAAGATCCTGGCATGGCTGAACGACGGCAAGGATGTCCGGAAGGGCACCTGGACGCCGAAGGAGGTATGTTGTCGCCCCGCACTGATTTTTCCTCATTTGCACAAGAGTTTTTTTCACAAAGAAGCCCCCTCACCCAAACACTTTTATGATGACAAAGGGCCATAGCGCCTGAACCTATATAAACCCAGCTCTTCGAACGGACCCAGTACGCTGGCAACGTCATGAGATGAAAACTCTGTCTGATCTACAATTGCTCTGCATCTACTATCTGCTTTGCAATTGGGTGTTTCCTCTCCACAGAACTAGTTTTTGCCTGTCATACAACCCAGGTTCTGTTCTTTGCTAACAACGCCCCCAACTCAGATTGAGGTCATCAACCCTCTGATGCTCCTGTCCGCGAAGAACGTCGTCTACCTCGTCAACCTGTCGGAGAAGGACTACATTCGCAAGAAGAACAAGCACCTTCCCAGCGTCGCTGCCTGGATCAAGGAGCACGCCGACGGCGACCCGATCATCCCCATTTCCGTGTCCTTTGAGGAGCGCCTGACGCGCCTGTCCGAGGAGGAGGCCGCCGAGGAGTGCAAGAAGCTGGGCGTTGAGTCGGCCCTGCCCAAGGTCATTCTGCAGATGCGCAAGGCCCTGAACCTGGGCAGCTTCTTCACGGTCGGCCCCGACGAGGTGCGCCAGTGGACCATCCGCAACGGCACCAAGGCGCCGCAGGCTGCGGGTGTCATCCACACGGATTTCGAGAAGACGTTTATCCAGGCGATCGTCTACAACTACAAGGTGCTGCACGAGCTGGGCGACGAGTCCGAGGTCAAGGCCAAGGGCAAGGTCATGACCAAGGGCAAGGACTACGTCGTGGAGGACGGCGACATCCTGCTCATCAAAGCCGGTGCTGCCAAGTCGTAAGGGTGGAGAGATTATAAAATAATGATATGTCTCTTGCTTCTTATTTCTTTTTTCTTTCTTGCCTCTTGTCGTTTGTTAATGTCTATAAAAACATGAGTGCATGCAACCGACACCAAGAGTGTGTTTGCTTTTCGCCTTGCGCCATGATATCCCATTGAAATCATAAATACATAAAAATATGAAAATACGAAAATCAAAACATGATTTGTAAAGACCTTATGACATTGGCTCATTTCTGTAAATCCGCAAGGAACTTCTTACTATACATAAGCATTCTTACTGCTCCCGAGTGGTACAGCATGATACTCCATGTTACTACCAAATACTCCGTAAGCCGTTCAAAGCAGGTGCATTTCACGTGGCTTCCATCTGATATGTTGACGTGTGACGCAATGGGTGCGAATTGAACTGAAACCGGCAGTCGCATGTCGCATTGGCACCCATGCAGTTGTTCACTGCCACGCCGTTGACAGCTTGGGCATTCTATGGAAATCTGGAAATGTAGAGGCGGAGCTCTTGTTTGGAGGAATAGATTCCATAGTGCTTCCGCCCGTGTTCTGATTCCACACATCAAAACTACTTTGTTGTCTTATCAGGCCATTGGCCCTTAAATCACTGCCTGGTGTAGCTGGTGTTCGGTCGGGCGATTGAGCAATTGAGCAGTTGAAGACGAAACTGGTCGTGGCGCAGCAAACAGGCGGCAGGCGTTCAACTATCATTTCCCATGCACCTGGTTGTTCTCTTCTGCGATCTGCCTTTCCAGCAACTTTTCTGACATGGTCAATTCAGTGTGCTCCAGAAGGAACGGCCTTCTTTCCTCCAAAGGTGGGAGAAGACAGCCGTTGTGGACCCTTGGCGATCGCTGCCTCCGTGTTTGCCCTGCCTGCGCTGTAATATTTTGGCACTTTGGTTCCTTTGGCACCTGCCCGTTCTGGACCGCCACTATAGTTACCCCGTATTTCGCGCAGTCACTGCGAGGATTACAGATACTCCTTCCGACGGCGGCGACATATTTACCAAGCATCGCGCCTTCCTAGCGGTCACCATACGTCTATTGTTCTTTCCCTTGCCTATTAAATTTTGCATATGAGCATCTCCTTTACCCCTTTTCTATTCTGTCGAATTTTGTCGTGACCATTGCCTTTGTGTTGACCAAAACACTCTTCACAACCACGACCCGCACCTCGGCCTCCTACGACGTAGACCCTGCAACAAACAGCGTTGCCGTTATTGGCTCGGTCAACGGCACCGTTTCAGCGCTAGGCACAGAACCGCATCGGTTCTTCAATGATTCGCACAGCGGAACCACGAACCGGCCGCAAATTCCAATGAATTTTGAGAGAGATCAACTGGTCACAAGAAAATAAGCCTAAACGATAAACGACCCAGCGACTTCACCACTTGGCAGCCTGCGCTCGCACCTACTCTTCTCCTCACCCCGGAGTCGCAGCAATTCTCTCCGACAGCCGAGTGTCCCGCAGTAGCCACCAACCCTAAACTTTTTGACTTTTGACTTTCGGTCTTTGGGTTCTCAACTTTCAGACGCCACGACCGCCACGACCCGCCACTGCAACTTCTCACTTCTTTGAGTCCCCGACTACCCCGTTTCACCCCCGTCTTTTCCCCGTCTTTCCCTCAACAGCGGGTTTTTCCAAGACACTCCTCTTCCACCAAACCCTGCGTCCGTCCAACCGTCTCCCCTTTCTCCTCCCCGCCGAGACATTGGAGAAATTGAAACATTGGAACATTGGAATATTGAGCCCTCGAAACCGCTCGAACCCCCGACCACTTTTTCCTCCCTCCCCGGCAGTTCCGCAACCGCCTGCTGCAGGACGCTTCCTCTGGGCCCAGATGCCCGACAAGGCCCTCTCCGTCGCGACCTACGCGGCTGGAGCGTCGCTGGCCACCATTGCCCTGGTCTACGTCTTTGCGCCGACCTACTTTATCGACAGTACGCCTCCCAGCTCGAGTAACCCTCTGTCTGCCCTGACCGGTCGCAAGACGGGTGTGGTCGGCCTTGCAAATGCCGCAAACGACTGCTTCATAAACTCCGTCCTCCAGGCTCTGGCAGGCCTCGGTGATCTCCGAATATACCTCATCCGCGAAACCCACCGCCGCAAAATTGACGTCGGCGTCTACCGCAATGCGGTGCCCCACGATGCCGAGGACTCCGGCAGCGAAGGTGCCCCCGCCTCGAACCGCCGCCCAATGCCTGTCTGGAAGGTCGAGGGGCTACAGGCCGGGCTTGTCTCCAAGGGCCTCAAGGACATGATCGACCGGCTCAACGAGCGGCCCATCTACAAGAAGATCATCACGGCGAACCCGTTTGTCCACGTGCTCGAGGTTGCCTTCCAGCAGCGCATTAGTCGGCAACAGCAGGATGCGCAAGAGTTCTTGCAGGTCGTCGCCGAGCGCCTTTGCGACGAGTACCATGCCGGCCGGCGCGCACGGCGGTATGCAAAACGGCAGGCAGAACAGGTTGTTTCTGCGGGCAGCGCAAACGGCGCGCTGAATATTAATAGCAAGGCTGTTGACGAGAAGTTGGCAAGCATCGCAGCCGCCGCGAACGCGAATGGTGGCCAGGTGCCGCTGAACGACGACGCGGCCGGACCGAGCGTACAGGTTTCTGGCGCAGCAGAGGACGTCGCAAGTGAAGAAGAAGGTTTCCCCATGGAAGGCAAGATCGAGTCTCAAATCGAGTGTCTCACATGCGGGTTCAAGCCGCGGCCGTCCGAGCAGACGTTCTGTACGTTGACGCTCAATGTGCCCCAAGCATCTTCCACAACACTGAGCGCCTGCTTCGACTCCATGCTCAAGACGGAGTACATTGACGAGTTCAAGTGCGAAAAGTGCCGGCTCGTCCATGCCAAGCAAATGTTTGAACATGAGCTGGCCAAGTCGTCCTCGGAATCTTTCCGCAAGGAGGCAAGACTCACCATTGACCGGCTGCAAGCGGCCATTGACACCGATCCTGAACGGCCACCACCAGACATTGCGCTTCCCGATGCACGGTATGCGCCCAAGCGACGCATTGCGCGTCACTTCCGCCTC
This sequence comes from Sporothrix mexicana, assembly GCA_021396375.1. Classification (NCBI taxonomy): domain Eukaryota; kingdom Fungi; phylum Ascomycota; class Sordariomycetes; order Ophiostomatales; family Ophiostomataceae; genus Sporothrix; species Sporothrix mexicana. The sequence goes on from WNYC01000030.1 coordinate 52,072, forward strand.
GTCAGCTTCCCCAAGGTGCTCGCTATCCACCTGTCCCGCTCGATCTACGACGCGTCCAACCAGTCACAAAAGAACTCGGCCAAGGTCGCTTTCCCAGAACGCCTGCCGCTGGGCAGTCTCTTGAGCCAGCGCAAGTACAAGCTCATCAGCGTCGTGATGCACAAGGGCAGCCACCACAGCGGCCACTACGAATCCTTCCGGCGCCAGACCATAGCTCCGCCGTACTCCAACCCCAACACGTTCCAGCCCTCTCAGATCTACACGCCGTCTGGCAGCCCTGCGGCCAACACACCCCTGATCGGCTCTTCGGACCCCTCGCCGGGCCTCAACTCTCCATCGACAGCCCGCCTCAACGAGGGCGGCAGCCCGATTTCTTCTTCTTCGACGGCAGAACTGCCACCCTCGGCAGCAGCAGATACAAATACAAATGGGAGCAGTCCGCCGCAGGAATCACTGAATCTGAATCTGCTTCCGCCGAAAACAAACGCCGCCGTTGGCAAAGTCAAATCATCACGGTCCTCCTCCTCGTCAGCTCTGCCTCCTGCGCCGACGTCTGCACCTCGCGAGCCTGGTGAAGACAGCAATGGAAGTGGAAGTGGTAGCAATAGCAACAACGACGGTGCCGCCGAGACGGCCAGTCTGCGGTCCATCACCCGATCCACGCTGTCCAGGATCACTTCATCGTCGCGCAACTCGAGCCGCAATGGCAGTAGCAGCGAGAGCCGCAATGGTGGTCTCACTGGTCGTCTGTCCCTCCGTCCTGGAAGCAAGGACAGCCCTGCAGCGAATGGCGCTGCCAATGTAAACGGCGTAGCCAACAAGGGCAAGGCGCCCGCTTCCGCACCCGCTGCACCCCCACCCCAGCCTCGTCATCGCAAAAAGAAGACACCGGACCGGTGGTGGCGGATCAGCGACGAGAAGGTGCGCGAGGCCAGCACCAAGGAAGTCTTGGGCATGCAGCGCGAGGTCTACCTTTTGTTCTACGAGCTGGAGCGGGATACCTACATGGGTTAAGTTGGCAAGAGCTATAATTTTCCTCTTTTTCCTCCTCCTTCTCCTTTCTCTCTTTTTTACTTTTCTTGTCTTGCTTTTGGACGTTGATTACGTCCTCTCCGGTGTTTCCTGTGTTTCCTCTGGGTTCTTTTTGTTCCTCAGTTTTCTTTTTCTCCCCGCTTGTCATTGTTGCTTGCATTGAACAAACCAAAATCTGGCATGAGTTGGCGCTGCGGTTTTCCTTTTGAGTTTTGGTCATTTCTTGCATTGTTTTCCTCTTCACGTCACAACAGTACATAGTCCATGATAGAAGATGGCGAGGCCTGGTAAGGAGGCCCGTAGTTTTGAATATATTTGCATTTTGGAAGCTGGTTTTTCATCCTGTGGTATCTTTATATGTCAAGCCTTGAATTGTATATTTTTTCTCCTTTTTATTTGCTCGTTATTAAAAAGATTTCATGTTAAACAAAAATAATCCTATTAAAAATGTAATTTATCACAGAAAATTCTTTATAAATTATTCACAAAATTCAAAGTAATTCTTCGAAAGTCAATTCGTATTAAAAGTATGAACTATTCCATGTATGTTTCGGTAAACAAGAACAAGTGCAAAACGCATCATACAAAAACCAAGCCAGAAAAAAAATAAGCCAAAAAGTACTAACCAATTATGCAAAAAGCGCCCCTTCTTATGCTTTTATGTCCTTTCATCCCCCATGCCCAACATGCCCAAATCCTTTTCTCGATTCTTCTATCCCTACTGCCTACTGCTGGCCAAGGAACTCTTGGGCAATCTTGGTGGCCTCCTCCTCTGTTGGCGGCACGGCCTTCTTGGCGACCTCGGCCTTGGCGCGGTCGAAGCGCCACAGGCCGCCGGTCTTGTCGCTGTCGCCGTTTGCCGACAGACCGACATTGGCTGCGAGGCTTGCGAGGACGGGGTCTGCCTCGCCCTCGGGGACGGCCGAGAAGTAGCGGCGCTCCCAGGTGCGGCCCTCGGCCTTTTCCTTGGCGCGCATCTCGCGCTGGGCGTTTTCAATCTTTGTCTTTTCGACGCTCAGCGTATCCAAATCGCCCTTGGCCACGGCGGCGGCGACTTTCTGCCAGGCGCGGCGGCTCTCGAGGGGATGCTGCTTCTCGAGAGGCTGGACATTGAGGGCCAGGGTCGGGGACTGGCCGGGCTCGTAGGTGGTGACGAGCGTGCTGCTCGAGTTCGTCTTGGCTGGGCCCTTGTGGATCGAGAAGGCCTTGGTCCACTGGCCCGAGGCGTTGTACAGGACCTCCTTCTCGCGGCCGGTGGGGTACAGGACGGCCGTGACGCTGTTCTTCTTACCGCTGAGCCAGCCCTTGCCACTGTAGTCGATGCGGGCGGTGTATCCGGTCGAAGACGTAATGTAGGAGCAACCGTCGAGCTCGACAAACGGCGAGCCGAACAGCAGGCCCTCAATGTGCAGGCCGGGCAGTGTGATGAGGTACTTGTCGGGTTCGCCACCGTTTGGCGTGGGCACAGTCAGGACGGCATGGCCAATCTGCTTGATGATGATTGTGCTCTTGAACGACGCCTTTTGCGCATTGTAGCCCTCGAGGTGGACGCCGGTGGGGACATTGGTGATGCTGTAGGCGGTCGCGGGCGGGTGATGCGAGACCTGCTCGCTGACGAGCTCCGTCGTGCCGGAGCCGGTTGGTGCTTCGGGCGAAGGCGTATCGTCCTCCCATGTGCCGAGGAACAGCTCGCCCAGGAACGGGTTGAGCGGCTTCTTCTCGTTGCCGTACTGCTCGCTGCGGCTTGCGTAGTGCTGCTTGAGGCAGGCCAGGAACCACTTGAGCACAAGAACGGCGCGCTTTTCCGGGTCAGACTCGTGGGCGGGCGCCGAGAAGAGGGCCGGGTGCTCAGCCCAGTAGGAGCTGAACTCAGTCAAGCTCTTGGCCGAGACGATGAACGGCGGGGCCGTCAGGCTGGACAGGTCGCCGTTGAACGAAGCGATGGACTGGGGAGGAGAGGAGGGGTGTTAGGTATTGTTTTGTTTGGTGAGATTAAAAAGTGGTGAAATGAAAAGGGGGCGTCAACATACCTTGACAAAGGAGGTCCAGCTGCTGCCGCTGGCCTGGGCCGCGGGGGACTGCTGCGAAGAATCCATTTGGGAGGGGTAGTCGGGTTGTGATGGTCGGTGGGAGGCTGGTGAAGTTTGCGAAACGGCGAAAGCTGTGATCGTGAAGTCGTGGAGTCGTGAATTGGCTTTGGCTTGGTGACGAATTTTTGTTGAGGGGAAGGTGACGACCTAAAGCGCAAATGTAATTGCGGGCAGTAGCAATTGACAATAGCAACCGGAGAACCAAATACAGTGCTTTTGGTGGTTGCTTGGCGGCCAATGGTTGGTCGCGTGTGGTTGTTCTGAGAGAGGGAAGAGCGGGCCGCTGAGTGGGTTGGGCGGTGAGGCAGGAGGGCAGCTTGGTGTGTTGTCGCGTGAGAAAGGGACGATCGAGGTGGAGGCAGGTGCAGGCAGTTCAAGTTCTGGCAGGTGCTTGCTGGCTTTAAATAAGAGGCGACCGGAGTTTTGGAGTTTGGGAAATATTTGGCAAGAGTGAAGCAAAAATATGACAAAAATAAAAAGGAACGATAAGAAGAGACAAGATGAGGTTGAAATACTAGAAAGATAAAAGTAAAAAGTTATCGAAGACTGGGTGGCGATGACGACGAGGCATCAAGACCTGACAAAACAAGGCCGGACAGGGCCATAGACCGAAAAGAAAAACAGGGGAAAAGAGGAAAGAACTGAGACAACTGAGACAGCTGGAAACGGCGAATGGGAGGGCATGCAGGCACTGGAATGTGCCTGGCATGTGTGCTTTGAGGCGCTGTCTGCCCGCAAACATGTGTGTGTGGACCGAAAAAGTGGATCCGACTTTTGGCGGGGTTTTTGCAGCTGCCAAAAGACTGCAGGCCCGTTAGGGGTTTGACGTCAGAGCTGGAAATGGAAGGAATGTCACCTGGCACGTGATTGAAGCCGTGAACTACACCTGATTGGTTGGTCTGGACTTACACGACGGGACGCCCCGTGTCTGTTGGGACGTCAAGGTCTTGTTTGTCTCGACGGTTTTGACGGTTTTAAGGTTTTGAGAAAATGTCATTTCGATTGATGTGATAATGTGATAAAGTAGAATGGTCTCTTTTAAGCGAGGCCGCTTTCACCTCGCCTAGACCTCACCTTGGACTTATTGCTCGCCCATTGTACACTCACGTTTATTGGGAAGCGCGAGTGGTTCAAAGATGAGAATCCTTGAACCGCCTCGCGCTTCCCTTACTGTCGCTTCTTTTGAGCCTCACTCTCTTTTTACTTTTATATCACCTCTTATTTCCTTAATCATCACTCGGAGATCCGCTGGCCGCACTAGTGGGCAATGACCATACCAAGAAATAATGCCTCTAGGTTAATACCCTTTATTCTATCATAAACTGGACTGCCATGAGCGGCGGGCCAGGGTCGTTACCTGCCCGTGACGCTTGTGCCTGTTTAGTTCAACGCCATGTGTGTAAGTCAGGTACAGACAGATGCAGACTCGGGACGGAGAAAACACCGGACCGAAATATCATGTTCGTTGACACAATCGCGCGAAAACGGATGAAAATGCACAGATGGCTCTTGCACCAAAACGAAGCAATAATGCAACAAGACACCATCTATTATTGACTCGGTCTACCCAACGGGTTGTTTACTATTCTAGTTCCATTTCAACCTACACCGCGGCATCTGCCCGCAATGAATCCCCTATTTGACTAAATTAACGGCAAAATAGAACATGCCCACCAGACAACGTAATGAATATCACAACACACCTCACTCCGTCCCACCCTAGATGCGGTATCTAAAGTGCTTGTTCTGTTTGTCGGTGACGTCGTCGAAGCTCTCCATGGCGGCCTCGGTGGCGTCGACGCCATCCAGCAATCCCTTGCGGGCCTTGGCGCGGTTCTCGAACCAGCAGTAGGTGGTGTAGATGGCCTGGAGGCCGATGGCGGCGCCGTAGGAGCCGGCAAGGCCCTTGATGGCGGTCGGGTAGCGAGGGGCTTCGTGGGACAGGAACAGATGGGGACCGGCAATGTTGCCGGCGCAGTAGATGACGAAGTACACGCCGAGGACAGTGGAGCGCTTGGTGTGGCCGGCGGTGTTGAGGCCGGGCAAGGTCCAGTTGAGGACGACAGGAGAACCGAGAATGCCCTGGAGCCAGCACATGCCGACGAGGGCGAAGCGGTGCTCGATGGGGATCTTGAGGATGCCGATCAGACCGGCCAGGCCCGGGAGACAGCCGATGATGATGGTGATGCCCATCATGTTGGGTCGCTTGGAGAGGTAGCCGAGGGCAATGACGACGACGACCTGGATGCCGCCGACGGGCGTCTGCAGCAGCGTCGTCTTGAGCGGGGTGTAGCCGAAGCCGGCAATGATGGCCGACAAGAAGTTGGCCACGCCGCCGTTCAGGATGCCGTAGCAAATGGCCATCAGAAACAGCAGCCACGACTTGGGGTCCAGCAGGGCCTCCTTGATCTGGGCGGGCACGATCTTGTGGTGCTTGAGACCCGTCTGGTTCTGCGAGATGCGCCACACGGCCACAACCCGTTCGTACTCGGTCAGCATCTTGGCGTTGTGCGGGCCGTCGGGCATGTAGAGGATGACGACAAAGCCCCAGGCAAACGTAATGGCGCCGACAATGAGGTAGATCAGCTTCCACTGCGGGACAGCGATGCCTTCGGCATGGCCGGCGCCGTAGGCCAGGAGCGCGCCCAGAATCGAGGAGACGCCGTTGACCGACAGCCAGTACGACGTCCGCAGACTCTGCTCCTCACGGGTCCACAGCATCGACGTCAGGACAATGAACGCGGGCGAGATGACGGCCTCGAGTAGACCCAGGAAGAAGCGGATGGCGAAGAAGCCCGAAAAGCTGTACACTGCGGCCTGCAGCATGCACACGCTGCCCCAGACAAACAGCATCACGCCGATCAGACGGCCAATGGGGTACCGTTGCAGCAGTATCTGCCACGGATAGGCACCCGTCAGCCAGCCAAAGTAGAGAGCCGACGAGACCCAGGCATAGTCGTCGCCCTTCATGTGGGTGTCGGCCTGGAGGCCGTAAGCGTTGGAGTAGTTGAGTGTTTGCTGAGGAGCAGAGTCAGAATTCGAAAAGTTATTTGTAAAACCTGTGTTTCGGGTGATGATGATTATGATACAAAGATACACAGATATACAAAACGAACCTTATCTAAAAACGACAACATGTAGGTCATCATCATCTAATTGCGTTAGAAAGGGATAAAAAGAGCGAAGGATAAAAAGAGAAAAAGAGAGAATGGTCATCGTTGGGGGCACTCACAATGGGCAGCACGATGAAATCCAGCTTCTTGCGCACTTTGATCGAGTCCCGCTGGAGCTGCTCCTCGCTGTACTGCTGCGACTGTTGGTAGTAGTCCTTGCCGAGCTCGTTGAGGTCAACCTTGCGGCCCGCGAGCCGCGCAAAGAAGCCGCGCTTCTCGACATCGTTGGTCGATCCAGGGCTGTGGTCGGCCGACGACGTGGCCGCGGCCTCGTCCACATCCATAACCTTGGACATGGTGGTGGTGGAGGGATGAGGTAAATGGGGGAGAGCAAGAAAAAAAAAGATGAAGAAAAAGGATGGTGATGATGGTGATGGATGAAATAAACAAGACAAAATTGGATATCCAACAAATGGGATACAAAGCAGACCGAGGTCAAGGATGATGATGATACAAAAGGAGGAAAAAAAACAAAATAAACCAGACCTTGCAAGGGGAGGGGATGCAACCGGATCTTTAAAGTCCTGGGAATCTGGGAATGGATCTCGGTCGCGAAATGCCGACAGACGAAGAGACGAACGCAGGAGATACTTATACCGCGCGTCTGGATGGGATGGCCTGTCACTCGGACACAACCTTCAAGGTGTAGACTGTTTTGTCTGTTTATCGTGTCTTGCGTCCTGTCTTGTTGGTGTGGTCCGGAAATGTTGATTGCTTCCACGCTCTGATTTTTTTTTTTCGTGTCCACCCTGTCAAGAAAGATTGAGGTGAAGAAGAGGAAGGAACAAGCGCATGCGAGTTGACGCAGCTGTCAGTCAAAAGTTTGCCCCGGTGCCGAAGAAGAAGATGATGGCATACATTGCTTCCTTTTCTCTTGGCTTTTGGCTTTTGTGGTCGTGGCTATCATGGGAGATGGGGTTGTCGTTGCATGCCCGTTTTCGCATTTAATTTTGCTATTAGTTTTATTCGCTTTAATCCCCATGGCATCTTGCTCCGAACGTCGTATCTCTCTCCGTTCTTTCCTGTTCGTGTCCTTGTCCCTGTGTCTTGGTCGGAAAGAGCGCTCGTTGGCCGCTTGCTTTGTTGTGGAAGGAACGCGCCGAATCAAGATTGGGCAAGTGCATGCGGTTGGTTTGGTTCAGCTAAGTGCACTGCCTGGTCGAACAATAAAGTCCATTTATAGCTCTTACAAGTCTTTCACTTTAGATCGTGTGTTTAGCAACTTTTCGGTGGTTTGGCCGACATGCGATTCGTGTCGCTCTTGTCGTTTTGGGCAGTCTTGTCGCTCCTTCCTAGGCATGACTCTCAATTTGGGGCTGTTTCCCTGTCTCCTTTTCCTTGTCTCTTTCCTTGTCTCTCTTTCCTTCTCCTCACGCGATCCACTTCCCCTCTTCTTCTCCTCTTCTGTTGTCTCCTTTCGTCTTCACCCTACAGTCGCTTGTTTCTCGCCTCATGTTCTACGCTCCGGCGGTCTCACAGCGCAAGTCACAAACCGCAAACCGCAAACCACACATCCCTGGCCATTCCTCTATCTACAATGGAGAATGCACGACGTGCCGATGGAGGACGGCGCGAAATTGGGACCCGTCCGGTTGGACTCCCGCAGCCACAGCCAAGATCGAAGAATCACCGTTCATGAGGGTTAAGGCCAAAGCTTCTTTGCAGACACACCCTCCGTCGTCATGATGCACGCCTCCACCGACGTCCACTAACACGGCGTGGAAAAAGAGGGTCGGATGCACCAACAAGGCCTATCACGGTCGCCAACTCGATAGCGCAACTGATAGCATCGAGACCATATAGCCTACGACAAGCACAACGGAAAGTCTCCAACTTTCTGCCAATAGCGCCACTGCCGATAGCATGCTCGAGATAGCCTCCGCATTTTGTCTTTGTCGATTGCCGGAGTGAAATGAGTGCAGAATTGCCCCAAGTTGAGAGTTCGATTGCCAGTCCAAGCCAAGGGACCAGACCTGGTGAGCGGTTCTTGGAGTTCTTGGGGGCCTTTTGGGAGGGTCCTGAAGCACGGAGGAGACAAGTGACAAAAAAGGCAAATCGACGAAGCAGAGCAACAGCAAAAGCTCAACTTCAAACTCAACTTCAAGCTAACTTCTAATCTTCTCTAGAGCCTTGTTTCCTGAACTTTAAAAGGACCGCACCTGCTCGATAGCTTCTTTGATAGCGTCAAGTCAAACAACTCTATTGTTTCTCGACTGCCTTCCAGAAGGACTGTCTTCTTCTTGCGGTCTCTGATAGCTTCCTCGAACAAGGCCCCGATAGCGTTTCATTTCGCCCGTTTTGGCCAGCAGTTGTTTCGTTTGAGAGTCAGCTTGCGAGCCACCAAACATCTGCCTGCCAATTCCTGCTCTCGCCTTTGCCGGCCGGCTCCCGCTGTCGATCGGCCCGCCCACTCGTGGACTCGTGGCGTTGAAGCGAACCCGAACCCTGCAGAAAATAACGGCCAAGAGAAGCCACACACTCAGACACTCACTCACACGTTGTTCTCGCTCTCTTTGAGTGAAAGGGGAGGCTACGACATTCCCGCGCTGCAGACAGGTCCAGCCAATCCCATTGCAAGGATCCGCGGGGAAAAGCGAAGACGGAAGGTAGACAAAACAACGCACGAGGCACGCAAGACGCAGGCAGCCGGATACACCACACGTACGGACTACCACGCAGACCATCCCATCCGTCCCGTCGGTCGACATCGAAGGGCGCAACAAAGGCGCAACAAACGCGAGCGCGAGGCAGACCCTGGTTCTTTCTCTTCCTCCCCTGGCTTGGTTCTTGGCTTGGTTCTTGTTTTCTGTTTTCATATCCATTCCTATTTCTCATCACTCACGGGAATGACAACACCTTGATCGATCCCATCCGTACGAGGTACAGCTGCTTGTCCCTCCCTTGATCATAGGACCTTTTCTTTTATTTCTTTCATTTCTCATCCACATCTCATTCTATCCTATCCTCACGTCTAGACGCTATCGCTCATCTGTCAGTTGTTTGTGAGATCCATCGCGAGAGCCGTGCTTCTCCAGTTTATTTCCCTACATATTGACCATTTCGATCTCGCAATCCCGTCCTTTGTTCTTTTTGTTCCTTCCCTCTTCCTTTATCATTCCCATATCTCTCCCATATCTCCTCCCCTTCTGTCTTGCATTATCGACTATCTTGGTCTTCTTTCTGTATCGCCAATCTGCCAATCTCTCAACCTATCTTTTCGTCTTTTCCTTGTCACATTTCTCATTTCTCATTTCTCATTTCTCTTCCCCAACTCAACTCCCCTGCACTCCCCCCCATTGGCTTCCACACCCACACTTCACGCCTTCTCCAATCATGTCGTCCACTACAACGACAACGGCCACGGCCACCCAAGAACAGGTAACCCTCCCGACCAAGTCGTGGCAGTCCATCTGCGAGGCCAAGCAGGCCGAGCAGCTGTCACGCATCCCCGAGGAATGGCGTCTGACGCCCGAAATGTACCCGGCCGAGGGCACGATTGACCTGCGGCCTGTCGTGGGCACGTGCGGCATTCTGACGGAGCGTGAGCTGCTGATCACGGGCGAGAAATACGACGCCACGTCGCTCGCGGCCGAGATCGCCAAGGGCACATATACGGCCACGGAGACGATTACTGCGTTCTGTAAGCGCGCCGCCGTCGGCCAGCAGCTGTGCTCGTTCCTAACGGAGATCCGGTTCGCCGAGGCCATCGAAAAGGCCAAGACGCTCGACGAGCACTTTGCAAAGACGGGCAAGACGGTCGGACCGCTGCACGGCCTGGCGATGACGTTCAAGGAGTGTTTCCACATCAAGGGCTACGACGCCTGCAACGGTTACGTCTCGCGCTGCTTCGACAAGTCGACGACGACCACGCCTGTCATCCAGCTGGTCGAGGATGCCGGCGCCGTGGTGATCGCTAAGACCAACATCCCGCAAACGATGCTGGTGGCCGAGTGCCACAACAACGTCTTTGGCCACACCAAGAATCCGGTTGTCAGCAACCTGTCGTGCGGCGGCAGCAGCGGCGGCGAGGGCTCGATTGCGGCGTGGCGGGGCAGCGCGCTGGGCGTGGGCACGGACGTGGGCGGCTCGATCCGGCTGCCGGCGGCGTTCAACGCGGTCTATGGGTACAAGCCGTCGGTCGGCATCCTGCCGTTTATTGGCTACGCGCCCTCGGGCTGGACGGGCGTCAACAGCGGCATCCCCGCCGTGCTGGGTCCGCTGGGCCAGTCGGTTCGTGACATGAAGCTGTTTACGGATGTTGTTCGTGCGCAGCAGCCGTGGACGTTTGACCCTGCGGTCATCCCCGGCATCATGGAGACGCCGCTGTTCGACGCCACCAAGAAGCCTGTCGTCGGTATTCTGTATGAATCTGGCATCACGCCGCACCCGCCGGTCCAGCGCATCCTGCGCGAGGCCGTGGCCAAGATCCAGGCGGCCGGCTACGAGGTACGCGACTTTACGGCGACGTGCCCCGATTTCAAAGAGCTGCGCGACATTACAGCCGAGATGCTGACGTCGGACGGTCTGTCGTACCAGACGCGCGAGCTGGCCAAGTCGGGCGAGCCGGCCGTCCCGTCCGTCGTCAACTTTGGGTACTGGGGCAACCGGCGCCAGGAGCACGAGGAGGTGTGGGCGCTCAACACGCGCAAGGGCGCGTTCCAGAAGCGCATGCTGGACGCGTGGCAGGCGCTGGGCATTGACGTGCTGATCGCGCCGTCGGTGGCGCACACGCCGATCCCGTCGGACAAGTGCACGTCTGAGCTGTACACGGTGTGCTGGAACGCCATGGACTACCCGGCGATGATCGTGCCGTTTGGCAAGGCCGACAAGGCGGTCGACGTGGAAGACCTCGCGTTTGTCGCCAAGAACGACCTCGACGCAAAGATCCACACGTGGTGTAAGTCTTTCCTCCGCTTTCCTCCAAAATTATTTCTCCCCAAATATCGATATCTTCCTGCTCCGCGTACTCGCGTACTGACAACGCAGACGACGCCGAGCTCATGCACAACTCGCCGACCTCAATACAGCTCGTGGGCCCGCGCCTGGGCGATGCATCGCTGCTGCACTACGCCGAGGAGCTGGACAAGGTGCTGCATGCATAAGCGGGACGACGCAGGGGACATCTGGAAGGAAGGAATGCATAACGGGTGCAGATAGACTACATACATTATTTGATTTTGTTGGACTCCTGCTTGACACCCACAGAGAATTTGTTCTTCCTAGAGACGATGACTGCTTACATATTTTGATTGTGGCCCGGAGGTCTCTGTTTGATTTCCTATTTGATCTACTCTTTGATCCATTGCCCGTTGGTATTTCCCTATTTCTCAGACTTGGCCAGTCCTCGTTTCCCAAAACGGCAATATGGCATTCTTATGGCACTTACACGGTGCAGGCGGCTTTATCTCGATGCTATCAGCTATCGGCAATACGGCGTGAACACAAACACAATCAATCATCCGGCAGATTTTGCCCGTTTTCCGTCGCGATATCGTGAAGCTATCGATAGTCAAACGGACCTTGGATGGTCATGATGTTTGGACGTGGCACATTGTCCAAGATATGGCCATATTCGGCCATATTTGTCCATATTTGTCCATATATTTCCAAGGAAGAAGCAGGGAGAGAAAGTCTCGGCATCCGTCGTCGAGTTGCATGACAAAAGCCGTATCTCCGGACAGCATGCTTGCTCATCGGTAATGAGACATTGGAGATCTTGATGTCGAGGTTGCATATTGACTCGCGTGGATGAGATGGCCCTCGTCGTCGTGTAAGTGAACCCTGCCATGCCAAATGATACACTGACACCGGGGCGTAGCACTAAAATTACGACTGGCCTCCATCCTCCAACCCCCCCTCATCTTTCAGCATGTTCCCAGCATGTTCCTCTGTTATCATTTATGCTATCTAAGCTTCGTTTCTTGGGATGCTGCATCTGACTCTCGACTCTTGAACAAATCTCCAAGATGCATTTTGGAGGTTCCCCGATGTACAGACAAACCCAAGCTGCCAACGTAGCTATCGCTTGTGGCGCGGCACAGGAGATATGATACCCATGCTTTTGCGATCACGAAATCGAAGGCGTACGATGTATGCAGTACGGTGTACTTATCCTCTGCCAATAAGGAGATAAAGCTCATTGAGAAGGAAACGGAATAGGGAACAAATCCTTTGAGAATGGCAGCGTGATAGCTTCACGAGCTTATCATTGTTGATTTGTTCATTGAACGGGTGCCACTTTGAGGCTCCACGTCGTTGCATGGGGCGGTTCTGATAGTCTCCTTTGTCGGAGTTACTACATAAAGACGAACAAATACTAAAGACCGTCTTAAAACCCAAAATAAATTCATAGAGAAATCAAAATAAAAATGAAAGAAAAAGAGAAAAAGCCGCAAATCACATTGCATCTTGTGATCCTTGAAGAAATAACAAAAGCTGGGGTAATGGGTGTAAAGTCGAGAGTAAAATGCGGAGGTGGGTTGTGAAGACGTAATTCAAACCCCCTAGAGCTCATCAGAAAAACAGACAAACAGAAAGACCGAAAGGGTAGCGGATCTATTTTGGAGCCTGCCAAGCAACACCGATGCCGTTATTCCACACTTTGGTCGTCCTGCTTTTTGACTTTTTGACCTTGCCCATATCTTGAATCATCTTTCTGGTCATCTTCTTTAACAACACCCCACACCAGCTTCTCCACGGTTTTCTTTTGCTTTCCCTTCCCGTCTTGCCCCTGCACATAAGCCGCGCTGCTTCCCGTCTCTGGACCAGCGCCGAGCTTGGCTTTCAAGCTTCAAGTTGAACAAAAGTCAAGGGCTTCCGCCAATAAAACAATAAACCAACCGCCAACCACCAACAACAGTCCTTTTGACCAGGCCTGCTTTCCCTCTTTCCCTTTTCTCCCACATTCCTTCCCTCCCTCTTGTCTTTCTCCACTTCTCCGATCTCCTTGTCACTCCTCTCTTTTTCCGCCTACCCCAGCCATGGCTTCTCCGGAGAAGCCTGCGTCAGACTCCGCAGCACCATCGCCCCCATACAGAGTCTGCCTGATTGGGTCGGGCGGCGTGGGCACCATTGCCTCCCTGGTGCTGTCCAAGTCGGGCCAGGCGCATGTGACGGCCGTCCTGCGGAGCAAGTTTGAGTATGTCTCCAAAAACGGCTGGGACATTGAGTCGGTCGACCATGGGTCCCTCAAGGGGTGGAAGCCACACCGCGTCGTCGGCTCGGCGTCCGAGGCCGCAGAGGAGGTGGTGGGTGATGGAACGACACAGCCAGTCCAGTACGACTTTGTCGTTGTCTGCACAAAACAGCTGCCGGACCGCAATCCGGTGGCGGCCATGATCGCGCCGGTCATGACGGCGGGCCGCACGACGGTCGTGCTCATCCAGAACGGCATGGGCATCGAGGACGAGGTTTTGGCACGTTGGCCGACGAACACGGTCGTGAGCTCGGTCTCGCACATTGGCAGCAGCATCGAGGAGCCCAACAAGGTCGTGCAGGTCGGCAAAGACGTGTCCAAGATGGGCGCACATCTTGCCCTGTCCTCCGTCCAAGGTCAAGGTCCGTCTTCGGCATCGTCCTCGGTGTCGGTGCCGGAGGCCGACGCCGATGCCAAGGCCCGCCACCTGGCCAACGCCCGGACATTTGTCGACATGTACCTGGCCGGCGGTGCGCACGTCTGCGAGCTGGTCGACGACATTGAGGCGGCGAGGTGGGAGAAGCTGCTGTGGAACGGGACGTTCAACACGGTGTGCGCACTGACGCGCACCGACGTCGGCCAGATCCAGCGCAGCAAGGGCCGCGAGTCGCTGCTGCTGCCGATGATGTGGGAGATCTGGAACATTGCCAAGGCCGCCGGCCATCCGCTGCCGGACACCATTGTCCAGTGGATGGCGTACCGGCTGCCCGACGACATTGCCTACCGGCCGAGCATGTTATTGGATCTCGAAAACAGCCGGCCAATGGAGCTCGAGGTCATCCTGGGGAACCCGCTCAAGGTGGCACGGCGGCTCGGGGTGGCGACGCCGGTGATGGACGTCGTGTACAATATGTTGAGGGTCGAAGCCTGGAAGATTGACGAGCTGACAAGAAGTAGACACTAGACAGGTGTGTAGTCAAAAGTAATGTCAAAGAATCAAAACCAAAAGCAATCCAAATGGTATTTCGCTGTTATCCAAGATGTAATTCATAACAAGTCATACAAAGTTATACAAGACATAAATCATAAGCATTATGTAAAGTCCAGATCCAAAATCCAAAACACAACATCCAAAATAAACGACAAAGAATGCAGTGGTAAAACAGGCCTGCATGCTACGCATCATTCGATCAGATCTGCCTGCTATGCACACTAGAGCGGCATAAATACATTCGACTGCCCGCTCTGGGTCAGCTGCATCCAGTCCCAGACCTCGCCGCGGTCGCGCGCGGGCCAGATCTGGTCGACGACAAACTCTCGGGTGCGGCGGGCGGTCATGATGGGGCGGGCGTGGCACATTTCGCCAAAGAGGGCCGAGGCCAAGGCGCGGTCTTCGGGCTGGTCGAGCTCGCAGGCGGCGACAAAGAGCGGCCACAGCGACAGCTTGACGTCTTCGGCGGGGCCGTTGATGTGCATCATGACCTCGTAGGCCATGGACAGCGCGGTCTGGTCGGCTTCGCGCGACGAGCCGGGGCGGTTGAACAGACGGTACAGGTACAAGAGGGCGGCGGCGCGCCAGGCCGAAGCGTGCAGAAGCAACGTTCGGGACGTCTGGATGGACAGTGAGCTGTCGTGGATGGGCCGCCACATGAGCAACTGGGCGCGGATGGCGGCTTCCCGCTCGGCGAGGTTGGAGCGTTGTGTCAGATACAAGGACGCATCGCCGGCGGCGGATTCGGCAAAGAAGGCGCTGCTGCTGTCGCCGAACAGACCGTCGTCGTCGAGATCGCCGGCCCCAGATGCTGTTGTTGCCATGGACGGCAAGCTGGGGTCGTGGTGCTGGTGCTGGTGGCTGTTGTGGTGGGACGTGCCTGCGGCGGCGGCGGCGGCAGCAGCAGCAGCGGCAGCCGCTGCAGCCGTCGCGTTTCCGCCACTGCCCTGGTAAAATGCGTCATTGTTCAAAATAGCCTGAACATCGCCGGCCAGCTCGGCCAGTTTGTACAGAATGGGCGTCAATGTCGCGGTCAAGCCCAGAAGACGGTCGGCATGGCGCATGGAGTAGTCGTCTAGCCACGTCGACGGCTGGATCTTGGGGCGCTGCATGCGTGACAGCGAGTGCAAAAGGTCCTGGCGGGCCACGCCCTTGGCAAAGTACTTGGCGGTTGTGCTGAGCTCGTGGCCAGAGCGGGTATGGTACTCCAAGATCATGGCGACATTTTCGATCAGCGACGGCAGCGAGCTGCCCTTGCCGTCGGACTTGGGGTTTGTGAGCTCAGCGCCACAGAGGGCCAGCAGCAGAAGAAGGACAAGCTCGGGGCTGCTGCCGTCTTCGTTGAGGAGTCGTAGTCGGCTCAACAGACGGGTCTTGCGGTGCGACACAATGTTGCTACCGGGCCCGTCGCCGGCCATCTCCTTGATGTAGTTCTCGCCAATGGCGCACAGTGAGTCGCCAACGACAATGGGGCTGACCTGCAGCAAAGACAACACGGCGCCGTTCATCTCGTTGATAAACATGCTGTTGCTCATGACCATCTCTGTCGGGTGGCGCATAAAGTAGATCTCGATAAACGGCTTGTCTTTGGCCAAAATCTCGTTGAGCGGCATAAAGCTCGGGCCGCGGACGGGGGCCGGTGTTGGCGGTGACCAGAGACTCGAAACCTCCAAAACAGGCGATCTGGACATGGCAGCAGCAGCTGGGCCGATCAGGCGACGGCCGTCGGGGCCGACGAGCGAGCGGCTGTTTTCCGACGGCGAACCACTGCTGCCACTGCCTCCGCTGTCGGACGAGGATGCTGGTGATGAGGCGAGAGGCGGGCCGTGGTGGGCAGTGGAGGCGCCGGGTGTCAGTAATTCAGCGTCGACGTTGTCGTTGTTTCTGTCTTCGAGGAGGAGGGAGTGGGTGTTGCTGTTGGCGACAGGGTGCTGATGCTGGTGGTGTGTTTGGGTATCGTATAGAGAGACAGACGGGGGCATGGGAGTCAAGGTCAGGTCGCCGGCCACCATGGGCGTGGAGACGGCGGCGCCTGGTGTCCTTGGCAGAGGAGTCGAGGTGTAGGGGCTGTCCGGGTAGAGGCTGCCCGCAAAGGGGGCGGGCGAGGGGTGTGTGTAGGGGCTGTCGGCATAGGGGGTGTTGAGGCTGGGCGTGGCAGCAGTTGTGGCTGCTGTTGGAACCGACGAGGAGGCGCGGCTGTCCTGCCACTCGATCGGGGCCCAGGGGATGTCGGCGGAGCGGTCGTCGGCGATCTGGGCGGCGGTGGCAATGGTTTCCGGCAGGACAGCGACGACAATGGTGGAGCTGTTCATGGTCATTGGCGCCATAGCCGAGACGGAGCCCATGCCCATGCCCATGCCACGTGCCGGTGGGCGGCCATAGGGCATGTAGGCCGAGGGGCGGCTGTAAGTGTTGGCCGCCATGCCATACCGCCCAGCCCCAGGCCCAGGTCCATAGCTGGAGGCTGGACTGCCCATTGGACTACTAGGCGTGCCCACGCTCAGGTGGCTGTCACGGCGGCCATAGGGCATCTGGGCCAGCGGGTACAGGAGGTTGCTGTTGTGGGCATGGGCATTGGCATGGGCATTGTTGGCAGCATTGTTGACAGCAGTGCTGCCGCCCGCCAAAGAGGTGGCCCCTCCCGGGCCTCTGAGGTTCTTGCCGGTAGTATCAAGATAGCCTCGACATTTGCGGCTGCGACGCATGCAGGTTCCGCAATGGGGATGGACCTCGTCGCACTTGATCTTGGCCTGCTTGCAGTCGATGCAGCCCTTGCGCGAGCGTGTAGTCATTTTGGTCTTTGTCTTTTGGGGGAATGGGCGTGTGTATGCTCGGCTGGATATCCGTAGTCTCTCAGACAGGCGAAAGGAAGACCCACGGTGAGGAATACGGTCTTTGCGGTTCGGCACACTGGGTTGGGTTCTTGGGGTCCGGGGTTGGTCCTTTGGTGTTCCTGATTCGGGTGGTCGTATCCCGCTCTCAGGTGGCACGCTCCTCAACGCTCAATTCTCACTGCTTTCTCAGCTCTCAGCCTGCTCTGCCGATCAATGACGATATGCGTGAAACAGTACTCAGTAAGAGACAGCAAGGCAGAATGGTTGGATAGCTGGATAACGGATAGCATGCAGCTTGGAGAGGAGAGAATGAGCGCAGCTGCGCGGGGAAACAAGGCTGACGATAAACTGATAGCAGATTGGCGATAGCAGATACTGATAGCATCCAGAGCCCTGGATTCTCGGATTCGGTGGGTTTTCTGGCCTCGAGGGCGGGTCGATGCTATCTGCAGGGCTGGAGCCAGAAGGGCAGGCGGTCAGCCACAGAAGAGAGGGCAGAAGAAGCAAGTGGCTCAATGGGGCAAGCAATCAAGATCAAGATGGGTAGCGGGAGTGTGAGAACGTGTTGGCTGTCGGTCTCGTTGGAGACGTTGGAGAAGGACGAAAAAAGAAAGTCGAGTTGACAATGTCTGATTGTGTGTGTCTGACGTCTGATAGCTTACCAAGAGCATGGTCAACAAGGGAAAAGAGGAAAAAGGACAGGACAAGAAAAAAAGAGGAGCCAGCACACCCGGATATATTTGCGGACGATGGGACGCAAGGTTCGTGGTGAGTGGTGAGGGGCGTGAGATGCAGACGACGCTGAAGAGGAGAAAGAGGAGAACGAGGAAAATCACAAGCGTTGGGGTCTTAGGTCTTGGAGGCATAAACCGTCAATGGCCGGCCGATAAACGGCCCCCTAAACAATGGCGCTTGGCCGCGAGGACACCCCCTGGAATAGGAAAGGGCGAGAAAATAGTGGTAGAAATGATCAAAATGGCAGGGCCAAGGCGCGAGCAAGCGTGAAATCGCCGTGAGAAGGAAGGGCCCAAGAAGACACCAGGCAGGCTAGGAAGCAGCGATGCACCTGGCGCCCCACAATAACTGAATGCCAGGGCCATGCGATACTGACAAAGAGACTCTTCGCCGAATAATACGAATGCACTTGCCGGATGGCATGGCTGCAAGGATGCGAAATCATGGGGAAGTGCCCAGGGCTGTGAAAGGAAAGGATGGCAATTGTGGTCAGAATAGGTGCGGCATACTGAGAAGGAGCACCCCCAAAGAAGCCCAAAACGGGCCCGGAAAGGGAGGGGGCACGCCAGGGTATTGGGGACCGAGAGGAAATAGCGGCCGACGCCAAATGCTATCGCGGTGCTATCAGATGGAAGGCGCGATCCGTCGGGGCTCGGTCACATCGGCTGTCCTTTCCTGGGCTTTTCCTCTCCAAAAAAGGGCAAAAAGGCGGAGAGTTCTTTGTCAGACAAATTTCACAATTTCCCGAATCCACGCCAGACCGCCGAAACTGATACTCTAGATCATGGGGAAAGGGTAGAGTCGGTCGATGGAAGGTCGATGGATGGTCGGGATGCATGTTCACAGCGATTCTCGACCCCAAATGACTCCAAAAAGCGTGTCCAAGCCTCGTCGCCGCCGATGCATGCCGCCCGTCTTTTTTTTTTTTTTTTTTGGATCCGTTTGGAGACATGCTGGCACCGTCCGACAGCGGCGAGGATGCCCGGCTTGTGGTGGTTTTACAAACGTTGCACTCGATGACATGAAGGGCGGTCCATTTGATTTTTAATTTGTTGGGGTTATCAGATCCAGTCCACCGTCGGGAGTCGGCGCACGGCACATAATTATGCGACATGTGCGACATGTGTCTTATCAGATTGAATACTCGAGATTTCTATTCTGGCGGCTGCTTATGTACACACTTGCAATTCACGTGGCCAGGCGAGGGTCTCGCGCCAAAGTCAATGTAAAGTACAACTTAAACAGTCAAGATATTGCAAGTAACAAAAGCTGGAAATGCTGATATTCTTCAATTTGGTATTGTGGCATTGCCCTGCCTAACACAAACATACCCTAGACCACCTCATCCACCCCCTACTTCGCTACCCGTTTTGCATGCGCCGCGTGCTTTGCGTTCCGCTCCGCAATGTAGTTGCGCAGATTGAGCGAGACCTCCGCGCCGGGCGTCAGGCCGGCGTCCACCGGCTCGCCCAGCTGCTCCCACATCGGCACCACGCCCGCCCACGCCGGCGGCTCCACGTTGGGCCCGTCCACCTCGGCGTTGCGCGGCTGGATGCCCGGGACGCCCGTGCGCGCCTTGACGGACAGCTTGTCGATGCGCACGCGGACAATGTAGACCATTTTGGTGACGATGGAGGCCATGGGGTTGACTTCGGCGCAGCGGCCGGGCACGATCTTGTCGGTGACCTCGTGCATGATCTGCGTCTTGATGTCTTTGCCGGTCACCGGCTCGCAGGTGCCGTGCAAGATGGCGGAGCGGTAGTTGAAGGAGTGGCCGTTGGGTGCAGAAGAAAGGACGAGGCCGTCGACTGCATTGTTAGCCCACGTTATCCACAATGTTATATCCCCACAATGACTCACTCTTGGTTGCTGTGATGCACACTTTGACCGGTTCGGCCGGTACGTGGCCATTGGCGCCGTTCGTCCCGTTGGCCGCTGCCTCTTCTTCCGCCTCGGCGGCTTTGCTCGCTTTCTTGACGAGCTGCATCAGCTTGGTCGTCGGGTGGCCGTGCAGGTATGCATACGCCGTCTTTCGCGGGCTATCCCCCTCCGGCAGCACCTCCTCCTCCTCTCGTATTAATGTCAGCATGGGCTGGCACGCCGGGTAGCCGTCGTCAATGTATGACACGTGCGCAATGAAGCTGTCGTCAAACACCGCCTTGGCCGACGCAATGTCGTACAGGCCGCGCTCCTGGTACCGCCGCAGCGTTGCCGGCTCCAATTTTGACGGCTCTGGCGACATGGTTGGGGGGGAGGGGTGATGTTTCCAGGTGTGGTTCTGGTTGTTGCTGCTGTGATGTGGACGCGAGGACGCCGAGGATGCGGGGGTATTTGTGCTGTATGGTCTTGCCCACTCTTGTGTTGCGATCGTATAGTTGTGGGCAATGGCTATTTGTGTGCTCTTGTAGTTTCCAAGTGTATGCTGGAGATGTCCTGATATTTACGGTCTCGGTTTCACCTTGTGATCGTCACTCTGCAGAATCTGCTCGCTTGTCTTGTGTCTCATGTCCGTCTTGCTATCGTTACGTAAGTCTGATGGCGCAAAATCAGATGCAGAAGTGGAAATCGTCGAGAAAAAAGAAAAAGAAAAGCGGGCAGGTGACAACGATGTCTGGCGAGTTATAAGAGGATAAATAATAATGGAAGCGCCGCGAACAAGATTATCTCTGCTGGCAGTGGTGAACGGAACTGCACAACGGAGCAAGGGTATCATTCCTGTCTGTACGACTTACTCCGTAGTGATCTTCCTCTGCTCCCTCTGCATGCAAATGTCTGGAGTGGCTTCAACGCAATCGTGTCGGAGGGTGCAAACGACAATCAGGAGTCGCAACGTCAAACAGCGCAAGCAGGAGCAATACGACGTATGTCCGGCACGTTGGCGCTTTCGATGCGGCAGCTATTCCTATCTGGACAGCTTTGGGTCGGGGTTGACGTAGCCAACGAACCAATAAACTTGCATTCGTTCTCGACAGCGCTTCCAGTCGGCCTACCTAGTGAGCACTAGGGGTCGCGCCAAATTGTCTTACCGCTCAGCCGCTATCGTTGATAGCATACGCTAACGATTGATGGGCGTGGAAATGGCCCTTGTGAGGCGCCCTGTAATGTCCTAACAGAAAACAAAACCAATAAAGTGTTTTACGGATGGTAATAAAGTTACGGGACTGGAACGTATGAAGTTACTCCCAGTGACTTGGATAGCAGACTGAGTCGCTACCGATTGTCTGAAATACAAGCCTACATGAACTTGTATTCCTCTGCCCTCATTGTAAACAATGACACTGCAGCTTTCTTTTCGATTTCGAGAAGAACACGTTTTATGAACACAGAACCGACCCAGACAAGGTATCCAAAAATTAATGTAAAGGGCCAAACCAAAGACCAAGAACCAAACCAAAATGCCAACCAAATATTAACCGAAAGACCAAAAGACCAAAAACAGATAACCCAAAATTATGTTCGCTAGATTTCATATTCAATAACCAAAATCAAAAGAAGACCGTCAACTGGACCAGACCGCTCACAGGTTACAGGCTGCCGCTCGGGTTGTACTCGAACTCGTACACGCCCTCCCGCTCGGTCCACAACACGCCGTCGCGCTGCCCGCACCGGCCCACGAGCTGCCGCAAAAGGGCCACATTGACGCCCGAGTATCTGGTCGAGGTTGTTTCTGTGGTGGACTTTGCCGGCTCGCCCGCGGGCGCCGCGACACCTGTGCTCTCGTCTTCGCCAACGACAAACCACGGGCTCGTCGTGCACGTCTGCTCGCCCGCGTTCCACGTCCACGCCAGGCACTTGCTGTTGTACGAGTACAGGCCGGCGAATCTCTTCTGCAGGCCCTCCACCTCGGCATCGCCCTCGCCGTCGTCTCCCGCGCACAGAACGCGGCATGCCTCGGGCGACGGGACGTTTTCAGTGACGGACGTCACGAGCGCCGACGAGGACGAGTCGTCGCCCGGCTGGCCGACAAAGTCGCGGCCACGGTGGATCGGCTGGTGGTGCAGCGCTGGCACAGTAGGCCGTCCGTAGATGGCCCACAGGTCGCCCCAGGCAATGGCGGGCGCCAAGAACCCGGAAGACGAACCTTGGCCAGGGGTGCCGCCGCGCTGGCCCGGGTCAATCTGTTCGAAGATCGCACCCACACTGCGCATCTGCTCGGGCTTGGCAAGCGCGTGGAACGACACGAGCGGCATACAGAAGCGGTCCGCGCTGATGCGCGTGGCCCGCGGGCGGGCGCCGTTGAACAGACGGGCATACCTTTCGTCCAGGTAGACACCAACCCGCAT
Organism: Sporothrix mexicana; assembly: GCA_021396375.1. Taxonomy (NCBI): domain Eukaryota; kingdom Fungi; phylum Ascomycota; class Sordariomycetes; order Ophiostomatales; family Ophiostomataceae; genus Sporothrix; species Sporothrix mexicana. Next base: position 74,345 of record WNYC01000030.1, read on the forward strand.
GAGCGTTGTCGCCAGCAGCTTGTCGCCCCACGTCTCGGTGATGGAATCGACATATGCCTGGTGCAGCACCGGCGGTGCCAGGCCACTGCTGTACGAGTTCGATTTGCTGGTGGTGCCGTGTTTGCGGTTCGATTCGGCCGCGGCGGCTGCCGCTAGCACTCGGCTGCTTCCGCTGCCCAGAAGCAGCGTCACAGCCTCGCGCGAGAGCACGACGGCCGAGCCGCCGTGGGCAAACCGCCCCCGAAAGTCACCGACGGCGTTGCCAATGTAGTGCGGCACAGTGTAGTCGAGATGTGCCAGCAGCAAACGTAGTGACGATGGGATAACAAAGGTGTCGTCGTCGAGCAGGAGGTACCACTTCTTGTTGGGCATGGCCTGGTAAGCAAGTTCGAGGCCGGGGATGAACTGAACAAGATGTTGTTAGCATATGTTGTATGTTTTGTTGCCAAGAGGAAATCATAAATCATGTCTGGGCAAGGGTTACCTTCATGGCATCCAGCTCCCATCCGGCGGCTTTGCTGATGCGAATGGCCTCGACGTCGTCGCCCGCCCGCACCGCTGCGGCCAGGGCCCGGTACTTCTCTGCGCGTGCGCAGTTGGCCCGCGAGCCCAGGATACCGCTCTCGAGAACTGGCGCAATGACATCATGCACCGTGATCTGCTGGCCCTTGTCGCCATACAGCACCTCGCCCGCCCAGTCACCAATCACCACCATGTTCTCGGCATCGACCGAGTGCGGCTTCATGCCCAGGGCATCAATCTGCGCACCCACGCGGTATTGTGTGCCATATCCAGTCTTGAGGATGACGCCGACGTCGTCGTACAGGGCGGGCAGATGGCGGCCGCCTGCCGGCAATGAGTTGGACGGGTTGGAGGCGTTCCCTAATGGCGCGAGCGTCCATGCTTCGAGGGATTTGGGCGGTTGCGCAAACGTGTTGACGACGCGCTGTGAGTTGAAGCGTACGGAGAGGCGCAGGGTGCTGTCGTAGGGCAAAAAGTAGTAGCAGACGGCGAGTAGGGCGAGGACGACGACGCCTGGGCGAGTCCAGCAGCGCCGCCGCCGGACCGGTGATATCCTTCGTCGCATGGTGATGTGTGTGGGAGGAGAACGGGGTCGAGGAAAGGAGGTCGAGAAGAGGAGGTCGAGGAATGTCAAGAGAATGTCGAGAGGGAAGGAAGAGACAAGGTCGTGATGCCGAGATCGAGAATCAAGAATAAAAGAACGTGGGAACACCCAGTATGAATAAAAGTTGAGTGGGTCCGCCGGACGTTCTCAGGACGGGAGTGGAACAAGGGACGGCAAGGCGACGCTTCGATGGTGCTCCACGCTGACCAGTGACCAAACGGGTTAAAGTGAGGAGTAAAGAGGAGACAAGCACATGAAAACCCGAAGATCATGCCAGAAGAAACCGACAAAGTGAAATCTTTCGCGGTGAAATCAAAGAGAAATCACAAAATAAACCGGCCAGACCAAGCCAGACCAGGAACAAGACGGACAGGAAAAGACACTAAGGTCAAGTGTGACCCATGCCGAGGGATCGGCGGGTCGAGCGCGGTTCTCCCCAGACGAGCCAGAGGAAAAAAAAAAACAAGCAACAGGAATGCAAGACCACTTTAACTGCTCGGAGGTTGGTTTGGTTCAATATTGGTCTCGCACTCCCTTGTGATCCATCGGAAGAATTAGCCCTTTTGTTTTTTGCTTTTGAAGACTGAAGCCTTCGTTGTGCTCCGTTGTTTCCCCTATCTCAGACAGAGGTCTTGGAGTTTCTTCAGAGGGAGAGGGGTGAAGAGGTCAAGGGCGGCGCAGCAGTCAGAGCGACGTGAGGGCGAGGAAGAGCGGGATGCCACGAGAGAGAAAAGAAACCGAAAGAAACAAGCACCAGGGCCGAGCCAGACCTGAGCACATGCACAAGAAGTAGGAGATGAGAAAAAAGGGTTAAAATAGCGCGTCCTTCTCGGACTGGGGAAGTGGAGGAGTCCTCGAAAGTGTACAAAGAAAAGTCGAAAGTCATTCCATCACCACTGTTGACGGGAAAGACGGCAAAAGCAGAAAAGGGTGGGAGAGCCAAAAGACATGGGAAAAGGGGAGGGATTGAAAAACAGGGAACACCTCGCCGTAATACAGTTGCACCGTGGACTGGACACCGGACATCCGCACGGAGAAAAGCATAAATTGGGTCTGGGCCGTTGGTCTCGAAGGATCAAAATGCCCTGGTTCAGAGACACTCTAACGGAGAAATTGGAAAAATTGGACTCAGAACTGAGAACCAAGATCTGGAGAGGAAGGGATCAACAGCCTGAATGCACTTGTCACTTGGTGTAAACTGTTACTCGTCGGCTTTTTCGTGGAACAAAAACCACTTCATTGTTCCAATTCATCACACATGGTGCTGTGAAATTCGCTTCACATGGAAAGAGAAACAGTCGGCATAAGAACAAAAACGCGGAGAAGACAGCAAGACGCGCAATGCCAAGAGCAAGAGTCGCTTGACCAGTTGCTTTGTTGGGAACAGCGCGGTCCGGATTGCCTGTCCGCTCCAGTGTAACCTTGAATTTCTTTTGCTTTTTGCATTCTGTGTGATTTTGGTTAGCGCCTGGAGAAATGAAAGAGGAATGCAAAATACTATGGAATTCTCAGAACCTGCGACGTCAGTGGTGGTGTGGCGCTTTGGCTTCTGGACTTGGCGAAATCGAGACTAGATGGGTTGGATGCTTGGAGCGGGCGGGAGGACGCGCAAGGGATGAGACAAAAAGGGAGAAAGGGAGGATAAAGAAGCTTCTGACAAGAGATGTTCAGACTGTTCACGATAAGCCAAGAGCGATGTCTCTCTTTCTCCTTTTGCTTTTTCCTTCTTTCCTTCCTTCCTTTTTTTCTGTTCACGCGGTATTAATCGTTCCTTCTATTTACAGTCAGGGGTTAACGAGCGCTTCAGACTTGCAGGCATGAACAACCAACGGATTTCACGACATATTTCACAACATCAGGGAGGTACCAATGGGCAACAAATCTCACCAAAACAGACACTGAAACACACTTTCTGCGACACGTTAAACAACGTTTATCTCCACTCTATTCTCAAAGTCGTCAATTCATTTCAGTCTATGGAATTACAATTAGACGGGGATATGATGGAGTTCTTGTGCGAACAAGACATGCTAAACGCCAAATAAACAACAAAAGAACGACAAAAAAAGACAAAAAAAAGAACGACAACATCAACAGCTGCCGACAACGACATTCTAATGACAACAATTACTGTCCTGACCAGGCCATTAACACAGACGCGCACGATTCACGGGCGCACCGCCTATGTGTACCGGCTGTGCGCCCGGATGCGCGGGCCAAACTTGAAGAACAGCCAGGGCACGGGCAGCAGGGCGACCGAGATGAAGCCCAGAAAGCTGCTGGCCCAGTTGATGCCGAGCTTCTCGTACATTTGAATCGTGAAGAGCGGGAAGACACTGGCCAGGGCATAGCGGGCCAGGCTGTTGGCGCTGGCGCTGCTGGCGACGATGGCGCCTGTGTAGGTGTCGCCCGTGTACTGCATCAAGCTGATAAAGATGCAGATGTTGCCCCACGCAAAGGGCACAATGGCCAGCACGGTGCTGGCCCAGTGGACGCTGTGGAAGCCGGACCAGCCGAACCAGAAGAGGCCGACGGGCAGGCCGAAGCTGCCAATCATGGCGGCGTACAGGCGGTGCTCGGGCGGCGGCGGGCTCGGGTGGAAGCGGGGGACCTGTCTCTTCTTATAAATAAAAATGTCGGTCAGGAGCACGGTGAGCAGACCGAGGACCGAGCCGACGACAATGCTGATAAAGACGAGACCGCTCTCTTCACGGCCAAAGCGATAGACAGTCTGGAAGACGAACGGCACGGCGGCGAAAAAGCTAAAGAGGGTGGCAAACTCGCAGGCGACATAGAGGCACGAAAGGGCGACGATGGGTTCGGCGACGAGCATGTGCAGCGGGCGGATGAGGCCGACGGTGATGAAGTTGTAGACGCGCTGGGACCAGGGGATGTTGGGCCGGAGATCCTCGGGCGGGAGGGCGATGCCGAGCTGCTTGGCGCGGCGGCGCTTGATGACGGGATGGTACGTCTCGCGGCCGAAGAGAAGGGTGACAAGGATGGAGAAGGCGGCAAAGAAGACGACGGTCCACTCGGTCCAGCGCCAGCCCTTGCGAGTCGCAAAGGCACCGAGGACGGGACTATGAGAGTGTTAGCATGGAATCGGGCGAGCGAGGAGAGAAAGGGACAGAAAGAGGACAGAAGAATCGAGTAAAGCGAGGACAGAAAAAGGACAGAAGAAAGCGAGCGAAGGGAGGGCAGAAAAAGGACAGAAAGAAAGCGAGCGAAGGGAGGGCAGAAAAAGGACAGAAAGAAAGCGAGCGAAGCGAGGACAGAAACACAAACTTACCCCATGCCGGGACCGAGGAAGGGCGTCACGATGAAGGCGGCGACGGGCGGGCCGCGCTCGACAGGCAGGAATGTTTCGGTCAAGACGCCCGAGGCGATGGCCAGGCTGGGCGAGAGGGCAAAGCCGGAAAAAAAGCGCAGCACACAGAGACCGGCGAGGGAGGACGTCGGGACGAGCGCGCCGCCTATGGTGAAGAGCATGCCGACCGGCGTGCCCACGAGCAGAATCGGGTAGCGGCCAACGACTTCGGAGAGGGGGCCGCCGATGATGACGGGACCAATGGCAAGAGCCAGCACATAGAACGTCAGCGGCAGGATGGCCGCCGTGCTGCCGATGCCAAACTCGATCATCAGGTCGGTGTGGGCCGGGCTCATAATGGACGTGCCGATGGACGTTGTGAAGGCGACAGTGGCAAAGCACGCCACTTGTGCCCACTTGCGGCCCTTGGACCAGTTGTAGGGGTTGGCCGGGTCGGTGTTCCAGTCCCAGACGACGGGCCGTCCATCGGCGTCGACTGTCAGGGGGTGTGCGTTGCTGTTGCCATCTGTATTTGTATTGTTGCCGTCTTCGACGGTCTGCTTTTCAATGTCCTGGCCCGCCGTCTTCTCGACAATGGCGCCGTCCGAGGCACTGTCGGGGGCCACCCGGACACCGTCAATGGTCGCTGAGTCGCTGCTATGGACTGAGGGGTTGGTCGGGTTAGCGAGGACAAGATCGTCCTTGTCGAGTTCTTGCTGGGTCTTCGATGTTGTCCCGACCGGTATCCGGCCGGACTCGAGGTCTGCGGACATTGAGAGGGTAGATGTGAGGGAGATGTGAGGGAGATGTGGGAAACAGACGAAAATGAGAGATGGCTGTTAGACTACCTGGACATTGTTTGTCGGCTGTTTTTGTGTTTGGTTGTTGATTTTGTTCGATAAAATGAGGTGTATCGTCCATGTGTGTCTGAAAATAAAATAAAAAATGATTTTGTAGAAAATCAAAACAAAACAGTGAAACCGGCGAGAGACAAAGCACTGAACAGCGAGCCAGTAGTATATAAGTGAATGGGAAGCTAAAAATGGACGACTGGTGGCCAGCCTGACGGTAGTCGGCACTAACACCAGCCGGAGGCTGTTGCCAGGCGTTTGATGCCGAGGGGCTAGGTGAATGATGAGAAAATAGGAAAATCAAGAGAGGGAAAAGAGTGTAACGGACACAAGGAGAAGGGTCCAAGCCGGGTTCAACAAGAAAGAAAAGCGGACAACGACAAAACAATCTGCACATAAAACGTAGTCAGTAAATTGCAGATGGAGACATGCAGATGGAGACATTAGACCTTTCTGGAAAAGTGGAAGAAGGCGCTGTCAGAAATCAATAAAGGGAGAATGGTCCCAGAAGGGGCGAATCAATACAATACGGTATGGAGAAAATGAAATCGATCCTCATCAGTGTCCAGATTGAGGATCTCATGGAAAATCTAGAATGCATACTGCAGACATTCACTGATGTCCAGCTTCCCAAAATCCAATGCAACCGTCAAAGCCCACGACATGGCTTCCCAAATCGATTCAGATCTAGACAAACAGACGAGTTCAAGTGGCGAGCCCAGCAAATTCAGCTGCCCGGGACTGTTTCCCATCTTGGACATACCTGGCGATGCCCTATTTGGAAGTATCTTTATTTTCAAGACTATTTTCCTAGTTTCCGTTCAGATGGCGTCCGGCAACCTTCCTTGTTCCAGTCATATCAATCTGCGTGTACGGAGTGTCCTCTCCTGCAAAAGACCAATAGTCGGAAGGCTGAAGAGATTACATTGCGTCGATACGTTGCATGCCCACGATGGGTGGCTTTTTAGAGTTTGTGGTTGTTCTGCATTTTTTCTTTTCGTTTTCTTTCCTCTCAAACGCTTCGATCCAACCCTTCCCATTCAGCCACCGTCGGTGCTTGACATAATCTGTAATTCATACGGAGCATCGTATGGGAATCCCACGGGATAGCATGGTGGACCATTGCCTCTTTCGGCACTTGATCCTCTCATATACGATGAACGCCTTTTCCATCTTACAATGCTGAACAATCAGGAGCCACGGGATGAGGTGAACGGCGGCGATATGGATGGTCTGCCTTGCTTTGGGACAGAAAAGTAATGATGAGTAAACAGAAAATCGGTAGAATTTGGCGGCAGCACAACAAACACAAATCACACAAATTAGACACAAATAATGGGCCTCACCTCGGCACGCCGACTAGCCCAGTTCTAGGCACTGGCCCGTCTTGTCTAGCGTGCGAGCGTGGTTGTAAGGGCTAGGCATAAGGCTGAAGGGAAAACGGCGGAATTTGGCCGTTCAGGGTCAGTGAGTTACAGGTGCCATCACGCCCAGAAAGCCAAGACGGCACATTTTATTATTTAAACACAGTCCGACATCACCACAAAAGAACATGGACAAAGTGATCTCTGTTGACAATGTCACACGAATGTGCGGAGTACTTTATACAAAGCAGCACGCCATCCTGCCATGATTGTATCACACGGACAAACGCGGGGAAGACCTGTCGGAAACGAGGAATAGAAGAACAAAAAGAAAAAAAAACCCTATTATCAACGCCCGCCCAAAGCACTGAAAATTGTGACAGAGTAAAGGTTTGTTGTCTGTCAAATCCAAAATCAGATCCATCTCCTTTATCCTCCTCCAAAGAGGCCGCCGTTGTGCATTTTACACCCTTCGTCGTCTCCTGTTGGCCAGCATTCAGTTTGCATCCGCAGTCGAAGTGGTCCAGGCCTCAGTAGCGGGCTGTAGTTCCCTGCAGCTGTCTTTGGTACGAGAAAATATGCCCCAAAACGGCAACAATATGGGCCAGGCCGCGCTGAGGGTCCACTCCTTTTGCTCGTCTCAGTCGACGATATTTGTTTTTCTCCTTCTTTTTCTCCTTCTCTCCCATTTTCTTCCAATAGTCTGATCTCAAAGGAAACACATTATTATAAATGCGCGGCCGCGCACGCCTCCTCCGATCCATGTTCCATGCAAATCAACAAATCAGAGAGGAGGATGCAAAACGAGCACACAAAAGGTGAAGAAAAGTAAATCGTCAATTTGTGTCATGATCTCCAGCGCGGAAGTGAAAACAGGTCCTGAAAACAGTCCTAATTTGGTAACCATCCGTCAACCTCATTATCGGTCCCCGAGTCCTCTACTCCTCCGGTCTCCAGTCCTCTAGGTCATCTAGTCCTCCAGGCCTATCGGCCTTCGGCCTGTCAGCCTTTCAACCGCCCCTCGACCTCCTTTGCCCACCACGGCGCCCAGTCAATGACGGACTTGCCGTGCCGCGCGGCCTCGGCGGCAAACACGAGCGCGTGGCTGCGGATGATCTCCTCCATGGTGCAGCCGATAATCTCGCGCTGTGCCTGTTCGGGGACCCAGCCGTGGTTCTTGACGCGGTCGACCGCCAGGATAAACTGGCGCGTCAGCCCCTCGTCGCCGCCGCCGTGGCCCTTGCTCTCCATGGGCGGGCGGTGGACGGTCTTGCGGCCGGTCCGAAAGTCTTCAACCGTAATGGTCTCCTGGTCGGCGTAGATCTCACCGTCGACACCGTACAGGTTTGTGTACCGGTCGCACAACTTTTTGGTTTGGGCCACCATGTGGAAGGTGGCCGTCTTGGCGCCTCGGTGCTGGAGACGGTCTGCCGTGGGGTCAGACGACAAGGTGACGACCTGCTGGCCCTCCTCCGTCGGCAACGGATCCTCGTCCCAGGTGACAACCACAGTCTGGTCGTCGCAGACGTCATTGTCGCTCTCAAACACGCACCGGCCGAACCAGTTGCGCTTGGCCACCTCGCTGTCGGGCGTGTCCGGCGTGTAGTCTTCTGCCAGCTTTGCGAGGAGTGCTTTTTCTGCGGCAGCCTCGCCCCCTTTCGTGTGAAAGTCCTCAATGTCGGGCAGCACAATCGACACGGGCCAGCGCCTGTTCCCCGCGCCGACACCCCGCAGCCGGTCGCTGACATAAATCCGCTTGGCCGAGTACTTGCAGTCGGGCTCGGCCGGGCACGACAGGCAGTTGGTGGCATTACCGGCGGCCACGGGCTTGCGGCTTTTGCGGAACAGCTGGAGGCTGCCGGACGACGATACTGTGGACGGCAGATGCGGCGTCTGCGGCCCCGTTTTGTATGACGCAGGTGAGCACAGCAGCCACAGCAGAACGTCAATGTCGTGGCAGCTTTTTGCGAGCAGACTGGGCGCGGACGTGTCCTCGCGGCGCCAGTTGCCGCGCACATAGCTGTGCGTAAAGTGCCACCACCCCACGGGCTCCGTGTGGACGACGCTCAAGATGTCGCCAATGACGCGGTCCTCCAGCAGCAGCTTGCGCAACAACACATTGTGCGGGCTGTACCGCAGGACGTGGCCAATCGAAAAGACGTGCTTGCTGCCAAAGTTGCCGGATCCGTCGGGGGCGTTGGCCTGCAGTGCCCGGTGGATGGCCGCGCAGTCTTCCAGCGTCGTGGCCAGCGGCTTCTCGCACATGATGTGCAGCCCGCCCAGCTCGACCATGGCCTCGATCACGGCCCGGTGCATCTCGTCCTGGACACAGATAAAGACAGCGTCCACGGCTTCGGGGACGTTGGCCTCGCCCGCCGTTTGGCGCTGCCGCCGCTGCTTCTCGTAGACGACAAAGTCGCGCCAGTCCGGGAACGACTCGCCCTCGGCCGGCTCGGAGCGGCCCTGAGCGCCCCAAATGTGTCGGTACCCGAGATCGTTCCTTTTGTACGTGTCCGGCTCGACGACGCCGACGACAATACCGTTGCTCGCCGTCTCAGTGGCCTCGGCATAGGTACGGCCGCGGGAGCCGGCGCCGATAATCAGGATCCGGGGCGGCGACTCGGAAAAGGGCGGCTTTTCTTTCGTCAACAAAGGCTCGCCGCCATCGTCCCATTCGCCGCGGCGGGCGTCGTGAGTGGCCGCAGGGCCCGTCGTGGCAGAAGCCGGGGTCTCTGCCACCGGGAGTGTAACAGAGGGGGGCATGGTGGTGGTGATGAATTGAGAAGAGGTGTACAAAATATGTCACAAAGTATGTCGTAGGACAGACGGTGATTAGGTGAAGAACAGAGTAAGTGGAGGTTGTAATATAACGAGTTGAGAAGTCGGCCACTAGCGAAGGCTAAAACGATGAGATGTCCTGAAGGAGAAGTCTTGGCTGAACGCCGGGATCAGGTCGTCTTTATATGTCGTATGTCGGCCTCCTTTCCTCGGAACCGGGGTAACAATCGAAAAATTGTTAGGGCAGATTGATGCTGCCTGATCCAAAGCGTTATGGTGATGGCAATTGAGTCAGGAAAGAGGGAGGGAGGTAGTCAAACGAGCCAGGAAAGTGTCCGGCAGGAAAGTGTCCGGAAAGTAGGAAAGAGGGGGCTGTTCACTTCAGCACTTGCCTTTCGTATTCCGTTCCGCTCTTTCGATTTGGGGCTCTGCGATCGATTGTCAAAAGAGGAAGGCAGCAGGAAAGAAGTTGCGGGAAGGCAGCACCATTTTCTTTCTCCATTTCCGCATTTCCACCGCCATTCTTTGCACCGCCTGCCTTTTGGGGTAATAATCAGTAGGCTCAGTAGCCCATGCAGCGCCCGTGATGGCAGCCGCGCTTGCACAATTACACTGGCGCAATGGACGAATCGCCGCTGCCGGATAACTCAGCTGGCAACGGCCACTGGCAGACGCTGGCAGTGACAGGGGCTGACAGGGCCTAATAGGCGTCTTTGTCCGTCGCAGTTCTAGGCCGCATACGACAGTACTCCGTAGGCACCTCGCTGCTATTTACAGCGCATCGAGTCGTCTCGTCTTTCATCGTCCGTCCCTCAGTCCCCACATCCCCAACTAGGTCTAGGCTCTCGTCGCAACACGAGGGACAAATGCCAAGCTTTCTGCCATGGTCACTGCCGTGTCTGCCCCTCACCCAACCCTTTGGCACGCACGCGCCACAACGACTACTCCTGCTGCACCTTCACCTTTGTCAGTGCAAGACGAGATACCAGGGCCGCTTGTGTGAGCTCCTGCAGTTGGCTGCTCTCTCCATATCTTGAGAAGCTGTTTTAGGATACATTTTCTTCTCTTTTTTTTGGATTGACCTTTTTCGATTGTCTCGTCCTGCATCTCCTTCTCACCAACTTCTCACCAACTTCTCACCAACCATCTCCATCTTCGATAGCGTTGCTAATTACAACGTTAGCTAGTCTGCAAGCCACATCTGCAGCGATACCAGAAAACACGGCATACACGGAAATATTCCGATATCAAAAGGGGGGCTATCTCTTGAAGTAAACAACAAATTACACGGCATCATCTTGACCAATCGCCACGACTTCTAGGGTCCAATAAGGAATATCTTGGCCAGTTGAGAGGAGAAGAGAATCGGACAAGATACCGACAACTTTAGAAAAATACGAAGCCACAGACACAAGTGACCATGGCAAACCTCCCTTCGCTACCCCTCGTCTGGATCGACTGCGAGGTAACATCCCTGTCCGCATCCTCGCTCTACATCATTGGCTAACCCGCACAACAGATGACCGGTCTGAATCCAGACACAGAGGTCATTCTCGAAATCTACTGCTTCATTACCGACGGCCAGCTCAACCTCGTCAAGAGGGGCGACGCCGTCGACGGCCCCGAGCTCGACAAGGACGAAGCCCAGAAACAAGACCCCGGCTGGGGCGCCATCGTCCACGTCGACAAGGAACGCCTCGACCAGATGGACTCGTGGTGCACGCACCAGCATGGCCGTTCGGGGCTGACGGACGCCGTGATCGCCTCCACGACAACCCACGAAGAGGCGGCCGACGCGCTGCTGGCGTACATCAAGCGGTTCATCCCACAACCACGGCTCGGCCTGCTGGCCGGCAGCAGCGTCCACGCCGACAAGGCTTTCCTGCGCCAAGCACCGTACGACCGCGTGATGGACCACCTGCACTACCGCATTCTGGACGTGAGCACAATCAAGGAGGCCGTCAAGCGATGGACGCCGCCGGTACCCGACGACGAAAAAGATAAAGAAAAGCCCAAGAAGGATGTCGCCCGGTACAAGGAGAGCAAGCACCGTGCACGGGACGACATTCTGGACAGTATTGAAGAGGCGCGGCGGTACAAGGCGATGCTGTTTGATAAGAGTAGCTGAGTGGTGTGTATTGCGGTGTTTTGTCTTTGTGTATTTGTGTCTTTTGAATAATCAATTACGAGCGAAGTATTTCTGCAACCCAAGAGAATCATTTGTGATATGACCAGTAAACAAAATAACACGAGCAGCAGTACCAAGGACGGTTGTAATTGACATGATTTTTTTGTTTTTGATAAGATTGGTCGAGGCCCTTGAAATACACTAGAATAAACAGACCCCTTTTCGAGCATGTGGTTGGAAATGTCTCTATAATGCCACCAATAATATGAAATAATACGTTGTACATGACAACAAACAAGTCGTCCCTGAAACGGAGATGAAAATGAAAGTGAAATATGAACAAAAATCGCCGTAGCCCGTTCCCAAAATTAGAATGCTTTCCGACTCCGTTGTTCCCACGCTTTACCTTTTAACACTATAACACTGAATACTTAAGCCGCCGCTTCTGCCGCTTCTGCCGGTGCAAACGGTGTGCCCTCGCCTGGATTGCCTGCATCGCCCGACGGGCCATCTGCAGCTGCTTCTACAGCCGGGGCCACTGCTTCTGGCGCTTCTGGTGCAGCCTCAATGGCCGACGCGCTGTGCTCCTGAACGAATCCAGGCCGCCACTTGTCCAGGTACTTTGTCGCCATCGGCCGGGCGTCTTCGACTACAGAGTGTTAGTATTTAAAATCAGTATTGTGAAATCAGAAGTAAACAAAGAGGGGACCTACACTCAATCCAAATCTCCTGCACGGTGTCGAGGGTGATGGCGCGCGCAGGCGGCCGCATCATCAGCTGGTAGAGCAAGCTTGTCAGGGCGACCGGCACCAGCGCCGGGTCGCGGCACAGGCTCTTGACGCGCTGCAGCAGCTCGTTGTTGAGCGCGGGCACTTCGCTCAGGAACCGCGTCAAGACCTTGTTGTCCTGCGAGTGGAGGTACGGCAAAAAGCCGTCCAGGACTTTGACAACCCATGTCCCATAGTGTCCTTTATCGTTCTCGCTGTCGCTCGCTTCGTCGCCTTCGCTGCCCTCGCGGTACTTTGCCTGCAGCCGGTCATTGTACCACTCCTCGCAGAGCCACGCCACGGCCACATCGATGCGTTTCCGGAAGTCCTCGAGCACATACCGGAAGAGCAGCTCGCGGATTTTGTCGTTGAGGACGGGCTTTGCGCCAGGCTTGGACACATCGCCGTTCTCCTTCTCCTTCTTGACGAGCTGCTTATTGTTGTCGGCCTCGCCTTCCTCCTCATCCTCCGAGCCCTCTTTATTGTCGTCACTGCTTGTCTCGTCCTCTTCCAGCCCACTAACAGACCGTGTGGCCAGCCGTGTCAGGATGGTGATCCACGCCTCCTTGTCGTTGGCTGTTGCTGCCACTCTATTTAAACCGGCCTTGCCCGTCTTGCGCGCACCGACGGCCGTAGAAGGAGCGGGAGCGGCTGCCGTCTCCTCCGAGGCCTGCATCATGTCAAACACGCGAGCGACTGTCGCCTGTCCGACCTTGACCGCCTGGTCGGACGACAGTGCTGGCGCTGTCGGCAGCTGGAAGGCACCCAGTGCCAGAGACGCTGCAGCTTCATCGACCCGTGCCACATCCTTGTCGGTGGCCTCATTGTCCAGCTTATTCAGGATCTGTTCAGCATCCTCGGCGGCCGTAAAGTCGGGCTCGTAGTCGTCGTCGTCATCCTCCACGTCCAATGGTGCCGTATCTGGGTTCAGCGTCTGCTGCAGAGAGGCTGTATCCAAAGATGCCAGTCTGTCCCGGATGCCGGTGATGGCTTTGGTCAATAGCTGCGGGTCGACCCGAGCGAGCGTCGCGACACTAATCTTGGCGGCCAGCTCGAGCGGCACATTGGACGCGTTAAACGCCCGAAGTTGCGAGTTATTTGTCAAGGCGAAAATGTCCGCCAGACTCTTTGGCCCAGGCGTAAGCGCAGGAATCTCTTGCAGTGGCGGCGGGAGAGCCGCACCGCTGGCAACTCTCTGGCGTTTTGCGTCTCCAGACAGCCCTGCCGCCTGCTGGTCGGCCAGTGTCCGCTTCCGCCCTGCGTCGTCAATCAGCTCCGCCCGTGACCGCATCAGGCGCTCCACGTATTGCTGTATCCGCGCGTTGAACGGGTTTTGGGGCTCGCGCTTCATAATGTGGATCAGGAGCATGCGCGTCGTCTTCTCCATGGACTTGGCCATGACGCGTACCCGTGGACTCAATGGGGCGGGGCCGCTGGCCAGTTTGAGTGGGTTAAAGTTGAGGACGGCATTGATTGTGCGGTTGACTGTTGTTGGGCGTGTCCGCACCAAAATCGAGAGTGTGTTGAGTGTGGCATCGACGATGAGCGCGTCGCTGCTGTTGTCCTGCAGCACGCCGAGCATTCTGTCGAGCAGGCCCGTGGCTTCGGCCTCGAGATGCCGTGGATCGAGGAGAGGGTGGTTGGCGGGGATAAGAGACAAGTTGATTTCGAGGCCGTCGCGCTGGCGCTGGTCCGGGCTGGCGGCATGTGTCTGGGCAAGGACAACGCGCTGGGCAAACTTGATGCAGCAGATCTGGACGGACGGCGAGGGTGACTCCCACAACCGAAGAATGCGAGACTTGATGGTGCTGATGCGCTCCCACGTGTCTGTGTCATACGAGTTGTTGATCACCCACCGCATCACGAGTGGATAGATGCTGGAGGCGGCCTGGATGATGCTGCGGAGCACATAGGGATCCTCGTTGGTGTTCTCGAGCATGGCCTTCAAGCTTTCCAGAACAAGCAAGCTCAAGCTCTCCTTCTCGCGCGATGGCATGGCGGGGGCAGAAAAGGCCTCTGCCAGGAAATCGGCACCCCATCGCCGCAGCTGTGGCAGAGACGACGGGCTGATAATGGGCAGGATGCCCTGGACAATCATGGGGTAGTGGCCGACATTGGCCAAAACAACTTTGCGTGCATCGTCGAGCTGGCGAATCTGTTCCTGGATGGGATCGGAGCTTGCAGAGGCCACAGGGGCAGCCGATGCTACAGCCGGCGCCCCGTTGGGCGGTGCAGCAGCTGTTGCGGATGCCATCGTGGCGGTTATGTAGGATGTATATCGACCTAGTCGAGCTAATCGAGCTTATGTCTTTCGAGAGTGAGGCCCGAAGCCAATGGAGTGCTCGTGAGGTTTTGACGCGTCGGTGGTCCGGTAGGAAGGGAGATGGAAAGTTCGATGGATCCGATGCAGTGTAGTCCGTTTCCCAATATTGTTCGGGGAATGAATGTCGAATGTCGTGGAGAAAGAATTGAGGCGCTGGCAACGTCACGACATTTCTTGGTCGATCGCCATTCCCTACAGGACGTTGGAGCTGGCACGGAAGAGGCCAGGGCGATGACCCCCGAGCTGTTTCGGCAAATGGACTGTGTGCGGGATTCGTCAGGTGTCGTAATACAGCTGTGTGACGCGAATGGTGAAATGGTGTACGTCGTAGAGGTGAGATGGGGAGGTTCGTTGGAGGTTGAAGTTCTGCAGTCGCAAAACGCAAAACTGGGGCACGACACGAAAATGCAGGTCGAGTGTCTCTGGCGCATTTGGGCGCGGTTTGGGAAGGTGCTGTAGGCGTCGTGCACGCTGAAAGAGAAAGAGCGACGCAACAAGGAAATCCAAAGTTGCCGAACCTGGACTAGCGCTGCCAAGCCCGGCTTTGTACCGGCAGGTAGACTCCTGCCGGTGCTGGCGTGAGAGTACCATTCTGTACCTCTACTCAAGACTACGAAATATTAGTCATCAATCCATCACACTTGCCATTTTCGACTTTTTCGTCAGGCGATGCGGGCCACCAACAGACGTCAGATGTTGTCTCGAGATTTGGATTCGCTGCCAACAAACAAGAAACGACCATTTCACAATGTCTGGGTGCGTACACGTTCTATTGCCTCGATCCCTTCACCCACTTACTAACAAGACAGTGCTGAGCATTCCTCCTACTACGATCGGCGCATGCGCCAGTCGCCGGCCCTGATCCGTGCCCGCCGGCCATATCTCGTCAAGAACACTGTCCTCGGTCTCGGCATCTCTGCCTTTGCCGTTGGTGTTTGTACGTCACACTCCTGTATTCCTGTATCTGAATGCAATACACCGCAGCGTGAAGCAGCACCTAACCAGCTAACCCCGGCCTACAGACGCGTACACGATCCACGTGATCGGCCAGGACGACTTCGACGACGTCCAGGTCCCGAGCGAGCCGGCACAGTCCGCCCAGAAGACCACACAGCAGGCACAGCCATCACAAATACAAGCACAAGCCCAGGCGTTAGCGAAGAAGTGATCGGGTGGGCTGTCTGGGACGCAATGGAACGACGAAACGACAACCCGGTCGAATGGTACGAAGGTGTGGTGACAACCGGATATACTGTACAAAATGACTACATAACGAAAAAAACATTCCATTCTTCAAATCGAGTTTGTTACGAGAGAGATGCGAGAGAGAGAGCCAGTGTTATGACGTGTGTCTACGGTCATAATAAAGCATATAATATCAGGTCACAAGACGGGGCAAGGCCAGGTACTGTTTCTCTTCTAGACATTCAGAGTCGATTGATTGGAAATATAGGTATTGCTGTTCCCTATGGGCTGTATCGTAAAAGGGGTGGGCACGGTGGCGTGGTATATACTAAAAGTCGCTGCCTCCTGTGCAAGAAAGTAAAACTATAAAAAAGGCAAGAGCGCCAACACAAAGGCATCACGAGCCATCAAGTAACAAATAACTCCGCGGCAAACAAGACAAGACAATAACCAGAAAACAAGACTCGAAAACGGAAAAAGAAGAAGAGAAAAACCACCCCGGTTCCCTTTTCCCTTTTACCCCCAGCCAGGCATGATATAACATAATGTCGGGCCGCAGCCGTCGACCAACTGTTTCCCCCTACCCTCAAAGCCTGCCAGTAAAAACAAAAACAAACCCCAAACAATAGAAATATGTGCAGGTCAGAAACCATGGAGAAAAGAAGAAGAGGCAAAAGACAAAGAAAAGAAACGCCAGGACACCATATATTACAGGAAAGAGAAAGGTAGGAAGAAGAGAAGAAAACCACCACCAATTCCGGACGGCGCTCATTTGCGCAAGGGAAATCGCAAACTCCACTCGCCACGGCTGTTTTGGTGCTAGAAACTGACCGTGGCCACGTCTCTCTTCATGGGCATCGGAGGCGCCGTCTTGGGCGCTGGTTGGCCGTTCTTGGGATAGGGTGCATGACTGGCATTGCTAGCATTGCTAGCATGACCGGCACCGTTGCTGCCACTCTTGCTGGCACCGTGGCTAGCGGCCGCCTGCTGTGGCAGTGGCTTTCGGAGCGGTGGTGCTGCCGGCTGGCCCAACGCCAACGCCGACGCCGTAGATTTGGCTGCTGGAGAACCCTGCTGCCTCTGCTGCTGTTGAAGTTGAACATGGTGTGCGCTGTGAGCGGGATGGTGTGGGTTCGCCCACGGCGTGTCCGCCAAGAATTGCTGACCTGCTGCCCCTAGGCTGTGGAAGGAGACGGGGCCGCCGCTGCCGTTGGCGGCGGTGGCGGCGCTGTTACCGTTACCATTACCATTACCATTGCCGTTGGTAACGGTACTTGCGCTATTGACAAGGGTACTTCCTGACAGCTCAGGGTATGGAGAATGAGAGTGGCCGTGGCCGTGGCCGTGGCCGTGCACGGCGTGGATGTGTGGGTGCGAATGCGGGTGTGGTTGCGCGGCGTGTACGCTCGGTACGGACTGACGGCCTCTCTGGGGGACATTAGCATATGGAAATGATCAGGCGTGGACTGTAGACGTGGACAGAAACACAAAAACATACCGCAATGGCCTCGAGGTCGTCGTCGACCTGCGCGGATGAGGCGCCGTTGATCTTTGGCGCGGCCGGGAAGCCCTCGTACTTGGCAATGCCCGAAAGGATAGACACCTCCTTGTTGTATGTGATGGCATCCTTGACACGTTGTGTCTTTGCCGCGGGGAACTGCAGGCCATAGTCGGGGATGGTGTTGGCGTGCCGCCGGCGCTGCTGCTGGATCTGGTACCATTGGCGGCCGAGCTCCTCGAGCACGAGCTCGCGCGACTCGCGTATGCTCTGGAAGTACTGGCCGTGTATGTGGCTGCGACGGGCGACGGCCCATCTCTTCAACGTCTGCAGGTTAAAGTCGTACTCGACGTCGATGACGCGGATCTTCTCATCTCGCCGCTCGTTGACGCACTGCATCATCGCCAGGTACTCGGGGTGGGTGGGGTTGTCGCCGAGGAGCATCTCCTCCTCTTGGTTGAGCTGGTCGAGCCGTTCCTGATAGAGTCTGAAGAGTAAAGACGTTAGCACGGGCGAACTGGCTGTAGAGATTGAGGATAGAAAAACTCACTTGTCTCGGAAAGACGCAAACTGCTTCTCGATAGCGTGCAGGTTTTCTAACGCGGCCTTCTTCCGTTCCACTGTAGCTATGTCAGCATTGTCCAGGTTGATCGTGTCGGGCATCGTGGTTGTCGTACACTCTTCTTCGTTGCGGTGGGCGGCCTCGGCCTCTTCGTCAATGTCGCCGTCAATCGGCTCGTCATCGGCCTGGCCCGCAGCATCCTCTTCAGCCGTGGCCATGTCGCCGTCTTCCGCGTCGTCGTTTTCGTTTTCGTTCTGGTCTTCGTTGGCGTCGTCGTCGCCGTCCGAGTTGCTCCGCGTCTTGTTCTTGGCACTGCCACGCTTCGACCTTCTAGCGCGGAACGTGTCGCTGTTTGTGCCCTCTGCAGAGTTGTCGGCCTCGGTCTTTTCGTTTTCATCAGCGCCCGTCTCGGCGGCGTCGTCGTCGGTTGCACCATTTGCTCTCTTTGACGAGACCTTTTCGCCGTCGACGTCCTCGGCAATTGAAGGCGCGTCACGGGCACCTGGGCCAATTCGTTTCCGCAGCGGCTGGTCCGACTCGGACGGGTCTGTGGTGGGCGAGCGCTTGCGTTTCCGTGTGTCGGAGTTTGAGTTTGAGTTTGACGAGCGCTGGCTGCGAAGGAGGGCGGGTGTCGGGACGGGTGTGTCTTCCTTGTCGCCATTTGTCTCGTCCTTTGTCTTGCTGCCCACTGAAGGCGACTGGCCCAGCTTCTTTGCCTGTTCTTTGGCGGCCAGCGACCGGCGCCGACTGCTTCTTGTCGCCTCACGGTCGTCTGCAGCCGCCTCTTCTTCGCCATCGGCCTCGTTGTTCTCCTCGTCTTCTGCCTCGGAGAGCGCATCGTCCTCGTCGTCCTCTTCGTCGGCGTCCTCCTCGTCAGAGTCGGCGTGGAGTTGTTGCTTCAGCTTGCTAGGGCTGGCCTGGAACGTGCGATCACGCGACTGTGCCTGGGCCGCGAGCCGCTTTGTCGGGCTCAAACCCATTGCGATAGACTCGGGACTGCTCTCGACGTCTGCACCATCCTTGATGTTCTTGGCCTTGGTGGGCGTGTCGTAGAGACGCTCCGTCTCGGCTTCTGAGTCATTGATGTCGGGCTCGACCTCGGACAGGGCCGACTCGTCCTCGTTGTCGGACCCTGAGCGCGAGCGGGCTGCCCTTGAGCCGTTATCGTTGTCGTTCTCGTCGTCCAAGTTGACGTTGCTCAGAGACGACGAGTTGTGCACTGGCCCATCAACGTCGAGGTCCATCTCATCTGGCTCGCCGTCCTTGTCTTCGACCTCGGTGAGCGGACTGGACGCATTGCTAAGGCTGTGATCTGCGTTGTCGACATTGTCGTTGGCGTCGTGAGAGAGAAGAGGTGGGCTCGAGGGAGCCACATCCTCGGATGCTTCGTCGGCGGCCATGTCGTCCGCGGGGGCAAAAAAACAGGAGGCCGATCGAATGTGGGAGGAGGTAAAGTTCGAGAGAAGAGGGAGGAAGGGTCGTTGTGGAGGGGTGGGTGGGCGAGAGAAAGTCGAGGAATTGGCAGTCAAAAGAGGAAGAGAGGGAGGAGAAAGAGAGAGGAGACAAGACAGCGAAATGCCGCCCGTCGGGTCTTGCGCAGGAGAGCCGCAAAACGAGCTGCTTCCGGGCGTCAAACACGAAAAATGGTCTCTCCAACAGATTCGCAAGAGACTGCCGATTGATGATACCGGCGGTCGGGTCGTGGATAGGATGTGGTGTGGAAAGACTGTGTCGAGAGAAAAGAGAGGGATTGTGGAAGCGGAGTGTTTTTGTGGGAGGTAGCAGAAGGTAGAAAATCGGCGGGTGAAATGCCTGCCACTTGCGCGCAGGTGCTCCTGGGTCGGTCGCTCTTTCCTCTTTCCTCTTTCCCCCCAGCTGTTGCTGGCGCTGTGCCTCTCGCGCTTTCTTGGGGGGCAGGAGCAGTGGACAGTGCGCTAGCCAGATGACCAGATCCTGGCATGGGCGGTGAAGATGGGCAGAATCCGGGCTCCAGCGACGCTTACAGTAGCCATGTGGCTGGGCAACATATAGGTACATGTAGCTACACTTCACTAGCTCAGATTTTGGTGTACATATGAGTAGCCCCAGGTTGTCATAAGTACCCTCTCCTTCAAGAGTCTCGGCACAGCGTAACAGTCAAGCCGAGTCACGTTCTGATAAGCCGCCTATCGTTATCACAATCCCCAAATCGTCGAGACTGCAATTATTTTTTTTTCTGCCCGTTTTTTCGGCAGCGATTGCAGAGACAACTGTTTACTTTCGCAACAACAGCACATCACAATGGGGTGAGTACAGTCGTGACATGCAAATGTTTTTTGTATGACATCTGTCGAAATACTAACTTGCTCGAAACAGAAAATCCGTGTTTTCAGCACCGAAAAAGGCCGTCGACCCCACCCTTGATGCTCTATTTGCATCGAGTGTAAGTTGAAAAGGGCATTCAGAGACATTGTGAGGATAAGGCGCTCTTGGAAGCGAATCTAACACATCGCGTTACAGGTCGGTCCGGTCGCGGCAACTGCAAAGCCAAAATACGAGCCATTGGTGGCGTCCAAGCCAAGAGCAGCACCGAAAGCAGTCCCTGTCAAACCTCTGAGCAAAGAAGAAGAGGAAGCCGCTCCAAGCGAGGAGGACGAGGAGGAGGATGACGACGAAGATGAGGATGAAGATGAGGATGAAGACGAGGACGATGAGGAGGAGGACAACGAGGAGGACGACGAGAAGTCCAGCGACGCAAGCGAAGAGGAGACACCCGCAGAGCCTGTCGACCTGAAGAACAACGCCGGCAAGAGCAAGAGAAAGAGAAAGAACCGCGACGAAAACGACGACCTCGAGAGCCGCTACTTTGACAAGCTGGAAAAGGAGATTGACGGCCCGGCCGAGAAAAAGGCCAAGCGGGAGGCGGCCACCGACAACGCTGACGAAGAAATGGCCGACGGCAGCGACGACGAGCCCATTATCCACGAGTCCCTCCTCAAGGCTGCCGCCAACGGCGATGCAGAGGACGGCACTGCCAACGGTCACATCGACGAGGAGGACAAGGCCAAGGCTGACCGCACAGTTTTCCTGTCGAATGTGAGCATCAGCGCCGTCACTGGAAAAGCGGCCAAGAAGACTCTGGTGGCACATCTCGAGTCAATTCTCGACGCGGTCAAGGGGAAGAGTGACAAAAAGGGGGACAAGAAAAAGGAGGACAAGGATGGCGACGACGAGGAGAAGAAGGACGAAAAGGACGAGAAGCCCACACTGGAGAGCCTGCGCTTCCGGTCTGTCCCTTTTGCATCCGCAGCTCTGCCCAAGCGCGCCTCGTTCATCACAAAGAATGTCATGAGCGCTACGGCGCAGTCCACCAACGCCTACGCCGTCTACTCGACCGCGGCCGCTGCTCGCACGGCCGTCCGCAAGCTCAACGGCACCGTTGTCCTTGACCGCCACCTGCGCGCCGAC
Organism: Sporothrix mexicana; assembly: GCA_021396375.1. Classification (NCBI taxonomy): domain Eukaryota; kingdom Fungi; phylum Ascomycota; class Sordariomycetes; order Ophiostomatales; family Ophiostomataceae; genus Sporothrix; species Sporothrix mexicana. The sequence continues at coordinate 95,681 of WNYC01000030.1, forward strand.
AGCGTGTCCCATCCGTCGCCCGTCGACCACAAACGCTGCGTTTTCGTCGGCAACCTTGGCTTTGTCGACGACGAGACGGTCTTAAGCGCCAACCCTGACGAGGAGGGTGGCGAGACCCGCAAGAAGCGCAACAAGACACCCATGGACGTCGAGGAGGGTCTGTGGCGCACGTTTGGCAAGCACGCCGGCAAGGTGGAGAGCGTTCGCGTGATTCGTGACCAGGTTACGCGTGTCGGCAAGGGCTTCGCCTACGTTCAGTTCTACGACGCCACGACCGTCGAGGCTGCCCTCCTGCTCAACGACAAAAAGTACCCCCCTCTGTTGCCCCGTGCGCTGCGCGTCAGCCGCTGCAAGGCGCCCTACAAGACGGCACGCGCCATTGAGCGTGCCCAGCGCAAGGTCGACGGCAAGCCAGAGCAGGGTGCTGCAAACGGCAAGCGGGACCGTAAGAACGACCGCCGCGACCGCACCACCGGCTACACGCCGAAACTGACGGCCGAGCAGCAGACGTCGGCTGGCCGTGCTTCCAAGCTGTTGGGCAAGTCCAAGTCGGCGGCCACAACACCTCTGGCCACGACAGGCCCCGACGGCAAGCCGATGGTGTTTGAGGGCATGCGTGCGCGCGTGGGCGGCGTGAACCTGTTCAAAAAGGGCAAGAAGAAGGGCCCGCGCAACAGTGGTCCGCCAGGCAGTGATGCTTCGCGGAAACAGGTGCGGCAGGCCGGCCGGGCGGCCAACTGGCGGGCAAAGCAGGGTGGCGGCGCATAAAATAAAGGCATGGTTGTGTCCTTCGGTGTTTTATTTTTGTATCTTTTTTGTCTCTTTTTGTTTATACTCATCGGGCGCCTTTAATTTTTTATATTGGCATTTTTCTGCGTTCCTTTACTTTCATGCTTTTTTATTCTGTAGTCCTATAGAAAGCAAGTCACTTTTTGTTCCGTTTCTATCTCTATTCCTCCTTTTTTTTGTTCCTCCGTGTTCCCATTCCGTCCCAGAGGCCGAAAGCAAAAGTCCAACGTCTAGTCACAAGTCACAACAAAAGGAAAGACAGTACACGTCAAAAAAGACGTAAAAGGAGAAGGACCACATAGCTGCACCAAAAGAAAAGACAGTAAAAGAAGAAAATAAATTAGGTAGAAAAAAAAGCAGGGGCGGGTAGAAGTCCTCGGATATCATATTCTTTTTTGGTGGATTCTGGATGCACTCTTGGATCATCAAGTCTCGCTCGTTTGGTCGTCATATGTACCCTAGAAATACGAAGATAAAAAAGGGGAGAGAAGAAATAGGGAGGGTGTTGCGAGTCATAAAAACAGGGAAATCAGAAATCAGGAAATCAAGAAATCAAGAAACCGGGGTGTTTGATTTGTGGAGGGTACGCAAGTCGCAAGTAAAGCAACGTTCAAAATAACAAAAAAAGAAGAAGTAAAGAAACGGGGGGATAAACAGAGTTACGTAAGGTCGACACTAGCTTAGTACTCGACATCGCCCTCCTCAGCCTCAAACGAATCGGCGGCCACCTCCTCGTAATCCTTCTCGAGCGCAGCCAGATCCTCACGGGCCTCGCTGAACTCACCCTCCTCCATACCCTCACCAACGTACCAGTGCACGAAGGCGCGCTTGCTGTACATGAGGTCGAACTTGTGGTCCAGACGCGACCAGGCCTCGGCGATGGCGGTGGTGTTGGACAGCATGGAGACGGAGCGGTCGACGCTGGCCAGGCCGCCGTCGGTGGGCGAGGCGGTGGGGACGGCGACGGGCTTCTGGTAGTTGATGCCGATCTTGAAGCCAGTCGGGCACCACTCGACCAGGTTGAACGAGGCCTTGGCCTTGAGGGCGGCCACGGCGGCGTTGCAGTCGCGGGGGACGACGTCACCGCGGTACAGCAGGGCGACGGCCATGTACTTGCCGTTGCGGGGGTCGCAGACGACCATCTGGTTGTTAGGCTCGAAGCCTGCGGGAAAAGGTGTCAGTATCAAAAACCATATACAATTTACACTTACTAAACATGGAGCATTCACCATGGAGAGAATGGAAAGGTGGAAGGGGACATACACTGGAAGGTCAGGTCGTGGACCTTGAAGGACTCGTGGGCGCTCTTGGAGGCAGACACAACAGGGGCGTAGCTGATCAGCGGGTAGTGGATACGCGGGTAGGGGACCAGGTTGGTCTGGAACTCGTTCAGATCAACGTTGAGGGCACCGTCGAAGCGCAGGGACGAGGTGATGGAGCTGACGACCTGGGCAATGAGGCGGTTCAGGTGCTCGTAATCGGGGCGGGGGATGTCCAGGTTGCGGCGGCAAATGTCGTAGACGGCCTCGTTGTCGACAAGGAACGTGCAGTCCGAGTTCTCAATGGTGCTGTGGGTGGACAGAACGGCGTTGTAGGGCTCGACAACGGCCGTGGAGACACGGGGCGCCGGGTAGATGGCAAACTCGAGCTTGCACTTCTTACCGTACTCGGTCGACAGGCGCTCGAGCAGCAGAGCACCGAAACCAGAGCCGGTACCGCCACCGAACGAGTGGAAGATCAGGAAGCCCTGCAGGGAGTTGCAGTTGTCTACGTGCCGTTAGCAAATGCGGGTGTAACATATAATGTAAACGTAAGGTACTCACCAGCAACACGGCGGATACGGTCGATGACGTTGTCGACCATCTCCTTGCCGATGGTGTAGTGGCCACGGGCGTAGTTGTTGGCGGCATCCTCCTTGCCGCTGATAAGCAGCTCGGGGTGGAAGAGCTGGCGGTAGTTGCCGGTGCGGATCTCGTCGATCGGGGAGGGATCGAGGTCGACGAAGATGGAGCGCGGCACGTACTTGCCGTTGCTGGTCTCGGTGAAGAAAGTCTCGTACGAGCCACCCTCGCCAATGTCCTTCAGGTTGGGGTCCGGACGGCCATCAGCGCTGAGACCGTGCTCGAGGAGGTACCTGGGTGTGTGAGTAAGAGCAAAATACAAACGCAATAAGACGATAAAACGACGAGAGAGCGTCGTTAAATCAAGGATATAAGGATATATATATATATATATACGTACAGCTCCCAGGCGCTGTTACCAAGCTGGGTACCAGCCTGGCCAAGGTGAAGATGAAGAACCTGGCTGACGGTTAGTGCAAATGTGCCGAGGATGGCAAACGTGGTGACAATGTCGATATAGAGAGGGTCGGTGTAACGGCGATATGCTGATATATTGAAGACAGAAGCCAAATATTGCCAGCACCATTCATGTCCCAGTTGCAATATAATCCAGGACAACAATACAGAAGCTCGGCCGTGCTTCGTGATACTTCACGATACCATTTCGGCAGATGGCACGGCCGGTGAGAGCCGAGGAGGGAGAAAGGAGGTCCGGGGACGGAGGAAGAAGCCGAAGCGGCCAGGGGTTCAATGTCTTTGATGGCCTCGATATCTTCAATATCCAATGCTTTTCAGCCAACTCACCTCGCCCTTCATTGTTGCTCAAGATGAATGGATATGGAAAAGTAGACAAAGATGTCGAAAGGTCGAAAGGAAGAAACGGACGATGGAAGATGTTCCTGTCCGAAGTGGTCGTTTGGCACAAAAAGGCACAAAAAGGAAGCAGCCGTTGGAAAGGGGGAAAAAATCAGGGAGAGCTTGCCGCAGGGCCCAGAGGAGGGGGAGAATTTAGAAATATCAACGGAAAAAAGAATAGGTGCAGGCTGCAAACGTGCTGGGTATCGACTGGACGGCGGACAATGGTTCGCTGTCTTCACACTTGAAACCCCGGGAGAAAAAGGGAAAAGAGCGGCGAGTGGGAGACGGAGGAAATGAGCCTTCTGCAAAAGGGAAGGAGATTTGTGCGGTGAGGTCGTTGAGGAGGGGCAATTACGGAGCAGGGGGGAGCAACAAGAGGGGAAAGTGCAAGGGGCATAATACTGAGTACATATGTTCTGTGAGAAGGCAGGAACGCGTCGTTCGAGTAAAGATACAAGCAGTGCCAGCCAATTGGTAGCGCAACGCAAGTACCCCTACGACAGCCAGTGGCCCCCGCGCTCACCGCTAAATTTGTTGTTGGCATGGGCTGGCCCGTGCGCGCCAACGCGCAGGGGTAGCCTCCTTCTGATTGGCTGGTGGGAAGTGTTGAGAGGAGCATCTACGGAGACGGTCGAAATAGCCCCAAGTAGCGGCGGTGGAAAAGGACGCCAAAGTGGGCACAGAAAAGATCGTGATATTAGATATGGGGTGCTAGCACTTGCTCGGTGGCTGTCAAACAGGCTGGAGAGCTCGAGAGGCTGGAAAGACGAAAACCAGTTGCACAGACGAACGAATTAAGGCTGCAACGATAGCTTTGAGAGCTCAATTTGACAGACTAACAATCAAAAATATTCCAGAAGGCTGAAAGGTATCGCAGGATGCAAATTACGGTAGGAGACGCAGCGTGCAACGTCAAGCTGTGCAGATCAGATGCGAGATGAATTTTTTTTTTTTTCGTCGAATATCACATCCCACAAACTGGCCCGTTATCATCAAACAACCCCAACCACTGCTCCTTCTGTTTTCGAGGGAAGACTCTCAGCAACTACCTTCCTTGAGAAAGAGTACAAGCCACAGTCAAGCCACAGCTTCCCCAGCTGTCTCAAATCCTTAATTGGTAGCTTTTAAAGATTAATTGAACCCTCAATCCAAGCCAATCCAACGGGGCGTCGGATGTCATCCTTCGTCTTAATTGCCGCCATCTCCCGCAATATGCATCTCCAAGCACTCGTGCACCCAGGCACACCTTGCTTCGTTTCGGCAAGCCCCTGGAATTTTATGTTGTTGAAGCCTTCAGCCTCAATGGCCAGCTGAAGGAGGCAGCCCCTGTTTGTGTGCCACGATGTCCTGTCCACACCGTTTACTCGCATATCATGCATCTATCGCGCTTTCCAGCCGCACCTGAGTTGCATTAAGAGGGATGGCGGGCTGACACGGTTGCCGGGACAGTGGTGTCGCTCCTGCCGTCTTTTGGCCCGCAACGCGTTAAGTGGATCGCGCAAAGAGACGGGAAACACACACTAAAGCACGACTAAACACCCTGACACCCCAAAAGACACAGCCCACAACACTCTAAACACACTGGATACACACTGAACACAGACTGCTGCACCCCCCTAGCCTTGTAGCGTGGCCCTGACGCAGACCCCTTTTTGCTACTGCTGCCCTGCGGCCGCGGGACTAAAAGGAAAACACTCAAAGAAGAAAGGAAAAGGAAAACAAACAAAGCAACGGCCCTTCCAATGGTTCCGGTTCCAAGGGCACAGAGATTTTCATCCTAATTACGCTGTGAGGGAGACAGCATTGCAGTGTCCGGTTTCGTCGAATGTGGTTCCTTCCCTTTTGGTTCTATTTTGTTTTGTTCTTCGCTCTTTCCCTTTTCAATTTAATACAACAGCATCTACGTCGCCGTCGCATTTTGGCACCCTTTGACCTCAGTCCTCCATCTACACCCATTTTACGACATTGCCCTCTATTGTAGTACTCGCCGAATCGAACATCCGTCGTTTGATACACGCCAGGATCGACGCCAACCTTTGTTAGGCCACCGCTAAAAACGAAAAGCACGCGCCGCCTCGAAAAAAAATAAGGGGCAGTCAAAATACCCGAGCTATCAACAAAACGCCAAACGCCAAAACACGAAAAAATACAGGGAAAATACAGCGCCGGCAGTCCAAAATTTGGCTCTATTGACGCCTGCTGTTGAAAGTCTCGACCGTTGTCTCGTACAGGTTGTTTGAAAAGGCTATCCGATCTGGGTGTCTCGCTCATTGAGGTCCTCCCAATCGCCAGTCATGCGCAACAGGTTGAAGAAGTCCCAGCGTCAACAGTCTGTCAGTTCGACAACTGGAACCACAACGACATCGAAACTGGGCAGCCTGTTCCCGCGAGCAAGCAACGACTTGAGCTCCAAAGGTGCGTGATTTGTGGGTTTTGTGGACTCGCTTGTTTGCGTCGTCTTGTGTGACATACGACGACAACTGGCGTGAGCGTTTTGTCTTTTGCGCTTTTGTGTCTTTTGTGGCTGCACTTTTTACGGCCTTACATGTCCAGGCCCAGGCCTGTGTGTTGTCCTTTTGTTTTCTGTCGTCTGCATTGTTGTTTCTCGGAGCCCAAAACGTCCCATCCTTCGAAACGTTTCCAGGCCCGGGTTGCTCCTCAGAGGCATTTCGCGTCTTGCTCCGCCTCGCCTTTCAACTGGATTCTGCTCTCCACACACCCACTGCTTCTCTTTCAGCCCCGCTGTTGGCTTGACTTCCATCCTTCCATCACGCTTTGTTTATCCTCTTTCTTATCCGGGGTTGCCAACTGCACATTTGCACACTTGTTTTCTTCTCTACACAGTACACCACATACTGACTTCCCAGACTCGGCACATTCTCGATCGCCTTCCGCGCCCAATGACTCGCCACGAACGTCCCTAACCGATGTTCCCGGAACCGACACAATCGATATAACCATGGGCCGCAACTCCAAAGGCTCAACCCGTGGCGACAAGCCGTTACCATCCGTCCCAGCAATGACCGCAGTCGCCCGTTCGTCGCCTGCACCTTCACCATCACCCGCACAGCTCAATGGCGGCGGCGCGGGCAGCCTTTCCCGAACACTGTCCACCATCCGCGCAGTTACCAGCTTCGACGACAGACCCAGACAGTCGTTTGACGACGAGGCCTCCTCCACCAGCTCGCCATCCTTGACACGAAACTCCAACTCGGCTTTCTCCAGCTCCGTCAATAGCAACGTGAGCACAGCATCTTTCACATCACAACCGCATTCACCGCCAAGCGAAGTAAAATCCAACGGCCGCTTGAAACTGAGCACGGCAACAGCATCACTGCCCAACGGTTCCAGCACATCCAGTCTCGAAGTACCCTCGGCACGTTCCGGCACCTCCACGATCCGGCCCGGCATGGAAACCCGTTCACGAGAGAGCAGCGTATCGTACGGCGCAAGCAAAGCGCCCATCGCAGCAAGCATGAGCACTACGTCGTTTGGGTCACCAAATGGTGGCCGGGGGCCTTTCAACGGCTCAGCAAATAACAACAGAGATGCTACCGATGAGCAAGGAGACGGCGGCGGCGGAAACTGGGATTCGACAGTTGGCAAGGCAGGTTTGGGAAAGACGGGCCGCGTGATTAATCGTCTTGTGTCCGACAACGAAGCCTTGAAACGCGATCTCAAAATCGAGGGCCTCAAAGCCGAAGAGGCCAAACAGGCCGCCCGCTTGTTGGAGGATAAGATGGAACGGATTATCTCGGACTATGAAAGCCAACTGCTCGAAGCCAGCGTGACAAAGACGTTGCTCGCGCGCAAGGAGCGGCAGGTCGAAAGCCTGCAGGGCGCCGTCCAGCTCGAGAAGAAGCGCACGACCGACGCGCAGGACCGCGAGCGCACATGGCGCGAGGAGATGGAAAAGATCAAGTCCGACTCCAAGCGCCAGGTCGAGGAGGCCACCACGCACGCCGCGCTCATGGAGGGCCGCTACAATGCCATCAGCAGCCACTGGCGCGACCAGGGCGAGACCGTCAAGCGGGCCGCCGCGCGCATGGGCAAAGACGTCAAGGAGCTGTCCGAGGCGCGCCGGCAAGACGACGAGAAGATCAACATGCTGCGCGACCTGTGCGACCAGCAAGACGGCAACATTAAGCGCCTGATGCAGCAAAAGGAGGACATTGCCCGCAAGTTTGCGGAGTATAAGAAGGAGCAGGAAGACATCCTGCACGACATCAAGACCAACGCGGCACGACGAGAAGCCGAGCAAGAGCGCACGCTCGAAGAGGCCCGCCAAGTGCTCGACAAGCTCAAGTGGTCACTCAACATCAAAAACACCATTGAATGGGCCAACTAAGCGGCTTGCGATCAACATCTTGCACCAATCACGACAAGTTCCATCAACCGTGGCAGCAACAGAGGCCATCTCCAACTACAGCCACCACTCATTGACTCATTGACTTTGTATTTTTTACACCCAAGCTACTTTCATGACGGACTATCTCCCGGTTTGGATAGACGGAGTACGGCGTTCATTTTCATCTTCCACTATGGGCAAACGCTCGGTCTTTCATTTTTCATTTCATTTCTTTTCTTTTGTTTCTTGGTTTGCCCCATGAGTGGCGCTTTTACCATTCTTGCTCATTTTGCCTGCCTTTTGGAGGCTACTATGAGGCCAGTTTTGCTTTTCGAGGGCACAGGAGATCTATGTACAGATTGGTAAATATCACAGGATGGGGTCTTTATATAAAGTTAGATATGGAGACATGGCCAGATATTGTTACGCCAAACGGCGACTACTTTGAAGGGCCTGACTGTCTCCTGCCGTTCTTTACATTTTTGTTTGTTGTTTGTTCCTTCCCTTTCTATTCTTCTATTTAGGATACCTCTGCACATACTCCCACTTCCACCTAATACGGCGGCGTTTCCCACAGCCTGTCAGGACCAAAACCAACCTGACCAAATGAGACTACGAACGATTTATCTTTTTCCTATCCATTTTGCTATATTTTCTATTGTGTGTGGCAACACCATTCAGAGCATTGCAGGCCTCGTATTTAGCTTGCTCTCGCTCTATTGACGTCAAGCAAACTCCGTATATGGAAGGAGCAGGTCGGTGTGCTCTTTCCAATTTGAGCTCCCACCTTGTGCTCGTCACCTTCCACGTTTGTTTCTTTTGTGTTGCCTTCCTCCCTCAGCCTCGTCTGAAATTTTGCCCCTTTTAATCTTCTTCTTCTCACACTCACCGTCTTGTGAGAAGACACCACTTCTCCCCGACTCCCGATGCTCGGCATCACAAAGTCAAGAAACCAGCATCCTTACCTGCCATATCAAACAAGCCCTCAGTCTCCCGCAACCATCCCCGCTCGTTTCTCGTTTCTTGTTCACGGCCCCGGCCAGGTCTCTACTACTTTTATACGTTGATAGTCAGTCACGACAAGCTCTTTCTTTGGCCTAGTCCTTTGCTTTTGCATTCACAGGTCACCAAGTCATCACCCTGTCTTCACGCATGCCAAGTCAGACCCATCACTGATAGCCTGCCACCCACCAGATTCTGACCATATCATTCATTTTCACATGTTGTTGACCATCTGTTCAGTGCCTGTTTCGTCAAGGTCCTCTTCCTCTCGCTGCCTTTGATCTCCCTTTGATCTCGAACTATCCCTCCATCTGAATTCAAGTCAGCCCCCCGCAAACGTCTTGTCCGTTTGCAAAAGACCACCCAAACCTCCTCTTGCTTCACATTACGCTTCTTTCAACCCCACCACACTGCCTTTCTCTTTACTCTGATTAACCCCTGTTCAGTACTCGGTCAGCACAATACGTTCACCAGGCCAGATGGCACAGTCCATCGCGATGACGGACGACAGCCCGGTCGAGATCTACCTCTCGAGCATCTGGGAGTACCACGAGGCAGGTGTTGAGCGTGTGCTCAAGGAGCTCCGCTGCAAGTATCCCAAAGGCCAGTACGAATTTGACCCAGAATGGAGCTGGTTCAAGGTCAAGTGCCGGGCTTCGGATGTCCGCCTCATCCAGGCCATATTTCGTGAGATCCACGACGAGCTCGAGCGCAGCATGAACGATGAGCTGGTGAGTGTCCTCGTTCACTTCAATATCATTTCAAGTTTCAAGCAAACCTAACAGTTAAGGTCCCCACCGAAAATACTTGGCTCAAGCTGCCCGTGCCGACCTCCCTTGCCAAAGAAGATCCCGGCAAGCTCCCTGTCATCGACCAGCTATGCCCCAACGCGTTCGACAAGTCCGAGTTCCGCAAGGTCTGGACGCGCGTCAAGCACGAGACGCCCGATTCGATTTCTGTGCACAAGGTGCTCGATGAGGAGGCCCGGCAGTCTGTCATGGCCGTGTCGGGCGCTCACATTGTCGTCGACACCGTCAATGCCCGTCTTGTCTACATCGGCGGAGCTACAAAGGATGCAGTGAACAAGGCCAGCAAGGCTCTCGACAATCTCTTTAACCGTTTTGTGAGCCGAGACTCCGTTCACCTTTTTTGTTCACCTTTTTTTTTACTTGTGGTTCTACTGACCTTACTAACAATATGATTTCAGATCTTCAGCATGCCTCCTCCGAAGCACCTTTTGTTTGCCGAGACCGACGGTCCTTGCCATGTGGACGCCCGCTACATGGCCCACGTCAACGACGGCATTCTTACCTCGACCATTTTCGATCCCAGCCAGTTCCCTGACGCAGTTCTCGACCGCATGCTCACGACGATTTTTGCCAAGGGAGTCTGCCTCCGCATCTGCGATTTTGACCAGTTCCGGCGGGTTCAGGTCTCTCTGTACGGCCCTCGGGCTGGCCCTGTCTTCCACGATCAGGCACGGAAGTGGCCGTTGTGGTTCAAGAAGGCAGAGTACACGCCCAAGATTCTTGGTGTCACGGCTCCCAAAAAGGAAAAGGAAGCGACAAGGGACTCGGTGGAGGAGCCAGTGAAGCCGGCTCAGCAGCAGCCTTCTCAAGGAAATGAACATGAACATGTTCGGGTTGGGGTTGGCAGCACCGCAGTCAATGGACGGGGAAAAGGCAAAGAGGTTGCAAAGGTTGCGCCACCCACAGAACAGTTTGATCTTCTTAGTCTGGATACGCCTGACTCAGGGGCCGTGTCAACGGCTGCTCTCAAGGCTTCTCCGGCTCCTGTTGTGCCTCTTATGCCTGTGGCCACAGCTTCGACGTCCACGGAGTTCACCATGGACCTGGTCAAGCGAGAGGAGGAGCTCGCGCCCCCGGTGCAACTGCCGCCCATGCCGGAGTCGTACCAATCGGACAAGCACAGCTACCAGATGAAGCTTCTTTGGGACTTTATGAATAGTGCCAAGAAGGGTTCTCAGCCCAAGATGATTACATACGGAGAACACAATGACCATAGTGTCAAGAACACGCAGAAGCCAGTTTCCAAGAAGAAAGTTGAGCCCGTTGAGACAGACTCACTCATTGATATCCTAGATGAAAAGAAACCGGAGCCAAAGGCAACAGAGGCCGCTCCTGTGGCCCCTACCTCTGGTGAAGACAATATGCTCATCCAGGTTGACATGCCAGCCACGGTTCCAGCCACAAACACAGCACCGACCACTCGTCCTACTTCCCCGTCACCTTCAGAACAGAATCCGGCCCGGCCTATCAGCAGACTCAATCCACGCCTGGCAGATCGGGTCAAGCCCAGCAGAAGCATGAGCAATGCCCTTGTGCGGCGGTCTACATTTGCGACGAGCCTGTGCACGTGCATTGCCCGGCTCATGGGAGACCTGCCCTACGCGCGGGGCCGCATCAAGCTACAGGTCGAGCTCGGCCGTATCTACATCATGGATGCCAATCCGGAGGGCCTCGCCTTCAACCAACCTGGAGAACCGGCATCGGGCTGGTCTCACAACGACATCATTGCCCGACTGGACACGATCTGTGTATCACCCGACAGCATCACCTTTACCAAGGCCTTGACGCTGTTTGCCAATGACATGGAGAACATTATCGGCCTGGATCAAAAGGGCGCCATTACCGGCCTGACTGGTCGCAATGACTGGTCAGTCCCGATGTCGCCCGACTGGGCGTTCCACGACAAGCGGATCATCTACGAGTTCAAGTGCCAGCGTATCTACATGAGTGTCAGCGGCGTCATGAATGCCCAGAGCCCCTTTGTGATTGAGGTTGACGGGACAGAGCCTGGTGCCTTCAAGTACAGCATCCGCAGCGTCGAGGACACTCGCCCGCCCATATGGATCCACTGTATCCGGCGTCACTGGGACGCCCGCGTTTCGGTGTCGTACAGCAAGACCGAGAAGCTCGAGGAGGAGTATGGCGCGTTTGCCCGCGATCTTTTACGGACCATGGTCGTCCCACCCGGGCCCATCACCAACCCCAAGTTCAATTTCGCCTACGACCATCGCGAGACCAAGACCACCAACAACCAAACGTTTACGACGCTGGTGTTGTCAGCCCGTGTCCGCAACGTCGCCCGCTTCGCGAGTGTCGACAAGCAGAGCTATTTGGATGTGTCGTGGAACTGGCTGATGTCGCTGGCGAAGCGGCCCGGTCGAGGCGAGAAAGAAAATCCCCTGGTGGGCACTGTCTTTGCAACGCCCGCCGTCGACAACCCCGCCCGTGGTGTCTTTACGTCGTGGTACGAGGTCAGCGTGTCGTCGGCTGCTGCCGAGGAGGCATTCCGGGAGAACGAAACACTCGAGATCGGCGATATGGCGGCATGGGGTGCTGGCGGCGGCGGCGGCGGTGCTAGCACTGCCACGCAGGACGACATGTTTGAAAAGGCCTTTGGCCCGGCGCTCAAGCTGGTGCAGAAGATGGATGGCGTCGGTGTTCTCACGGACAACGGCCAGGGCCATCAGTGGACACCGCCGACCAAGGCGAGCCAGCTGGCGCTCGCAGTGAAGAAGTTCTGGTAGATCTGATAGATGTACATGGAGGTGGATGTGTGGCAGACGGACAGTGGAAGGAGGAGAGTGAGAATATATGCAAGTCAATGGCAGTCTTGTTTACGGGTTTACGGGATGAGCATGAACATGTGGGTGAGAGTCACTGGGAGGTGCTGAGCAAAAGAGAACAAAGATTGTCACAGATCTACACATACAGAGATGCATGGCAATGCTTGGCGATGGCACAGCGGGAAGAGGGTGGGTGTTGATGATCATGGCAATCTGTGATGTGGCAGATGGAGAGCAGTATTCATCATTAGGCAGATTTTGTCCCATCTAACAGGCAATGTACCGTATGACTATGAGAATGATAAAATCAGCTCTTAATTTCAGTTTTTAAAACTGCAAAATAAATCGTGATTTTTTTTTTAAATTTTAATGAATTATATTGCCGCTTGAAAAAAACTTCTTATCGCTCACAAAAAAATGTAAACAAATGGACAAAAATTAAAAATTAAAACTTAAAATTTCTGTTTTCAAAGCAACTTACGAACCAAACATCGTTTTCGTCAACGTCCACATGTCGAATACGTCGTACGCCGTCTGTACATACTCCGTATGATTCTTACCGCTTGCTTTGAGCGCCCCAATCCGCCAGAATGCCATCCGGTTGAACTCGTTATTGAGCCGGATGTCACCCATCTCCACCGTGTTGCTTGGCCAAAGTTCGTCATCACAGGAAAGAAGGAGAAAACAAAAACATTCTCGGCAGATCTGGGCCGACTTGCACCGTTCAACGTCGTCTTTTCGATTCTTCCCCGCCTTCTAATGTCACCTGTCTGTCGCTTCCCTGTCGTTTTCCCTGTCGTTTACCCTGTCGTTTACCCTGTCGTTTACCCTGTCGTTTTCCTCTTTTTTTTTCTTCTTTTTTTCTCACCTCTTTTTCTTCACTTGCCGACCCCGACCAAAGCGAGGCCTTCAAAGTATCCTGGCAACATGGCAACCCAGCATCCTCGTCTGTTTGTGTTTCTTTGTCGTTTCCTGTAGTCCTCCTTTCTTTCATCCCACTTTCGGATTGTCAACTGACGTGACCAAAGTTTAGGCCGATGCTCCGCGAGCAGAAAAGCAGAAAGGACCAGGGTATTGTTACATGATCAGCAGCGACCATGGAAGCGTCGGCCGACGGTGAGAGCTAGTTCTTTTGGAGACCCTTTCAGGCCAGAAAACAAAAAGAAGAGAAAACGCGGAGAACGCGGAGAACGGCCGATCTTGGCCCAATCGATCGCCGCAGTCCGCCCGGCGACGCTACCTAGAGGAGGGTAGTGTGGTGGTCCTAGGAACTGCGGGCCTTGGAAGAGGTGTGCCCTGGGTCGAGTAGTTCGCAAAAAAGCTTGGGGAACAAGGAACAAAGACAATCAAAGCGCAAACCGAAAACCGTAAATGGAACCAATGATGCAAGAGGCACCCCCGAGAGGTCTGTACTGTGTACGATAGAGGGCTGTACTTCCAAAGGCAGGAACGAAGTACGCAGCTTCTCACCTCCGCCGCGGAAGGCACGTTCATCTGAGATGTGTGAGTCGATCCTCTTGGCCTGGGGAAGGAGCTCTTGGCCTCTCTTCCTCTTTCTCTCACTCTCACTGTCTCTCTCGAGTTGGAGTCGTAATCTATGCATAACTGTAGCGCCACAGCGTGCAGAAGCCGGCGCTAGCAGGGGGCCGGTTGGATGTTGTTTGCAGGCAAGTGCGAACAAGTACTCCGTACAGGGCAAGTAATACATGCTGTGCACCGCCTGTGCGACCACTGTAAGCTTATTCGTGGATACTCGAGAACATTCAGGTCGCGCTTTCCTCCCGAACCTTCCTCCTCTTTCTCCTCAAAACTTGGTCAGCAACGTTTCTTTCGCTTCCCCGGTTCCCAGTCTAATTCCAACGAGCTATTCCCATCGATCGACAAGTATCGACATGTATCTTGTATTTTGAACTTCCACGAGCGTGGCCGTCATCAGTCTCCCACCAAAAGACCCTTGTTAGTTTACCCCCTCAGTCAACAACAAGTGACTCCAGCTTCCCAATCTGGGTACGCGCATCGGTCTTTTGCTGATTTGATTCGTCATTCTCCCGCCTCCCACGGACAAAGTCAATGGTTGAGAGCTACTCTCCACTTTACGAGAAGTTGCCTTTATTCTTAATTGCAACCTCCAAAAGAGGGGAACGGAGAAATACAGATCCAGTATTTGCAAGTAAAGGGAGCTCTCTCGAGTGGGAAAGAGCTCAACGTGCATATTTCCCTGCTTTCCCTTTTACCTTTTACCTTTTTCCTTTTCCCTTTTCCTTTTGCCGGCGGCAGCTTCTGCTCTTGCCTTGTCCCACGCGGGCCGAAGAGAAAGAGGGGACAGCCTAAAGGGAGGCGAAGAAGTCCCTCGAGGTATGAGTCGAGGAGGAGCTTCCCTCTTTCAGAAGGATCGACGGGGTTCGGGCGAGAGGTGAGCGAAACAACACCACCACTAAGTCCCAGGATAGTGGCTGGTAGTCTGTAGGCAAGACCGGACGAGGAGTACAAACAAGAGGAAAGAACAGGGGTCACGATGTCAAGGCCATCGTCGGGGAACCGAGGGGAGCAAGAGGAAGGGGAAGGAGCGACGCTGCATACAAGAGGCGATGTGGGACGGCAGGAGCAGGAGCTTCTGGAGAAGGCAGGCTCGACAGAAAGGGTCCGATCAGCAGCGGTTGGGGAAAGAACGACCGTGGCGCACACGTGCGGTGATGAACATGTCCACGGTCATGGAGACGGATCGTCCCTGCCTGGCTTGTGCTTGTCGAGCTTGCCGAGCTTGCTTGCCGTTCCTGCCTCGTCCGCGTATATTAGACGCACTGTACCGCCATTGACTTTCCCATCTCAGCTTTCTGACAAGTACTCTCTTGGTTCTCCTGACTTTTCTCCCCGACGATCGTCTTTTCCCAACGGTGTCTCCTGGTGCCCTGCTCCCACGAGAGGTACACAGCTTGCAAAGGCACGCTTACTCGTCGTCTCTTTGGTTGTTGTCAGCGCCTCTGCTATTCTACTTCTTGGATACCATTCTTGTCTTTCTTCCATCTCTATTGCATCATCTTCATATTCTATACCCCGTCCGATCTCATCTCTCATCACGGGCCTCACAATGCTGGCCAAGTCCCTCCTCACGTCCACCTTGGGCGCGGCGACGCTCCTGGCGCCATCCGTGGCTGCCCAGGACGCCAAAGCCAACTCCACCGGCCCCGACGCCGATGGCAAGTACTGGCTGTACGGCAACGGCATCACTGCGTCGTTTATCCCCTACGGCGCGTCGATCTCGAACCTGCTCATCCACGACCAGTACGGCATCGAGCGCGATCTTGTGGGCGGTTTCGACAATGCCAGCTATTACGGCATTGACCGCCAGCACCCACATTTCGGCGGCGTCCCCGGCCGCTACGCCAATCGCATCAAGAATAGCACCTTTGAGATTGACGGCACGACCTACAACATCCTGCCCAACGAGAACCCGGAGCCGGGCCACCCGGACGGCGTCGACACGCTGCACGGCGGGCCTGACGGCTGGGACTGGCGCAACTTTACGGTTGTGTCGCACTCCACGGACTCGATCGTGTTCAAGCTGGTGGACGCCGACGGCAACCAGGGCTTCCCCGGCGAGGTCGTGTCGTACATTACGTACACGCTCGGCGACCACACGTGGAATTTCAACATGCTGGCCTTTGCCACCACCAAGAAGACGCCCATTATGCTGAGCAGCCACACCTACTGGAACCTCGATGGCTTTGCCAACAACGAGACGAACAAGATCTTCAACCACTCGCTGCACCTGCCCTACAGCGGCCAGCGCGTCGATGCCGACAACATTCTCATTCCGACAGGCGACATCCTGGCCAACCAGCCCGGCTCCGTCAACGACTTCTGGACCGCGCCCAAGCAGATCGGCGCCAACTTTTCCAGCCCGGACCTGCTCGGCAACTGCGGCTACAACTGCACCGGCTACGACACCTGCTACCTGGTCAACCGCGACCTCGACGGCGCCAACGGCTGGCGCGACGAGGACGGCTACGTCGCACGCCTGCACTCGCCCTGGTCCGGCATCCAGCTCGACATCTACACCGACCAGGAAGCCTTCCAGGTCTACTCGTGCGGCGGCCAGAACGGCTCGATGGCGCTCAAGAAGACCCAGGGCCTGTTCGGCGACAACGGCACCGCCCCCAAGTTCCCGCGCACCATCCCCCAGTACGGCTGCCTCGTCCTGGAGGTCGAGGACTGGATCGACGCCATAAACCAGCCCGAGTGGGGCCGCCAGAAGAAGCAGATCTTTGCGCCCGGCGATGCGCCGTACGAGCTGCAGGCCACCTACAAGTTCTCCATCAACACCGGCAAATAGGTGGGGAGAGGTGGAGTGAAGGAAAAAGAGGAAAGATTAATGAAAGAATAATGAAAGAAAAAGAAAGAAAAAAGAAAGAGGAAGGAAAGAAAACAGAAAGAGGAAAGAAAAGATGAGAAACAAGTCGAATGGGTATACTGTTAATGTTGGATATGGATACATCGTATTCTTTTGTCTATATATTTTGGATAGCTTAATGAGCCGGCGGTTGGGTTTTATCCGATCGTTTGAATACGGCTGTTTTGGTTTAATTACTCTTGACTTGTCTTGAAGGAGATTGACTTTGTTCTGATGTTTACTCTGGTGTTATTCGTCAACTTACAAGATGTCTTGGCATATGGTCCAGGTCGTAGATAATGGATTAGCGCCGCATGCTAACGACACCGCTAACCCCGCTGTAATTCTCGGTATTAGCCCAACGCGTCCCAGTGGACAACGACGCGTTAATTGGTTTTCACCACACTTCACGTCCCGTCTCGACATCATTTCTCTTAACCTGGCCAGCTCTCTACCCAGTCAGACGACAGACGACAACATGGACGAACAAGAACAGTCGTCGACCGTCACAATTCACCCGCGGAAAAAGGATGCTGCCTCTACAGCACCAAACGGCCTGCCCACTCTCCTGCAGACGCCGGCCGGCCTCGCGCTCCTCGAGCTGCAGGGTACAATAAACCTGCCGGAGCTTCCACGAGGCGAGGAGGAGGACGAGGATATGGACGAGGCAGAAAAAGGCGAAAAAGTCCCCTGTCCGACCGTCCCCATTGGACGCCTGGACTTCCCCGACTACAGCCCGGCCACAAACGCAGACAGCACGTCCTGGATGCGCCGCGTCCACCTCTATGTCGGCCCCCACCAGCGTCTGACCGGCGAAGTCAAGAAGCTGCCGAGGCCGTTGGCTGTTATACGGAAGAGGAGACAGACACAGGACAACAAGGACAACAAGGACAACACGGGCGAGCCGGATTTGGAGATCGTCGAGGTGATCCAGTACAAGCTGCTCTTCTCGCAGCGGCCCGAGCCCATGACCGAGACCTCGTTTTAGAGTGACGATGGACGGACACAAGCGGGCGAAACGACTACGGGTACAACTGCGGCTACTACGAAGCACAAATACAGGCGGGGATACGGCATCAGCAAGCAATTGTACGATAGCAAGGCAGCGTAACGAAATATCATGACATGCATTACAGGAGGTCTATTCTTTATGTACGTATGGACCAGTGGTATCATCTGCCTATACTGGCTGAGCAGCTCGCGTCCGTCCCAGACCGTCTTTGCCATAAAAGTCCATGGGATACACGCCGCCCACGCCGCCGTCGGGCGCCCGCGCCCACGCATCGTCGCGCTCTCCGAGGGCCAGCAGGGCCTCGTACGGCGTCAGCAAGGGCCGCGGGAAGGCATAGCCCCAGTCAATGCTCAGCCGCGGACACGCCACCTGCACCCAGCACTCGACGTCCTGGCTCATGCGCGCGAGCTTGTGCGGCATGATTTCCGACAGAAGCAGCGTGACAAAGGGGATACCGCGCTCTTTCAGTCGCTTCTCGATGGCCGCCAGCGTGTGCGGGTTGCCCTGCCGGCCGAGTGACCCCAAAATCAGACCCCACGACTGGGCGGTGCGTGCCGTGCGGATCGCCGACCGCCGCAGGTCCTGCATCTCCGTGTGGCCGTACGTCTCGCGCGTCAGCTTGCGCGCATAGGGGTCGTAGCGGTAGGCGGGCACCGTCGGGTTGTGGATCATGATGCTCTCCAGGTGGAACCGGCCGTCGCCCAGGTAGAGAATGACGAGATTGTCGTCGTTCTCCGTTCCGCTGTTGGCCTGAGCCAGATTGGGCGACGTGCATCCCAAGATTTCACCGCGCGAAAGAGGGGCAATCTGTGGCACCAGCACCTTGAAGCCGGCCCGCTCCAGCGTCGGCTTGACGCCGTGGATCGTCGCGTTGAACTGGATCGTGCCAACCAAGGCCAGCGTCGTCAGTTTCGACGGGTCCTGCAGCAGGTTGCGCTCCAGCGTCTGCAGCAGATGTGCCGTGTCGATACGAATGTCCACAAACACGTACAGCGTCTTGATCTGCGTCACGTCCACGGGGATCAGACAGCTGTGCGCATAGTGCACCAGCAGGTCGCACCCCAGCGCCCGCGCCGTGTAGTCGTCGATGCAGCACGCGCCGTACGTGACGTCGCCCATGATCAGGGTGTCGATGCCGGGGCAGAATTGCTGCAAAATGTCCGAGATGGTGGTTGCAAACAACAACAGACCCTCCGGCATCTGCAGCGCCACGCGCTTGGCGCCCAGCGTGCGGATCCGGTGGATCGTCTTGGGCACCTCGAACGAGTAGTTGGGCGGCAGCAAGGCGACGGCCTCGACAAGTGCCGGGTCGTTGGCCAGCTCGGGCGGAACCTGGTTCAACAGCCGTGGCGGCCGTCTTGCGGGGCGGTTCACTGGCTGTGTTAGCGGAGAGAAATAAATATGTGCTTGGAGGACAAGTACTCACCAACTGCGCCACTATCCTCCACGCTCAGTCCTGGAGTCTTGGCTGCTGCTTCGGCTGCGGCTCGCCGCCCGATGAACCGTTTCTTGGGCTGCTTCAATGCCGGCTTGTCCGGGTTTTCGCCTGTGGGTTGTTCCGTTGATGATGCTGCTGCATTTTTTGTAAAGTCTGTCTCTGGGTTTGGTGCTTGTGCTTCTTTCTGTGGTGTCGATGCTGGTACTGGCTGTTCGTCTGTTTCTGGTTCTTTTGTTTCTTTTGTTTCTGTTTCTTTTATGTCTTTTGTTTCTGTTGTCGTTTTTGATGCTTCTTCGGCAAGTTCCTTTTCCACATCCTCTGCCCGATGCTGCTCTTCAATCTCGGCGGCAAGGCCGATGTCCGTCAATGCTCTGTCTTCCTCCATTATGAGATGTTGTGAATGTGAAAACTGTTGAAAATCAAAACTGTGAGATCGTAGGGCTGTTTACACCTTCTACTTGTCGCCTCATCAGATGAGGTTTTGCTAGCCTTGCGATGAGAGCTGGCAGGTGCCACCAGCTGGCAGGTGGCGACCAAAGCGGAAGGAGAGACCAAGGCTCGAAAAGTTGAATCTGCATTTGACCCCACTATTTTCTTTGGCGCGGGGCAGTTGGGCAGTCGAGGCAGGAGAACCCTAGCCAAATGCGGTCACATGACTTTGCGACAAAATGCGTGCACGGACCAGCCCAGCTCTCTCGACAAGCCCTATCTTATGTAAGCCCACCACCAGCACCAGCATTTCCTTCCCCTGGTTTTTGGTGGGCTAGCCCCGGCGTGCAAAGATTCTCCGGCCAACTTTTTTCTGGTTGGACAAAATTGCTAGCGGAAAAAAAAATCACACTTTCCACACCAATTTGCACGCAGACAACCCTTCTCGCCCTTTTGCCTTTCTCGCACTCAACCGCTCCACGACAAAAAAAAAAACAGAAACCACCGACTTTCTGTTCCATCGCGATCTTTTCTTTTCTCTTTTCTCACCAACCGAAAGGGAATCCCTAGAAACGACCGCCCAACATGAAGGTTCGTCCATCGTCAATCTTCGTTTTCGTCCATCCATCTCGACGACATCCCAGCGAAGAAAGAGAAAGCAAAAGCAGTCCAACAGAACGGCGGCAGACGGCATCGACGGCATCACGATAGCAAGGCAGACCGAACGGCTGGAGGAATATTCTGTCCATGTGTCCCTCCGATTGACAAACGATGATCAAGTTCCCTGAGGGACTGTCCTCTTCGAATCCTCGAAAACAATCGACGACGAATTGCCGACATCGAATTTGAGATGGAACAACCGAGATCGACGACAAAGACTGGCCGCAAACACGGCGACAAGGGACACAAGGCGAACCATTCTTCTTCCGTTGCGACTGCCTACTATCGTGCCGCTGCTTTTGCTGCCTTGCTCATGAGGGCTCGCCCTTTCGACACTGGGATACTGCGGTCGATATGCTGGATGGATTTTCGACATACCCTGACGACGAACATTGTACTGACCAACCTCGCAGTTGAACATTTCCAACCCGGCGACCGGTGCGCAGAAGCTGATCGACATTGAGGATGAGCGCAAGCTCGCTGTCTTCATGGAGCGTCGGGTTCGTATTTTCCTTGTCCCAATACAATAAATCGACATTTATTCGACCGACCTCGAAATTGGTGCAAGAAAACAGAAAACAACACATAGACGACAGAACAGAAGCTAACCCCCTCTAGATGGGTGCTGAGGTCCCCGCCGACACCCTTGGCGACGAGTGGAAGGGCTACATTGTCCGCATCACTGGCGGCAACGACAAGCAGGGCTTCCCCATGAAGCAGGGTGTCCTGCAGCCCACCCGTGTCCGTCTGCTGCTCGCTGACGGCCACTCCTGCTACCGCCCCCGCCGGTCCGGCGAGCGCAAGCGCAAGTCCGTCCGTGGCTGCATTGTCAGCGCCGATCTGTCGGTCCTGGCTCTGTCCATTGCCAAGCAGGGCGAGTCCGACATCCCCGGCCTGACCGACGTCGTGCACCCCAAGCGCCTGGGCCCCAAGCGTGCCCGCAAGATCCAGAAGTTCTTTGGCCTGTCCAAGGAGGACGATGTCCGGAAATACGTCATTCGCCGCGAGGTCCAGCCCAAGGGCGAGGGCAAGAAGCCCTACACCAAGGCCCCCAAGATCCAGCGCCTCATCACCCCGCAACGCCTGCAGCACAAGCGCCACCTGATTGCCCTGAAGCGCCGCCAGAACGAGAAGGTCAAGGACGAGGCTGTACGTATCCCCCCACGGTGCCAGTTTGTTTGCTCTCCTGTGTTCATATGCTAATCTTTATTCTTTTTTCCAGGCTGAGTACGCCCAGATCCTGGCCAAGCGCGTCCACGAGGCCAAGGCACAGAAGGCCGATCTGCGCAAGCGGCGCGCGAGCTCCCACAAGTAAATCTGACGACGACATGTGCGACGTCTCTGATCTTTTCCCGACGGAAGAGAACAGGGCGGAGTAGAAGGAAAAAAGGAAAAAATAAGCGAGAAAGAGACTGAAAATTCCGAAACGAAGAAAAAGTGTCTTTTCCACAACTCTACAGGGCGTTTTTATTCCTCTTTTTTTTATAATGTTGTTTATGGATTTATTTTGTGTCAAACTCGGGTTCCGGTGCGAGATGGTTTTTCATACAAGGTCGGAGGGAGGGGCGAAAAGAAACGGCCACGGCAATGGATTCTCTTTTTTTTTGTGTTTTTCAAGGACACTTTGCACCGAGCCTTTTGTGAAGAGGAAGAGAAGCAGAAGCAAAA
Organism: Sporothrix mexicana; assembly: GCA_021396375.1. Classification (NCBI taxonomy): domain Eukaryota; kingdom Fungi; phylum Ascomycota; class Sordariomycetes; order Ophiostomatales; family Ophiostomataceae; genus Sporothrix; species Sporothrix mexicana. Next base: position 117,708 of record WNYC01000030.1, read on the forward strand.
CGCAAAACAGGAGGAGAAAGTAAGAAGTGGTGGTGATTGACAAAACTCAAAACAAAAAACACCCCTCGTGGCTCGCAGTTGTTCTTTTGTTTTTTGTTAGCGGCCGCGAGGAGGAAAGGCATATTTCTGACGACAAGTACTTCCATCCTTTGTACTTGTCTTGGATTGTGTCTTTGGTGAAGGCTGTGATCTGTGTTCTACCCCAAAGGACACAGTGAAAATTATTATGGGCAACAAAAAAAAATCAAAACGTTATTTCAAATATTATATGTGCATGCCATAGTGGTGAAGTCTTTCATATGATGAGAGTTGGACTTATATGCCGTGATGAGGTACTTGGATATCTTTTGAGACTGTAAGTAAATACGGTCAACACAAAATCAACCCAAAATAATACAAAATCAATACAAAATCAACACACAATCAACATGACACCAACATGAAATCTACAGATAACCAACACATAATATAAAATAAAATCAACGAAAAGAACACATATTCTTGATAATCCGAAAAGCCAATTCTATTTTTGAGCAGTATTCGCAATGAGAGCGATCTGATACGATGATGTACTCCTATGATATTGAGATAACGAGAAATGAGAAGGAATGAGAAAGAAAAGGAAAAGCAAAGTATGCAATGTAAAAGCACAGCCACCACTAACAGAACTACCAGCTACCATCCTCCAGTAACGCATCCTCCCCCTAGACTGGCACGTTTCTGAATAGGTAGCTGACACTCTCGCCATTGTGCGTCCGGCGGATGGACTCGGCGATGGTGCTGCTGACGTCGATGACCTTGATCTTGGGGCAGCGTTCCTGCTTGTCGCCGAGCGGGACGGTGTTTGTGACGACGACCTGGGACAGGCAGCTCTTGTTGATTGTGTCGACGGCGCCGCCGCTCAGAATGCCGTGGGTCTGCATTGTCAGTATTTGTGTACTTGTGGCAGATTGGTCATGAGAAAAGGAGGACTTGGACTTACAACAATGGCAATGACCTCGCGGGCGCCATGCTCCTTGAGCGTGGCAGCAGCCTGTGATGTTAGTTGTCACCCTGCATATTGTATCAATATATTTCGTGTGAGCTTACCTTTGCGAGAGTACCGCAAGTATCGGCCATCTAAGTGATTGTTAGCAACGCAACACCGCCCGATTATGCATTGTGCTACTGTCTTCCGGCAACTTACATCATCCACCAGAATGGCCACCTTGCCCTGGACGTCGCCAACGAGGACCATGCGGCCGACCACGTTGGGCCGTGGCCGCTCCTTGTGGATCAGGGCAAAGGCCATCTCGAGGCCGTCGGCGATGGACGTGGCGCGCTTGGCACCGCCGGCGTCGGGGCTGACAATGACGGTCTCGTCTCTCTGGAGGTTGGGGTTTTCGCGGATGAAGCGGAGCACGCTGGGCTCAGCATACAGGTTGTCGACACTACACGGTCAGTGGTCAGCGGCAGGCAGACAGGCAGGCAAATTGCGCGAGATAGACCTACGGAACACTGAAGAAGCCCTGAATCTGTGAGGCGTGGAGGTCCATTGTGATGACGTGGGAGCAGCCGGCGGTCTCAAGCATGTTGGCGATGAGTTTGGCCGAGATGGGCGCGCGGGACTTGTCCTTCTTGTCCTGGCGGGCGTAGGGGAAGTTGGGGACGACGGCGGTGATGCGGCGAGCCGAAGCAGTGCGGCACTGAGTAGAGGTTAGATTTAGGGAAAGGAAGAGAGTTACTGGGGAGAACGTTGGCGTACAGCGTGGATCATGATGAGAAGCTCCATCAGGCCGTCGTTGATGTCACCGGGTGCTGTGGACTGCAGGATGAAGACTGGGTGTGTTAATAAGGGGGATGGATGGGGTATTATGGGATATAAGAAAGAAGAGGATATATCTTACCATCCTCATCTCTGACGGATTCACCAATGGTGACGCTCTTTTACAGTTAGATTTCGTTCAGTCCATTTCACTGGATATAAAAAGCGAGAAAGAGAGAAAGAGAGCTTACAGTCTCCGAGTTTGAGTAGTTCAGGCCTATAAGGATGGATATCAGTACATTGTTCAACTTTATTCGTGTGCACAAATTATGTGCCAAATGTGGCGGAGGAATAAACATACTCAAAGTCTTTGCAGGCTCAATGCCGAGGCTGTGGGATGCATGTTAGTCGATGCGGTCACAGGTTCATGAGAAATGAGGTCCTCATGACAGAGATTGCACATCCAACAGCAGACAGCAGATCCTTACCGGTCGGCCACCAGCCTGGTAAGCATGGGGTGGCTGTTGCCCGACAGCAGCTTGATCTCGTTGGCGGTGTCACCCATCGTGAAGGAGTGAGATGTGGATGTGGAGCGAGACGAGGAATGAGGAAAAGAAGAAAATAAGAAAAGTCGGAGTGAAGTCGGAAGACAAAAGACGTTGGAGTAACCAATCCGGAGTCGGCCTGTCGTTCAATCCGTGGAAGGCTTCTTCAGACTGTCAAGTTGGTCAAAGTTGCAGCAGATGAGGTCCCTGTGACGGCTAAACGTCAAAACTTAAAAATTTCAATGATCGAAAAGAGGCTGCATGTGGTAAGACAGTCTTTCTTTCAGTCTTTCAGAGCCTTTCCGCCTTTGCGCCGCAACGCGGCTGCAGACGGGTCGAATTGCCTTTGCATGTGGTCCATGTGGGGCGAAAAGATTTCTGGCGACTAGTGCGGAACGTGATGGATCACGTGATAATGAAAAATGGAGACAATCGAGAAAACTGAAGATGTCACCACGCTTCTGTAGTCGTACAACCCACTGCGACACTTACCACCGTTATTGTATGTCGTACATTCGACGTCTTCAAAGCAGCCAGGTTAATTTAAGTTTTGATCATTTTGGAAGGTGGTGGTCGACGACATTGTGTGCCCCTACGTCGTACTCTGTGCCTCTTCTTGTCCCCTGCTTGTCCAATACATATCAGGAAGTGGCTGCCTGTGATTGGCTGACATTATAGAGTTGTCGAAATAAGTGGGCCTCGCAGACTGAGAACGGTATTGCCCGTTTTGCGGAGGGGCGGGTTCTCGTTCTTTCCCTTTGTCAGGTGGTCGGTCTTCTTCAGTGGAATAAAGTGGAATACTTCTGCCTCGTCTTTCGTCATCGCGCCAACATCTCCGCAACACTCTAAAATACCGATTATTAAAGAAGCCAAAGCCATCCGCTAATAAGCAGCGAACCGTCGAATTTCTACGACGTACGCATTTATCGATCCCATCCTAGTCTTGCGAACTCTCTCCTCTACACGTCAAATAATCCCAGCCACCTTTCATCAACAACTCCATCCTCCATCTATTTTCTCTCAACTCTTCGTCTCTACTCATCTCCATCATCTCCGCTTCCTCCGCCTCTCCACAATGAAGCCCGCTGCTCTCTTCGCCTGCGTCGCCTCGCTCGCCCTCGGCGCCGCCGCCGTCGACCTCAAGAAGCAGGTCGTCGTCACCTACGAGAGCAACACGCCCGACTGGGTGCTGACCGAAGCCAAGGAGGCCATTGTCAATGCCGGCGGCATCATCACGCACGAGTACAACCTGATCAAGGGCTTTGCGGCGACGGCCGGCGAGAAGGTGCTGGAGTCGGTCCAGACCATGGGCAGCAAATACCAGGCCCTCATCGAGGAGGACAAGGTCGTGTCTGCCGAGTAGACAGCTGTCGACGAATGTTGACGAATGTCGACCATGGGACAACCAACGATGACGATACGAACCATGACAGACTCGACGGACAATCGAGGGACAATGGACAGTGCACGATGCGGACAGTAGTTGATCTCTCAATCTGTCAGTATCTGCTGATGGCTGGCAATTGACGGACGACGGCTGTGGTGGACGTTTGCTTTTTGGATTCCTTTCTACAACTTTGATATCACTCTTGCGCTTTGGGTTGGTTTTCTTTTTCTTTTCTTGGAACGGCGTTTGCCAATACTGGCTGGTAGCAACAAAAATAGGAATTACAAGACACTTACGAACCTTTTACCTGATGCCATTATATCTGTGAGAGATGTCTGTGAGAGAGATGTTGATATCGATAAAGCTACGACATGTGCCTGAACAGTGAACACATAAGCTGACAGGGCCCAGACGATAGACGAGAGGAGACGTAGACATTTCCCGCCAATCAATACATTTTCCCTACCTGGTAATTCTCCGTGGACAACGACTGCTCACTCTCGGCCATTCCTCGTCGCCCGGTCCTCCTCGGCGTTGCTTGAGCAGTGCTCGAACCGTTCCTCGATGCAGCCGCACAGGCTTTTGCAGGCCATATGAAGGCCATTCGCCAGCATTTGCATGTAATTTTGCGTCCATTCTGCCTCCATTTTGCTAGGTTTCGCCATCCCTTCATCTCGCATCGACCCTGGCTGTGGAGTCGCAATGCAACCCAGGGCGAGAGGTGCGTTCGTCAGAGGGATGGCGAAAAATGCACGATGTACCCGTACGCTTGTAAACAAAGAAAATAAACACCGATTGTGATAAAAAAGAGGAAACTCGTCGTCTTTATGTCTTCGTTGTATATAACTACTCAGTAATTCTGCCTGTCTACGATCTCTTTATGGAATGTGCCTTCCCGCCTGTTGGCTGTTGGCGGCTCTTGTCTGATACACGGGTGACGGCTGGCGGGGCGGCAGTTTATGCACAGGGCACAAGCCTTAAGGCAAGAACGATCGAGGTCCCTTCTGTAATGGTCCGTGTGCACTTTGTAATTGCCCTCCACACCACCCTTTTACGCAGGCACGACTTGCTTTTGCGACGATCCCAGGGGTTTGGGGAAAGAGAGACAAGTCACTTTTGTACGCGTTAGAGTGGGCTGGGTACACGCGCCTGCCTCTTCGGAGCTTTCGCTAGCGTGTGTCATTTCGCATAGCGGAGCAGGTCTGAAGCTTCGTTTCTCCTTCGTTTCGCTCCTTTTCTGGCCTTTCGTCAGTCGTTCCTTTTCTTGTTCTCTCTTCTCTCGTTCACTTTCTTTCACTCTCCCTGCAAGGGACATACGCCCAGAGACTGTGACGTGCAGTGTCCGCCCGCCAAACGACTCGAGATCGCCTGTGCCTGTTTTGGCTGTCTCGTGTTCCTTCCGTGCATTTCGTGCATTTCGTGCATTTGCATTTCATTTCATCCCAGCTTTCACTCCTGGTTTCTTCACTGTCTCCTTGCAGATGGACATCTCCGGCCTCTAGCGGTTGGTGTTGTGTCCTGTTTGCCCACTCTCGTTTATCATAGCGAACACAACCCCTCGACGCCTCCTGAATCTCTCGACAGCCTCCGTGGCTAGCCGACCTCATCTTCTCATCTTCTCACGACAACCCCCTCCTCACAATGCCTCAACAGCAGCAGCAGCCCATCAGCCGGGCCGGCCAGGCTGCCCTGCTGACATGGGTCAACACGTTCTCGCTCGACCGCCGCGTCGACCGGCTTGAGGACCTGGCCGACGCCCACGTCTTTGCCCAGATGCTGCACGACCTCGACCCCGAGTACGACCCGGACGACCTGGAGCAGACGCAGACGGTCGGCTCGTCGGCCTGGCTGACCAACAAGCGGAACATCCAGTCGGTGTTCAAGGCACTGACAAAGTACATTATCCACAAGGACGGCAGCGGCGCGATTGACTTTTTGCCGCGGACCATCGACGTGCGGGCCGTGTCGGACAACCTGAACGCCGAGGGGATTGCCCAGCTCGTGGCCATCTTTACGACGGCCGCCATGCTCGGCGAGCACAACACGCGCTACATCCCCGTCATGCGCAAGAATCTGACGACGAGCGAGCAGGCCGAGATTATGACGATCCTGCAGCGAAAGGACGAGGAACGCCAACGACTGGCCGACAGCGGCGCGGACGCCTCCGACGAGGCGGCGGCCGGGCTCGACCCGGGCCTTGTCGCCGAAGCCCAGCTGGCGACGCTGGCGTCCGACTACGACCGCCTCTCGAAGAAGCTGGCCGACACCAACACGCGCCTCGAGCACCTCCAGATCTCGTACGAAGTCATTAAAGAAGACTTGGAGCGGAAAGAAAAGGAGCTGGATCTAGAGAGGCAGAAGCATGGCGCCAGCGAGAGCCAGTTGATCCGAGATCTGCAAGAAAAGATCCGCGAGCAAGACGACCTCATCAGCAACCAAGAAGGCCAGGCCGAGGACGACCGGCAGACAAAGCAGCGGTTGGTGCAGGAAAACAGCCAGCTCTCGCGGAAAGCCGTCCTGGTCGAGCAGCTGCAGGACCAGGTCCAGGAACTCAAGCATGCCAACGACGACCTCTCGAAAAAGGCCAACACCATTGACCGGTACAAGCAGAAGCTCGAGGCCCAGCGGGGTCTGGAGATGCGCCTGGAGGAGGCCCTGTACGAAGTCGGCCAAAACAAAGAAGCCCTCAAGGAATTCGAGGCGCTGCAGAAGCGCAACAACCAGCAACAGGCCACCATTGAACGCTTCCGCGAAATGGTGTCGGGGCTCGAGCAGCAGATCGAGGACAACCGCATCCAAAAGACGGCGCTCGAGGCCGACATTTACGCGGTGCACGCCCAGCTCGAGAGCCTCAAAGACCAGAACCAGATGAGCGAGGTGCGCATTGCCGAGCTCGAGCAACAGCTGCTGCAAGGAACCGGCAGCACGCTGCCCACCAGCCCGGGCAGCGCGTCCAAGACGGCCTTTAACCTCGAGGAAGAGCTGCAGCACACCGACGACCCGGCCTCGGCCTACACCCTAGAGATTGCGCGCCTGCGCGCCGAGAACAACCTGCTGCGCAGCAACGTCAATGTCGGCTCGGAGAACGACCGCCTGCGGGCGGACCTGGAGATTGCAAAGACAAAAGAAGAGTTCGCGCGCAAAAAGTACAACGACATGTTTGAAAAGCACACGCTGCTGGAAGCACAGATGCAGGCGCTCGCCAGCGGCAGCGTCGGCGAGGGCAGTCCGCTGTGGATCGAGGCGCAGAAGAAGCTGCAGGACACCGCCTCGGAGCTCGACCGCCACAAGGTTGTGTCGCGCGAGCTCGAGAACCAGGTGGCCGACAAGCACCGCGAGATGCTGCGGCTGCGGGCGGACCTGGGCGCCGTGGGCAAGGGATCGATAGATGCGCTCGAAGAGCTCAAGTCGACGGACGCGCTGATCTCCGAGTCGCTCAAGAAAGAGCTCGAGTCGCTGCGGACCGACTTCCGCGCGCTACAGATGGACAATGAGCAGCAACAGAAGCATCTGATCGAGGCGCTCGTCTCTAAAGAGGAACTGCGCAAGACGATGGGCACCACAGCGGCGACCGACGAGAAGCACGGGAAGCTGCCGTCGCCGACAACGGGCGCCGCACCGGCACCGGCCGACATGGAAGAGCAGCTGCGCAAGACGACCGAGATGAACGAGAAGCTCAGGGCGGCCGCCAAGCAGCTCAAGAAACAGTACGACATTGCCGACCAGGAGCGCAGCGACCTGCAGAAGCGACTCAAGGCGGCAGAGACTGTTGGGAGTGGAACCGGTGGCGCCGGCATGGCCGCCGCATACGCTGCGCAGCGCGCCGCCAGCGAAAAGATGATCAAGAACCTGCAGCGCGAAAACGCCATGATCACCACGGCCTGGTACGACCTGACGAGCCGCCTGCAGAGCAACCACGTCGTCCTGCAGCGCCGCCAGGATGCGCCCAAGAGCTGGCTCAACAAGCAGCGGCAGCTGGTGAATGCCACGCCACGAAAGTAGGATTTCCCAGCACGAGGTCCTATGTCGTCACTCTAGCCACAACGTCGGCTGTGGACAAGCACTTGGACAAGCACGCGCGATCTGTGGCAGATGCTGGCTATACGAATGATGGTTGGTGCCGCACGGCAGTTTCAATGGAGCGATACGGTTGGCAGTGACGTCGATACGATCATTGCTCTGGAGACGAGGCTGCTCCCAGCTTCATCGATGGGCCGTTCTGAACTTCTGATGACGACTGGCCACCAATGAGCATGGCCTTTTAAACAGCATAGATATAGAGAAGGAGCGTGGGTGTGGGTTGCTTTGCTGGGAGCTTTTTTTATGTTTTTCTTTATGTATTCATTTGGCGGCTTTCTTTTTACACTGTCAGCTTTTCGCATCATTCTTTTTGTCTTTCGTCGAGCATTTTTCGCCTCTTCTTTCTTGTCGCCCTTTCTCTCATCTCCCTTCTGCCTGCGTTTATTCCATGAAACGTTTCAAACAAGATATACCCCCTTTCACTTTTCCCTTCCGACTTGTTCTTCTCATTCACATTCCCAATCAATTGTATGAACTTAGACCGACTTTATAAACTTTATACTCGGTTACATGATGCATTCTACTGTGATACATTCTACTGTGATGCATTCTACTGTAACTACATGCAAGCTGACTGATAAAAGGGTAGTGTATTGTGTGTGCCTTGACAAAGAGACAAAGAGTTGTGATCCAGACTGCACTCTGGAGCAAAACTCTTGCCGGTTCTCTGTTCCCTGTTTGGGAAAGGCTAGACTATGTGGTGGTGTGTATGTATCAGAGGTTCTATCTTGCATCTTGCTGTCGAAACTCCCCTTGCCATATTCTCTCTATTTTCGAGAGAAGGATAAGAAATAAAACATAAAAGTATAAGACATGAAGCCGAAGAGAAGAAGTATAGGAAAGGGAGGCGGCGAATAGGAGAAAGAGGGGGAAATAAACAAGAAGCAAGCCAATCGACAGAAAGCAGAATAAAGGCGGAAAACAGAAAACGAAAGTAGAAACAGGAAACAGAACAGGAAATGAACAGGCATTAACAAATTAAAGAAGAAAACAAACAGGAAACAAAAACCGAAACACGGTATAACAGAAAACGAAGGAAAATAAACTTGAGCGTACAACTCCGCTCTCCTCTCTTTCTTCCCACTCTGCACTTAGTCGTCATCGTCTGCGACTCCTCCCCCTCAGGCAAAACCAAAGTACTCGTTGCCCGCGGTAATGGCCTTGAGCAGCTGCGAGCGCATGGCGTCGTAGCTCTCGTACTCGGGCAGGTCGAGCTGGTTGAAGCAGGTGTGCGAGCTGGGCAGGCGGTCCTTTTGGCCGTAGTCGCGGTGGATGTTGAAGCGGTTGATGCCGTTCATGCCCTCGAGCTCCTTGAAGCCGTTGAGCGGCACCTTGCTTGTGCCCGTGACAAACTGCAGCAGCTTGGCGCGCTCCTCCTTGTCAAACGAGCGCACCGCGCGCCAGAACCACTGGATCTGCGGCGCGCCGCCGCTGTAGTTGTGGTACTCGGTGTTGCCGCGCCAGTCGTCAATGTCAATGTCGGGCAGCCCAGAAATGAGAAGCTCGAGCTCTTGTTCGGTAAAGATGGAGATCAGCTCGGCCGGGATGATGTCGTGGAAGCCCTTCAAAAACTCGCCCATCTGGTCCTTGACGGACGCCAGCAGCTTGTGCTCGACGACCAGGCGCACGTAGTCGTGCTTGTTCTCCTCGGTGACGCCGACGTCGCGGCCGTTGGGGATCAGGTCGACCACCTTGGTGGCGCCAAACTCGTCGTCGACGACCGAAAACGTCTCCGTGATCACGTCGGTAATGTCGTTCTCGAGCATCCACACCAGTGACTTGTAGTACTCGGGGTCAAACGACTCCATGTCCTTGACGGACACGGGCTTGCCCAGGATGCGCTTGTAGACGGCCCGGCTGAAGTAGCACTCCAGCAGGCGCCCCTCGTACAGCGCCTTGCCGATGATGCGGCCAATAAACTTGAAGAACAGCAGGTGCTCGTCGTTGATGCCGCTCAGCTTGTTGGGGTGGAAGGTGGTGCGGTCCGACGACACGGGGATGAACAGCGCGTAGTTGGGGTCGAACATTTGCCGCGACAGCACCTGGAACCACTCGCGCGTCACGCCGCCCGCGTCGACGCCCTCCTCGCCGTGGAAGCGGATGTTGAGCTTGCCGTACTTCATCTCGTCGCCGTTCTTGAAGTAGAGCGAGCGGAACGAGTCGTGGAAGACCTGGTCGCGCCGCACGCTCAGCTGCAGCGGCGGGAACGACGGCCGCTGCTGGTGCGAGCCCGTCTTGGCGTGCACGCTGCGGTTGAAGTAGTTGCGCTTGTTGTCGAACTCGAGCACCTTGGGGTTCTTGACGAGCAGCGAGAAGGTGCCGGACATGAGCTTGGGGTTGTTGCGCACGAGCTCGTTGAGGATGCGCCGGTGCTCCTCGGTGAAGCGGAAGAAGAGGTCCCAGACCGGGCGGCTCTCGGGCGGCGGGCTGGACAGGAGCAGCATGGTCTCGGTGTCTTTGTCTTTGGTGCTGCCGCTGCCGCTGCCCTCGGCCTCCTTGTCTTTGCCGAGGGTCACGCTCTGCGACATCTGCGCCTCGGTCGACTCGGGCAGGTTGGCGTTCTTGCAGACGACCATCAGCGACTCGATGAGCGGCAGCAGGATCGTCGCCACGTTGAGCATGTTGTCCCGCTGGCGGATGGCGCTCAGACACGCGCTCAGGCGGCCCCACATCTTGATGAACGTCGCATTGTGGTACAGGCTGCCCATGTAGTCTTCTTCGTCGACGGTCGAAGACGAAGACGTGGCGGACTCGGCCTCGGCCTTCTTGGCTTGGACACCGAACAGATGGTCCAGCGCCGTCAGGACGCGCAGCAGCTTGTTCTGCTCGGCGGCCCCGGGCGAGAACTTGGCGAGGGCGATGCCCTGGATCTCGGTGCCCGTCTCGGCGGCCTCAATGTAGGGCAGCAGCTCGTCGAGGTCGCGCAGGATGTTGTCGCTCAGGATCTTGGCCTGGCGCGCCAGTTCCTGGCCGAAGCGCTGCTTGGTGCCCTCGATGCTGGACAGGTTCTTGATGGTGGAGATTGTGTTTTGGAACGTCTTGGAGCTGCACTCGCGCGCCACAAAGATGTTGACGACCAGCGACAGGTTGTGGTCGGGGATGAAGGGCATGACGAGCTCCCGCTCCTTGGGCGTGTCCTTGGTGTCTTTGGGAGTTTCCTTGGCGTTGGGCTGCTTGGAGGAAGACGCCGCGTTGTCGCCTGTGGGCTCGGAGGAGCCTGCTTCGGCCGGAGCTGCACTCGAGGAAGCGGCGGCAGCATCAGAAGACTCTGCCGCCTCGGTGTTGCCATCCTTGTTCTTCTCCATGTCTTCCTGTTCTTCCTTTTCTTTGGCCGCCTTGGCTTCTTCCGCCTTCTTGCGCTCCTGTTCTTCCGCCTGCTCACGGCGGCGACGCTCGCGCTCCAGAGCCAGCAGCGGCTGCGTGACGCGGTTGAGGAGCTCGGCCAGCAGCTGCATGACCGATGAGCTCTCCATGACCAGGTCCTTTTCGAGCAGCAGCAGCAGCGAGTTGATGCCGAAGCGCAACGCCTTGGACTGCACGCCCTTGGCCTTGCGGCTGCCAAACGGCTTGCGCAGCGAGGCGCCGACAAAGTCGTGCTCCGTCAGGAACAGCGACGGAATGTGCTGATTGCGGCTGCACAGATCCACCAGCAGATCAAGGCCCTGCTGCACGATCAGCAGCGGCGAGCTGTCGAGGTGTGTGACGGTGACCTGGTGGTTGTGGAAGCTAGGGCCGCCGAGCGACGTGCTGGTGGCCGTCCGCTTAAGGCTGCCGCCAGTGCCGGGCGTGGACGTGACGGCGCCCGAAGGGGTAGCACCCGTCTTGTCCTTGTCCTTGTCCTTGCTATCCTTGTCCTTGCTGTCCTTGTCCTTGGGGAGCTGTCTGGCCTTGGCAGAAAGCTGGTTGAAGCAGCGCTCGACGGCGTCCATGTCCGAGCTGCCGTCTTGCAGGATCTGGAGCACAGTGCTGATGATCTCGAGACGGCTCTGCCGGTTCTGGCACAGATCGATGAACAGATTGAACAGGCAGGTCCGGGTCGTGCCCTGCTGTGTCACAAACATGAGACGCAGCAGCGTCGCCACGCCCGACCGGTCCATCATCTGCACCACGGCGCGGCGCTCGTACTTGGACACCGTGCTGCCGCCGCCACCAGCCTCGCCTGAACGGCCGGCGGCTCCACTGCCACCAATGCCACCAATTCCGCCGTGCTCGAGTGAACGGTCGGCGTGCGCGTGAACGCTGCGGCCGGGCTCTTCGCGAAGACGAGGCGCGCGGTGCGCAGGCGGCCGTCCGCCGCCAGCGTCTTGCTCCAGCAGGGCGCGTGCTTGGGCGGCCATCTCGGGCGGCAGGCGGTCAAAGATGTCTTCGCCCTGCTCGCGCAGGATCTCGTTGCGCAGGGCCGGCGGCAGCGACAAGAGCATGCTGGCCGTGGTGTCCATGTCCTCTTGCGCAGCGTTCTCGGCGGCAGCGGCACCACCAGCGCCTGCGTTGCGGCGCCCCTCCTCGCGCTGGCGGCGTCTCAGCTCCTGCTGTTCCTGCTGGACAATATCGAGGCGCAGGTCATCGGGCAGGGCGTCGAGGAACGCGTTGAAGTTGTCGTCGTTGAGCTCGCCCGTGGTCTCGGCCTGCTGGCGGGCTTCTGAGCGGCGGGCCGTCAGCGCCTGGGCGATGACCTCTTCACGGAACTCTTCGGGCAGCGCCTCAAGGTACTCGGGGTCGATGCCCAGGTCGGTAATGTCCATCTCCGCGCCGCGGATAACGACCACGATGCGTTCTTGCGGCTGTTCTGGCTCGGCAGCCGCAGCAGGCGCGTCATTGGCCGCGTCGGGGTCGGCATTGGCATTCTCTTCCGTCTCAATGCCTTCCATGGGCTCAGAGCCATCCCGGTCGCCTTGCTCGTCATCGTCGTCGCCATCCGAATCGTTCTCGCGGTTGGCAGCAGCCAGTGCTTCAGCGGCGGCGGCGGCGGCAGCGGCTTCGGCAGCGGCGGCGGCTGCAGCCTCGGCAGCAGCCTTTTCTTCTTCGGCCTTCTGGCGGGCGCGCTCCTCGGCCTCCTTGGCTTCGCGCTCCTTCTGTTCCTTCTCGGCGCGCTCCTTGCGCTCGGCTTCCTGGCGCTCGAGCTCCAGCTTGCGGTCGCGCTCCTTGCGGGCCTCCTCCACAGCTGGCGGGACAAGGGCGTGGAGGACCAAGTGGTAGATTGTCGGGCGGAGTGCGTCGGCAATCGTGGGACCAAACATCATGCGCGCCTCGGATGTCCAGCGGTCGGCCGTCGTCGCGGCCCGGAAGCCAATGGCCTGTGCCGGCTCGATGCTGGCGCTGGCGTCGCGGCGCGTGTCGCTTGTGCGGTGGTCGTGCGGCATCGGGATCGGCATACTAAGCTCCCGAAGCTCGCCGTGCGGCCCTTGTGTGATCTGGAAGTGCAGCGGGTGGCCGGGGCGTGCGCCGCCGAGAACAGGCAGGTTGCTCATGAGGTCGTTGAGAAGCGCCATGGGACTGTCGGCGCTCGTGAACAGACCCGTGGGCAGGCCGAGGCGGAACATGGCCGACGGCGGCCGGTGGGCATCGCGCGCACCGCCGCGGGAGCGCCGAAGCATGGGGTTAACACCCTCGTTGACGTTCTGGCGGCCGGTGCGGTCGTTGCGGAACAGGTTTGTAAAGTCTAAAGTTGGAACGTTAGCAGGGGTGTCTCTGAGGGGCTGTGGCATAACACGCGGAGACCTACCTCCAAAGCGGTGGTGACGGTGATGGAGAGGATAGGGCTGGCCGTGGTGGTGGTGGTGATGGCGGTGAGGGTCGCCGACCATGGTCTCCCACATCGAGTCGGGCTCGTCCTGCATCATGGAGTCCTCGTTGGGGTAGTCCTGGTCGTAAATGTAGTCTTCCTCGTCCATACCGTCGTCGTCCTCGTCCTCTTCTTCTTCCTCGACGCCCTCCTCAATGTACGGGTCGTCGTAGTGGTCAATGGCCACCTCGTCGCCGCCAAAGTCGGCGTTGATGTTGCGCACAATCTCGTCGAAGCGGCTGATTCGATCGCCGTCGGGGATGATCTGCACCTGGTGGATATGGCCATGACCATGACCGTGGCCGTGGACATGGCCGGTGGGATCGACTTCGTAGCCATCCTCATAGCCGTCGTCGTCGTCGCCCTCGTCGTCTTCCTCGGACTCGCTCTCCCAGTCCGAGGCGCCGTCGTCCTCCATAATGTCGTCTTCATTGAGCTCTTCGATGGCCTCTTCAATCTGGTCCTCCATGTCCTCCATGTCTTCCGAGCCGACGTCGTCGCTGTCTTCGTCCTCGTCGTCTTCGTCTTCGTCATCCTCATCGTCCTCGTCATCATCGTCGCCGTCGTCCATGACCAGCTCGACCACGCCAGGCTCGCCGTGAAGACCCTCGACGGGACCCATCTCGTCCTCGTCCTCGTCGCTAAAGTTCTCTTCGCCGTCGTCGGTGACCTCGTCGTAGTCCATCTCGTCATCGTACATGTCGTCCTCGGCCTCGGAGCCCGAATGATCGAATTCATCATCCGGGTCGCCGCCCTCCAGCATGCCCAGCGACGAGTTGCGGTACAGGTCGGGCGTCTCCTCGCGGTCGTCTTCGTCCATGTCAGACAGCGAAGACGAGGACATGTCGTCGTACTCGATGACGGCGTCGGCCGAAGCCGCCGAAGACGAAGAGATGACGTTGGTGCGGCTCAGCATAATGGCGGTGGCCGTCAACACGTTGAGCACACGCAGCACGTGCTTGAGCGTGCGCTTGGCACCGGGGAAGGCCAGGTCAATGTCCGAGATGGAATGCGTCAGGGCCGCCAGGTAGCCTTTTTCGAACATGAGACGCCGCAGCTGCATGTAGGAGTGCGACTCGGCGTACGGCAGCGACGTGCGCTCCTTGTCGGCGCCGATCATGGACGACATGAGCTCGCCAAGGGCGGACATCTTGCTGTAGCGGACGTCGATCGGCTCCGGCGAGTTGGCGGCCTCCTTGTAGGCCTTGAGGATCGTGTCGAGGACAAAGCGCCGGACAAACTGCAGATCAGAGTCGTCGTCATACTCGTAGATGTTCCTAGGTCTTGGGATATGCTTCTCCGGCGTCTTCTCAACAAGGGCAGTCAGCAGCCGTCGTGCCTGGTCGGCCATGGCGGCCTTCTTCTTGGACGCAATCGTCTCGGGCCCCGCCCCGTGGACACCCGTGCTGCCAGCACACAGAATGTCGTTAAGGAGGTAGTTGAGCACGCTGGTGCGCGGCTTCACGGGCGTCAGGGTTTGCAGTGCGACGCCGCGCTTGAAGTTGATAAACTCCATCTTGGACCGGGCGTAGCTGCGGATCAGCTCGCTCAGGCACGAGATCAAAAAGGCGCGGTAGACGTAGATCGGGTGGTCGCTGGCACGGAACACCTGGCCGGCCTTGTCCTTGCCGTCCTTGTCCTTGGTTCCAGCTGCGGCCGCGGCCGATGCCGAGGCGACATCACGCTCAAGTGCGTTGGAGACAGGCGTGAGAGGAACGGGCGTGGACGGGCTAGAGCCTGCCTCGCCGGCTGGATCGGGAGTCGGCGCCGCAGTGATGGGAATGTCCGATCCCAGAGGGGCCGGGGCCTTGGCTGCATCCTTGGCGGCTGGTGCCTCGGCGTCGTCGACCTTTTGGTACGTCATGAGCTGTTCGAGCAAGAACGTGATGACACCATCAGGGTTCTCGACAACGGGTCTCTTGTGCTCGACAACGGCAGTTGCAGTTTCTGTCGACTTGGCTGGCGCATCGGGCATGTCCTTATCCTTGTCCTTGTCGGCAGTGGCAGCAACGGGTTTGGCAGCAGAACCAGAGCCTTCGGCCTCCTCCGCGCCGTCCGTCTCGGTCGTTGGGCGCACGTCGTTGATGTTGAGCTCCTGCGTGGCTTGCACAGCCGGGCCGAAGGAGTCGTCGTGCGATGCAGCCGTCCCCGGCTTGGCTGCGTTGCTGTCGTTGTTGTTCTCAGAATCGCCCGGTATGCCGTCCTTGAGCGTGATCATGAAGCTGTGGCGCTGGAGCGAGTCGGGCATGAGGCGCGTCATCTTGACCTGTTCACTGAGGACAGAAACAAAGAGGTCTGGGTTGCGCAGAGCAACGTGCGCAAAGGTGTCAAGGAACTGCTGCAGGTCGTGGTTGCGCTGGTTGCGGTGGAGGAAGCCGTTCTCAAAGTAGAGGCGGATCTCGCTGCGCATGATGTTGCGCAAGACCTCCTCGTCCTCTACAATGTGACGCAGCGTCGTGGTGATGTAGACGTTGAGGCGCGTGTCGGAAAAGCCGCCGGCACCGAGGCCGGACAGCTGCTTGGCCATCAAAAACAGCCTCTGCAAGTTCTTCTTGTCGCCGACAATCTTCGCCACGTCGTGCTTTCGCGTCAGGATCTGGAGGACGCGGCTGACGGAAATGGCCAGGACGTCGTCTTTGCCGATGCGCGGAAGGATGTCGAGGGTGTTGTCGAGCAGGACGCTGCGCTGCGAGTCCCCGATAATGATCTCGTGCGGCTCGTACTTGAGCTCCTGGATCTCGGGCGCGTCGAGCGTCGGCAGGACCCACGTCATATCAGGCTGCTGCTCGTCCTTGATCAGGAGAATCTCAAACAGCAAGAAGATGTGCGACAGCCACGGCGGCAGGTCCTCGGGCGCGCCGCCAGGGGCGACGCGGAGGAAGCCGAGCAGTTCATCAATGTTCTCTCGGAGGATGTCAACAGTACAGTCAAAGAACGTGCTCCCGTCGTTGATCAGCAGACAGAGGAGGTAGGCGTAGGCCGCGATGCTAGCTGCGTTCTCCTTCTTGTTCTCATCGTCAATGGCAAACGAGAGGAGAGCCTCTGTCAGAGTCTCGCCGACTTCCTGCGTGCCATTAGCATCCTCGTCCGATATGAGAAGGAGGCTGGACTGGATCAAATCTGCAACGTCCTGGACGGCATCGGGATGCATCTGGATCACGGCGAGACAGCGGTCAATGAGATCCTTGCGCTGCTCGGCGCGCATCTCCTCGACGTCTTCCTTGGTGATAACATCGGACGGCACAGGGGACTCCTCGGGTGTGTCCTTGTCCTTGTCCTTGTCCTTCTTGCTGCTGCTGCGGCTGGAACGAAGAACAGACGTCACCAGCGGCGGAGGCAGAGGGTGTCTTGACAGGGCGAAGTCGTCGTCGGGGTCGAGCGGGTCCAGGAGGTTCTCGATCAAAAGGTCCTCTGAGCTGCGAGCATTGTCATTGTCCTGGCTGTCGACGGCCATTTCGTCCAGGGAGAATGGCAGTCTGGGCGCAGGGGTGGCGCGCTCGTCCGAAGAGCTGCCAGCAACCGGAGCAACAGTCACATCCACACCGGCACTCGAGCTGGATGCCTGCGTCTCGCCCGAAGCACCCTCACCCTCACCAGCACCGGCCTCAGCAGACGGGGTGGCATCGGTAGCGGGACGAGGGGCCAGGGGGCGGACGTCGATGGGAGGGACAGGGTAGCGGGATCTCGTCAGGCTTTGGAGAACACCGCGGCCGTATTCGAGAGCAAAGTCCATGTTACCGTTTGCACGGTAAACACTCTCCACGGCCAGGTCCTCGGGAAAGTTGTCCCGGTCGTGGACACGACGGATGCGGCTCTCGTTCTCACTCCACGGGAAAGGAATGTTGGGACCGCCAAAGACATCCGTAGGCGACTTCTTGGGTCTCGTGGTGCGCGTGTTGTAGCCGTGGTCAAGGTCCACAGAGACAGTCGTCTTCAAGATCTCGATGAGCCGGGAGAGAACCGTGGTCGAGATCTTTTCGAGGACAGGCGACTGCCACAGCTCCAACACCACAGGCAGGACGGCCATCCAGGTCTCGATCAACAGCTGGTTGGCGGGCGTAGCGACAAACTGGCGCTCGGTAGACCGGGAGAAGGCGCTGACCTGGCCCGCAGACTCCTGGATGTTCTTGGGGTTGACAATGACGGCGTAGAGATCCAGGATCGTCTTCATGCCAATAGCAGCAAAGTACAGCTTTGTCAGGTTGCCGCGGTCCTGCGAACCGTTGTTGATTGTCTCGGTAAACGAACGGAGCAGGCCGTTGAGGATGTCGAAACCGCCGTGCTTCTTGAAGGCCAGAAGGACAGGGATGACGACATAGGACGTGGAGCCGCCATCTGCGCGCTCGTTGTGCCGTGACGGGTCGACAAGCAGGTCCTGGACGCCCTCCAGAATGATCTTGCGGTGTCTCTGGCTGGCGAGGGTGGAGCCGTCGAGCTTCTTGAGCTGGTCGAGGATGGTGATGGCAATGGTCTCGGCGAGCTGGATGTGCTTGTTGCGGACAAACGAGTCGCGCTCTCTGCGGGGCAGCAGAGACTTGCCAATGGCCTGCAGATCGGGGATGATGACAGTCGGGAACGACCGGAAGAGGGTTCTCATGGTCTGGTAGTTCTGGTAGTTGTCCGACGACATCTCCTGCTTTGTTGGCTTGTCAGGCGAGGGCGTCGTTGGCGCGGCCGGCTGCGTTGACGACGAATCGCCTGCCTCAGTCGTGCTGGCAGCATTAGCAGACACCTCGGCATTCTCGGTTCCGGTTTGTGTGAAGGCTGTGTTCGACAGAACATCCGCAAACGCAGGCTCCTCCTCGTTGGCCAAGTCACTGCCGCTGGTTGCCGGGGCAGTAGACGAAGCAGTGCCAGACGAGTTGCGAAGCGCCTCCAGGGCAGGGATGGCGATCCGGCCCCAGTGGCTCGGCACCACCGCGCTAAGAGCAGCCTCTTCGCCCATGGCGAACGAAAGAAGAGGGCCGAGGCGCTGGACAAACTCAATGTAGTAGTCGTACAGGACAATCGGGTACATTGTGTTGGCGCCCTGTCGGTTGAGTGGGAAACAGCATTGGACAAGGTACAGGAGGTATCTGGTCCGGAACAGTGCCTTTAAAGTAGTCGTGCCAGCAGCGATCTGTTCAGGGCCAGCAGCCGGGAAATCGGGCCGTACGAAAAGAGAAAAGACCGACGGAATGGTGGCCTTGGGCTTCGGGGTGGCTTCGCTTCCTTCCGGTGCCTTTCCCTTGTCGTCAGAGGCGGGCTCATCCTCTTTACCCTCCGTCTCCGGCCCGTCTTCCTGCTCTTCCTTCTTCTCCGTCTCCTCTGTCTCGTCGTCCTTCTTCATGTAGGGAACGATAAGAGGATTGATGGAGTCAAATGCGTTAATCATGCGGGTGAACATGGCCGGGACAGCAAGAATCGGCGAGGCCTCCAGAAGCTGGCTAAAGATCTGGAGAAGAGTTGGCGAGATCATAGCTGTGGGCTGAATAAACGGCAGGCCTGGAGACTCAACAAGATCCAACAGCAACTCGATACCTCCCCGCTTGATAAACAGAGACTGCAAGGTCGGGTTGTTGAGGTAGACATTGAGGAAGAGCGCTGTGGCGGTGACAAAAGGCAGGGCGTCCTGGTAGACAGGGGGCGTGCCAGCTGTTGAAGCTGCCACGGCACCATTGTCGGTCGCAGCTGCAGTTGCAGTTGCAGATACAGTCGCAGGAGTAGAACCCGTCGCGTCAGCCATCTCCACGTCCTCGGTAGAAGCGTTCGCGGTGTCCTTCACCTCGGCAGTCATCTCGGCTGCCTGCTCAACCTGAGACTTGGGGGCAGGGTTCAGACGGATGCCCCAGTTGTCAGTTGTTGCCTTTATCTCGGCCATGTACCCCACGCGGCTGACCATGTCCAGGACCGCCGACGTTATCAGCGGGCGGAGGGACGGGTGGTGGCGTGCAAGCTCGTCAAAGTTGGTGCCGATGGTCGAGGGCAGGCCGGTCTCGGTCTCCATGCAGCGGATGTGGGCGGGGCTCTCGAAGATCTCAAAATAGCTCTGCAGGGCACCGGACGACATGACCATCCTACGGCCAACATTGTTGAGAGAGATGGAGTTCAAGATCGAGGGAATAGCACCAATGACTTCGGTAGAGGGCAGAATGCCACCAGCAAGAGTCCAGTTCCGGGGACGAGCAAGCTCCTCGCGGGTCAGAGGGATCTTGCGAATGTTGGCCTCATCCGGAGAGGAGTCGTCAGACAATGTGGTGTCTCTATCGTCGTCGTCGTCGTCGTCTTCTTCGCCGTGGCCCTCCTCATTCTCGTTGTTATCGTTATCAGCGTTGTCAGCGTTGCTGGAGCCTGCGGCAGCCTCGTTACCGGCCTCCCCGCTGTTGCCGGGGCCAGTCGCGCTCTCCTCGCCGTTATTGTCAGAAGTGCCCTGGTCCTGGCTGCTGTTGCCGCCTTCTTCCGTAGACGTCACAGGGAAAGCAGCGGAGTTGAGTGGCCGGCCGGTGATCGTCTCGAGGAAGCTCTGGATCAGGCCAGACTCGGACAGTGCCGCGTAACTTGTTGGGTCGTGGTTGATGAAGTGGCTCAGGGTAGTAGCAGCGTTCGTCCAGACCACGGATCCGAACATCTTGGTGTTCTCAAGGATCGTGCGAATGCTCTGCAGGAGCGCGGAGTTGTCAACCAGGTTGCGCAGAAGACGGTCGTTGCCTGGGCCAAACTGGTAGGAGCTAGCCATCAAGTGGTAAATAAACTTGAGCAGCCACTTGAGCGTCTGCTGAATGTAAAAGGGAATGTCGTAGTCGATCACGCTACACCGCATTTCCTTACCGGTGATGTCGCCACGGTCGACAGCGTTCTTGGCAGCTGTGACGGTGTCGACAAGCAATTGCGAGACCACATCCAGGCCGTGGGCGGCAGCAAACGGCTGGAAAGATGTCGGGAAGTTAAGCACGACCGTATCCAAAAAGGTCACGACGACCAGGTAGTTGCGCTCGGCAATGGGCGACCGAACTTTGAGGGCATCGACAAGAATTTCCATGAGGCCGGCTCCCACAATGTCCTGCATACGGCTTCCGGCGGTCAGGTGAAGGGTGAGCGAGAAGAGCTGCTTCCGCCAGTCGTCGTTGAGGATCGTCTCTTCGGGGCTCTCGAGCTTGTCCTCCTTCATGTCGGCAACAGCCTTCCGCAGCACATAGAGAAGAACGCCGTGGTTCACGCTCGCGTTGACGGCCGACACGACATCGTTGATCTTGGAGGCAAAGCCGGCCAAGCTCTCGAGCAGCTGGAGGGCAATCGACTGCAGCCAGGTGGGCACGGGCGTCTTGCCAGCACCGGGGCGGATCAGCTCGGCAAGCTGGTACGCAAGCTGGAATCGTCTGGGCTCCTCGGCGTCCTGCTTCATCACCTGCTCCAAAAACGTGGTCTCGGGGTGGATGAATGCGAGATTGGTAATGGCAAGCAGACGAACAGCCAAGACCAGCTGGCGATCTTCGACAGAGCCGAGCAGGGCCTTGGCGGTGCGGATACGGCTCAGCAGTTCATAACGTGCCGTCTCAGGCATATCCGCAGGACACCGGGCCATGAGCTCGTAGATGGTCGAGGACTTGACGACGCGCGACGGCAGCTCGAAGGTCCGCTGGCCAGAGGGCGCCGCACCTTCGTCGCCAGAAGCGGCATTGCCGGGCGTCCGAGACTGTGTCGGGGTCAGGGGTGACGAGGCATCCTGTATCTGGGAGCCCATGGTCGACGCGCGGCGCAGAGGCGTTGGTGTGGCGGGTATGGACGAGTAGCCCACGCGGTCATGGATGCTCTGTGGCTGGCTGGGCGAGGACTCTTGTGAGTCAACTCCTGAGCTGCCGTCCTGCTGCCGGGGCTTGTGCACGGGGTAGTATGTGATTTTGATGTCACCCCACGAGCTCCAGTCAATGGGTTGAGCGGCAGCGCCGGTGGTTGCAGCACCGGCGGGGCCAGTCGTAGCCATCGCGACAAAGTCGTTGGAGTACATGGTGGTGACGGACTTGGAGGGCGACTCGGGATGTGCCTTTTCCTTGCCCTTGCCTGTTGATGGCGGGGCAGGCGTGACAGCAGCTGCCGAGCTCGACGCAGCTGCCGGGGCCGGTGTCGAAGGCGTGCGCTGGAGGGTAGGCGTCGAAGAGTGGCCAAAGGGGGCGGAGGATGCCGAAACGCCGGAGACGGGCGTCTTGACAAACGGCAGAGCCAGCTGCTGGACCCTGTCTAGGCTAATGTCATAATGGTTCTGCAGCAGGGCCGAGTGGAACGCGCGCGACGTGGTGCTAGTCCGTTTATAAGAGGCGTGATACCGCAGGGCGAGCTCGTGGCCGACGTGCAAGGTGGCCTTGAGAATCTCGAGCGATGCCGAGTTCAGCAGACTGCTCAGGTGCGAACTGCTGGCATAGATGCTGCGGTTGCCGCAATGCTGGAGCAGGTTGCGGGTGAACTTGAGCACGGCCAAGACCAACTGAGAATCGGCATCCTCCTTGAAGCCGATCCGCTCGAGCTCCGGCAGATTCCATTTTTGAGTGTCGCGGAAATCGATGGGCTGTGTCGTTGTCTGGGTGAGGATCTCGTTGGAGAAGTCGCGGGTTTGAGGCCGATCCTTGAGCTCGTATGTCCCAACAAAGCATTCGAGGATGTTGTCAAAGCGGTTCAGGAGAGGAATCCAGTGGTACATGTCGCCTCTGGGGAGGGGCCATCGTGACGGAAACTGCTCAAGCACCTTGGGCAGAAGCGGGAGAGGAGAGTTCGTAGCAGATTGGACATATTCGGCCAGCCATGGGGACTGTGGGACGTGTGTTAGCAGATGTCAAGAAAGCCAGGCAAGGCCCAAGCGAACGGTGAGTGTGGGCAAACGCAGCATCGGGATAAAAAGAGGGGGAATGTAAAGACAAATGAAGGGATCGAAAAAACATACCATAGACTCCCGGTGCTTCGGCTGGAGTGTCTTGGTGATCTTGCCCATCGTGACGGTACCCGGACGGGTCTGTCAAGGACTGCTAGAAGCTCGAGAAAGGTGAGGGTGGAGTAGGAGGTTGAAGGTTGAAAGATGGAATCGCCAAAGGTGAAGGGGTTGAAAGGGAAGTCGTGAGATGGCTCTCAGCTCGGATCTCCCCCTCCACGGCCAACAACGCGTGGATGGCGATCACTTCGCCCGCACGGATCGAGCATTCAAGAAAAAAAGGAATGAGCCCAGTGTCAAAAGTCGAAAGGTTCGTCGGATGATCAGGTGAAGGTGTGCTGAAGCGTCGAGATAGACGTGCCCGGAGCTGTGGGCGGCCGACAACAAAAAGAAAAGAGAGACGGAACGTGCAGGAATCGTCTCTCGCAAAATCGAAAATCGGCAGCCTCGCAGACTCTTGCGACTGGGCAAGCTATGCTTTGTAAGGTGCGTAGTATATACCGAGCGTCGAAAGGATGACAGATGAAAGCGTCGAATCCCGCACAAGGTCGTAGGTTATGCGGGTGTAGGAGAGTGTGCAAGATCGTGAGGAGATGGGGGGATGGCGGATGTTGCGGCAGGGAACATGCAAAAGATGCAAGAGGTGGAAAGGAAAGTGAGGTCCAAGGCCAGTCAAAAAGACAAGGAAGGTGGAGATGTGTTGAGGTTCGAAATTTCAGGCTTGCAGTATGGCAAGTGCAAGTGCCTGGCGGCGAGGCGGGTGCTACCTGAGCACAAGGGAAGGTGCAAATCAGGCTAGTGCCGCTGCTGCAGGAGGTGTGCTGGCTTGGTAAAAGCGCAGGTGGGACTAGCTCGCAAAAATGGGCCACAGAAAGATGGAAGCCAGACGAAATGAATGAGGTCAGGCAGGGTAACAGGGGGCAGAAGCGTCAGTAGTGCTGGGCGGTGAGGCGTAATCGACAGTGAATGGCTGTGGATGGAACGTTTTGGCTGGCGGTCAGTGGGCAGGAGCGACCGTCAGAAAAAGAGAAAAGCGACAATGCGCTGCAAAGGCGGAAGGACTAACCGGCAGAATGAGGCAAGAGGCAACAGGCTCCTTGACGGTCTGGTGCCTGGGTGTTGGCGGGCCCCAGCGGATTGGCTGGCCTCACTGGCCGTTGTTTGATTTGAAAGCCGCCTGAGCACTGTGTATGCTAGCGTGTAAGCGCCAGGAAACAACTGTGAGTGGGTCCCATTAACCGCTGAACAAAGCTCTTAGCATACAGTGGTCAATATGCGTTCCTTCCGTCATACACTGTAATCATTGAGCGATCTGAGAATCTCAAAAAGCAAAAGCCTCGTCTTAAAGTGAGCAAGGCTTCCCAAGGCAGGCACAGTGAAGAGAATCAGGCGGCAGAAAGGAGAAGTCCAAGAATTATTTTGAGGGAAAGAAGAGTGAACAAGTAGCATGTGAGTACGTCGTAGGATCGCAACGATGACATATTTGTATGACAAAGGGTGACCATATAGAGGGAATGCAAGGGAGCGGTAAAACAAACGGAAGAGCAGCTTCACTCATAGCCGAGTCCTACTTTTGCTTTTTATAGAACTGTATGTCGAGTGAACAACAGACAGGATGAGAGCTCAAAGGGGGGGAGTTAAATGGCACGAAAAAGTCGTCCTCTGTATACACTTTGCTTTTTCTGTAAAAAAGGTAGATCAAAGTTTTAAAAAAAAAAGAATTGACAAGAAACAGCTTTTTGAAGACAGTAAATTATAGAGTTAAAAACAAAATACAGGAACATGACTCCGAACATTGTCTTCTGGGTTTCGAACATATACACGAAAGGACTAAAGAGAACGTCCTTTCACTTGGTTTGTGCAGTTTGACCATTCACTTTCGAGATTTACTCTATTTATCGAGGTTTGAACAGCGAATGCCTGTATTGTATGTGAAAGCAAAAACCATGCCGTGACGCCATGAAACTCCAATCCCGTGAGAATGCACCCTGGAACTAATAAACAAACGCTCGAATGATGTAATGAAAATGCAATGAATACTCCGCACAGCCTTCATGTTGCAATGCTGGCCGGCTGCTCGCTGTCGTTGTCGCCGCCCCAGATATCCATGCTCTCCTGTTCGACAGCCCGCATAGCGTCGGCCACGTCTTCCAGTTTGGCCACAACATCCAGAACGCCCCGGTTCACCCGCTGGAAGTAGCGGTCGTTGGCCTCGCGCCGCTTGCGGGCCAGCAAGATGTCGACCTGCGTCTCTTCTTCAAGTGGCCGGTTCCCGAAGCGGTCCACATTGACATTGTCTCTTGAGTGGTTGGCAGCGCTGCCGTCCTTGAGCCCGCCGCTTGCCGATGCCTCGTCATCTTTGTCTTTTCCGGCACCACCACCGCCGCCGCCGCCGCCGCCGGACATGCTGGTCGCTGTGTTGGTTGCTGCTTTGAGCAAATTGTTGGCAGAGAGCTCGCCCTCGCCGAGCATGCCCTCGCCACTGATGCCGCCCGCCTCTTCGGCCTCGCTGTGCGCCCAAGCCTGGGCCAGCGCAATCTGTGCCTGCCGCAGCGCCGCGAGCTTCTGGTCGTGGTCGGGGCCAAAGACACGAGTTCCTTCGGAGGCAGACAGCTCTACTTCTTCGAGCGTGGCCTGCATCTCGGCCCAGAGCGCGTCGGTCCTATCGGTGGCCCGGGTCGAGGATGCATGGCGCAGGGGAAGCGGTAGAGAGAAGGATGCCGTGGCGGGCGTGCGACCCTTTGAAGCAACGGGTCCGGTTCCGACAGCAGCTGTTGTGGCAGACGTGCTGCCTGTCGGGGTAGCAGCCAGGCCTCCAGCAGCGCTCACACCAAGGGATCCCTGGCCGGCGTTCTTGTTTTGGGCGTGCACAATGGAAGACGCAGCAGACAATGCGGGTGGCGGGCCGCCAGACGAGGAGCCACCGCCAGCACTGCTATTGCTGACCTCTTGACGAAGTCGTGATGTTGTGCGTTGCAAGGTTGGCAGAGACGGCATGCCAGAAGAGGCGGCCACGCCACTGCCAGATGCTGATCCGACGGCAGCCGCAACATTCAAGCTGCCTGGCTGGCCCAGTCCGGAGCTCGCTCCAGCCGTGGCTCCGCTTCCTGGGTCCCCACCTGCGAGCGAGACGTTGGATGCTGCGGGCGAGGAGTGCGCAAAGAGGGCGGGCGGCGGCCCCCGCTGTTTGAATTTTCCCTTTGTCCACTGAGACATGGCTACATCTTGCGATTGGACGTGTGCCGGCTTGGAGCTGTCTATTTGCGATGTGCGATGTTGTGTTGTTTATCTGGTCTGTCGAGGAGGGAAGCTTGGAGCTTGAGATGAGACCCACTATATGACATAATGTTAAGAGTATGGACTTAAGCGAATTCTTGATAAGCGCATAATCAAAACTAATCACGTGCAGACGGTCATGTGATAGCGGGGCGGACATAAAAGCGGGTGATAGGTCAAAGAATTTTCTTCGCTGGAAGGTCCCGCTTTTTTGCTGAGAGGGTAGGGCGAGAAAACCCTACCGGAGCCAAAGGGCAAGTGGTGCGGCTGCCCCATTTACTTGGTCTCCCATTTTTTCGCCAGCCCCGACCCAAAAAAGTTTCTATCGTAGTCCTGAAGTTTTTCCCTGCCTTTCTGCTTGTCTCGATCTTCCCAACTCCCCTCCTCACTCAACAAACCAACTTCACAGCGATCACCACACACGAATCGGTACGTTACTTCGCGCATCATCATTCTTCTGGTCAAGCAGGCCATTGCACGAGAGAGCGACTGTTCTTTTTGCGGCTTCGACAGTTCCACGACTGGGCATATCTCGAATTTTGATCTTACGATCTTTCGATTCTCGACCGATTTTCCGGGCAGCAAATCACGACATTTTTTACGACAAAGACATACGGCACGGCGACGACAACAATTCGATTCAACGACATTAGAATGAACGATACCATACTGTCGACCGGATAACAACGCTCGTTCTTTCGTTCTTTTCTGACGACTGCCCTCAACGATCCCCTGACTTTTCGACATTCGACACGTCCTCTCTCTCGCTTTGGCCTGCACATCCGGTCGCCATCTTTCATTTCCATCAAGTTCCAGGAAACATCATCTAACACTCTTTTCTCCTTCAGCAAATATGGGTAAAGGAAAGCCTCGTGGTCTTAACGCAGCGCGCAAGCTCCGGAACAACCGCCGTGAGCAGCGCTGGTCCGATCTTGCCTACAAGAAGCGTGCCCTGGGTACCGCTTTCAAGTCGTCGCCCTTTGGTGGTTCGTCCCACGCCAAGGGCATTGTTCTTGAGAAGGTCGGTGTTGAGGCCAAGCAGCCCAACTCGGCTATTCGCAAGTGTGTCCGTGTCCAGCTCATCAAGAACGGCAAGAAGGTCACTGCTTTCGGTGCGTTCCCCTCCCCGCCCCTGGTCCAGGATACCAGGATGCCTCAGTGATGTGACAATCTACTAACGCTGCATGCTCGCAGTCCCCAACGACGGTTGCTTGAACTTTGTCGACGAGAACGACGAGGTCCTCCTGGCCGGTTTCGGTCGCAAGGGCAAGGCCAAGGGTGATATCCCCGGTGTCCGTTTCAAGGTCGTCAAGGTTTCGGGTGTCGGTCTGCTGGCCCTGTGGAAGGAGAAGAAGGAGAAGCCAAGATCGTAAACGGTCTCTGTGGCCTTGTTCCCTTTTTCGTTCTTGTTCATTTCGCGCAGCATTAGGAGGAAGATGTGCTTTTGCAGCACGTTCACCGGCGTCGACGGGCAGGGTTCGGAATTGTGAATTGTGTGGACGACACTGAACTTCAAAAATACTTGGGTTATTTCGGTTTACAATTGTTTCACAAAATTCAAAAACGACGCAAAAGACAAAAAATTTACGAACATAAAAATTCACTTCGCCGATACAAATGTGGCCCGTCAGGGATTGTACAGTCTTGTAGAGAAACGACCTCATATGGTCATCACAAGTACAGCAAAAACAATGTAAAAATAACGAAAAAGTACCTCGTCGTTCTGTTTGATATGTGCATTTCGCAGCCATGTTATCTGTCTGCATGGCATCATGTTCATATAACCCAGAAATCTATTTTATCCGCTACCTATTTGTGTTACATACAAGTACATGGCGAGAGGAGTGGCCCCCATTATATATTTATTTTAGATCCATCTAAGCCGGCGTGAGCAGCTTGGTCTTTGTCTCGTCAACCTTTTGCTGCTGCTCCCTGTAGCGAACAAGATAGTCCGCGCCCATGCCCAGGCTGATCACGCCGCCCGTCAACAGACAGCCGTTGACAAACCACCACCAGCAGTCCTTGACGCTCTCCAGCTTGACCCGCTTGATCATGATGCCGAGCGTGGCCAGTGCGCCGCCGCAGCTGCCGACAAAGAAAGCCGGGCCCGCGCCCGAGGCCACACCGGCAGCACCTAACAAACCAATCTGCACGGCGCCCAGGCCCATGAGGACAGCCTTTGTCTGCGCGGCGTGCTTGAGCGCAATGCTCTTGATGCCGGCCTTGGCGTCGTCCTTGATGTCCATGTGGGCGTAGATCATGTCGTAGAGCACGGTCCAGGCAATGTTGGATGTGTAGAGGAAGGCAGAGGCGGCCAATGCTGCCGAGTTGCTCAGCAAGTCAATGCCGAGCGCGGGGAAGCCCATGATGGCGCCCCATGAAAAGGTGAGGCCCAGGACAAACTGCGGGTAGTATGTGACGCGCTTGGCCAGCGGATAGGTCGCGACGAGGGCCAAACTCGGGATGCCGTAGAACAGGCACGAGGTCGGGAACTGCAGCAACACAGCCAGGCCGGCCAGCAGCTGGGCGCCCGTAAACACCAGCGCGTTAAACGGAGTCACGGCGCCGCGGGCAATCGGCCGAAGACGCGTGCGGGTGACATGCGGATCGAGGTTGCGGTCCCACAGGTCGTTGATCGTGCAGCCGGCGCCACGCATGATGATGGCGCCCGTAAAGAAGAGCAGGGTCGTGCCGGCCACCGACGCCGGAGAAGCCATGGCCGGCTCAACCATCGGAGCAGCCATTAATGTCGAGAACAGACATGGGAAGAACAGGTAATATGAGCCGGTGGGCTTGTCCAACCGGATGAGCTCGGCGTACGGCACCCATGACTTCGGAAGGACTGAGAGAAGGCCCGTTGTCGGCGGTGTATATGGCGCTGGTGGGGCATCCGTGACTGTTGCTGTCGTGGCTGTTGCCGACGCAGGATTTGAAACAGCGGCTGTGGTGTGTATCCGGGCAAGAGCTGGCAGCCCTGATATCCGCACGGTAGATGCTCTGACGGGAACGCCAGGCTTGGACTTCGTCCAGCTACAAGGCCCCGTTGAGAGTCGAGCAACGACGATCTTGCTCGACCTTGACGGCATCGATCTCGAGCCAAGGTGTCTTGAGGACTGGCATCCCGGCTGTAATGACCGTATGCCACGGAAACATAATGACCTCATCGTAGAAGCTGAGCACGCTGTTAGCAGATGTACTCATACACCGGACAACGGAGCACCCCCACTCAGGATGGGCTCGGCAATAAAGAATTGGAAGATCATCCAAAGTTGGATTTCGACAAGGCATTTCAAGGGTCTTGGGTAGCCTCAAATCCGCCAATTTTTTATAATCAACATACCTGGTAAGATATTACTGCCCCGAAATGGCGTATTTCTTCGATCGCGTGCCCAGTTGTCCACTCTGGAAGCTCGTATGTCTCTGACAACTTGTCGGAGTAGAATAAGCAGCTATTATCACGAAGTCGATTTTAACGTCTCAGTATTACATAATCACGGTAGCCGAACTGGTCGCCCATAAAATCCATAAATTGTCACAGCGCTACGCTCTCATTGGTCGGTTGTTTCTTCAGACGGAAGGTGCCCGCCTTTCAGCAACAATCGTTCGCGCCTTCTTCTTTGCGCCGCTAGTCGTGATGAGAGGCGACGACGGTGAAAGTAAAAACGTCAATGCCAAAACATTGCTCGCCGCCGCCCGAGTTGCGAGCAATTGTCTACGACCCTACAAAACCACCACCGACCTCTGTTACAGTTGGCGACGCGGTCACGCACTTTTCCTCGAGCATGCGCTTCTCGGCAGTTGATTGATCGTATCCACGCAGTACGACGGCACGCGTTATCACGACCCTTCAGCCTCCTTTTGTCCTTTTGTTTCCTCACATCGCAGAATTTCCCCTCGATACGACCGTGCCATTTTGTACAACGACACTCTCGGCCGGCGACGGCGGCTATTCTCTTGAAGAGCACGCCGTGTCCGCCAGGCACAACACGCCGCCGCCATGCCGCCCGTGGCGATGCATCCGCAGGCCAAGTTCGACCCGATCCCGCCGGACCTCGACCTCCATAGCCTCGTGCAGGACACACCCAACTTTGAGTGGGCCACGCAGATTTCGGCGTCGGAGATCTTTGCGCTCGGCCAACAGCGGTTCGAGAAGCTGGTGTCGATCCACGTCATCAATGGCGGAAAACCGCTGGTGATCAAGGACTGGAACGACCGGCTGCCAAAAGGACTCTTCAGTGCAAAATGGCTCGAGGAAGTGTACAACCGAAAGGAGGAGCGTGTGTGGGATATTAACGGCAAGACCAATATCCCCATGACGATGGGCCACTACCTGCGGTCGATGAAGCAGCTCACAGACCAGTGGACGCCGCGCAATTTCCGGGACGAACGACGTCAGCGGCTCTACCTCAAAGACATTGACTGCCCGCCCGAGTGGCAGGAGAAGCTGGCCAAGGTGCTACCCCGGCTCATCTTCTACCTCAACGAGGACATTGAGGGCGGCCACACGACGACAAACTACGGCATGACTGACGACGACCAGGACATGTTTGTGGACGACCACCCAACAGCGCGGGCGGGCGACCTGATGAGCAGCCTGCCAGACGAGATGCGCGCCGAGAACCTGATGTGCTACATTGGCCACGAGGGCACGTACACGCCGGCGCATCGCGAAATGTGCGCCAGTCTGGGACAGAACATTATGGTGGAGGCGTCAGGGTCCGACAACGGCGAGAAGCCGGGCAGCTCGATCTGGTTCATGACGGAGACAAAAGACCGCGAGGTGGTTGGCGAGTATTTCCTGTCGATGCTGGGCCACGACGTCGAGATCGAAAAGCACTTTGCGCAGATCAATGCGTGGAAGAAGGCCGCGTTCCCTGTCTACATTGTCGAGCAGAAGGTGGGCGACCTGATCCTCGTGCCGCCATTGGCGCCGCACCAGGTCTGGAACCGCGGCACGCGGACGATGAAGGTGGCGTGGAACCGCACAACGGTGGAAACGCTCGAAATGGCGCTGCACGAGGCCCTTCCCAAGGCACGGCTCGTCTGCCGTGACGAGCAGTACAAGAACAAGGCGATCATCTACTACACGATGAAGAAGTACTACAAGGAGCTCGAGTACGCGCAGACGGACCGGCAGCTGGTGTCGTTTGGCATCGGCAACGACTCGGTGCGCAACCCAGTCCGCACTGCGCAAGTCGCCGACGACTTCAAGAAGCTGATGCGGCTGTACACGGAGATTTTGATTGACGAAATGTTCAACACCAAGGAGAAGAACGTCGAGTACATCCAGTTCGACTCCAACATTACCTGCTCGTACTGCCGCTCCAACATCTTCAACCGCTTCCTGACGTGCAAGCACTGCGTGCGGCCGCTGGCCAACGGCGACGAGGACACGTACGACGTCTGCATGGAGTGCTATGCGATGGGCCGCTCGTGCATGTGCGTGTCGGGGCTGGGGTGGTGTGAGCAGTGGCCGTGGGAGGAGCTGGTCAGCAACTACGAGCAGTGGCAGGCGATGGTGGTGAGCAACGATGGCTTTATCGACGCCTTTTTGTCGCCGCCGCCGCTCGAGGTTGCGCGCCTGCGCGCCGGCAAGAAGCCTGTGGCCCAGATTTGCCAGGAACAGCTGCGGCGCCGGCCGTTCCGCGACATCACCAAGCCCCTCGAGAAGGAAAAGCCCGAGGAGCCCGAAGAGCCCGAGGTCGACGACAATGGCAAGATTATTAAGAAAAAGTCAAAGAGCCGGTCGAAAAAGGGCGACACGTACCGCTGCCACGTGTGCTGCCACAAGGACCACCGATACCGTCTGGCATTCTGCACGACGCCCGGCTGTTCCGAGGCGTACTGCTATGGTGTGCTCTACAGAGGCTTCGACATGATGCCCCAGTCGGTGATGCAAAAGGACTACTGGAAGTGCCCGCGGTGCATGAAGATCTGCAACTGCGGCGCCTGCCGGCGGGCCGGCATCACCAACCCGTACATTCCCAAGGGCACGCTGCTGGGCCACGACACGCGGCCGATTGCGGATGACCGCAGTGTCGAGTCGCTGATCAACTTCCGGCTGCACAACCTACTATGGCTCAAGAACAGCGGCGAGGAGGGCCGCAGCATTGCCAGCAAGCGCATGCAGCGACTGCGGCAAGAAGCAGATGCAGCGAAAGCCCAGGGAGCGGACGGCGAGCTGGACGACGGTTTCAACATCCAAAACGGAAGTGGAAGTGGAAACGGAAACCGAAACGGAAACGGAACCAGCAGCCAGGACCACAACACGATGGACACCAGCCACGCCGACGGATTCGGGGACGCCAGCCATGTCGGCAATGCCCTCCACGACATGCACGGCGACGACAACGCCAACATCAACCCGTCGCTCCTCCAGGACGGCTCGGCCACAAGCTATCCCGATCTCCCCGGCAACTACCCCGACCCGAACGATTCGCTGTTGGGCAGCGAGCTGGCAGCGACAACGTTTGGCCGCGCCTACTACATGGACGACGACGACAGCCCCAACAAGATCCTGTTCGACCCATACCACGAGCCGGCGCCCAATCCCATGGTCGGCAACCTGGGCGCGCTGGACACGCTACCCGAGTTTCTGGAGAGCTACACGCACAAGCCGATCCGCAAGCCGCGGCAGGAGAAGGACCTGGATCCGGACTACACGGGCCCGCGAAAGAGGAACCGCAAGAAGCCGGCCGCGGCCAACGCCAACGCCAACGCCGCCACCAACACGACTGGCGGCACAGCCACGGGCGAGGCCACGGATCCCAACATGAACCTGGATCCGGCGCTGCTGAGCGCACAGCAGCCGGCAGGTGCAAGCGGTGCAGCAGGCGAGTCTGGACCAGCCACAAATCTTGCAAATGTTGGTGGTCTGACGGCAGCCGCGCCTGCGGCACCGACGTCGTCGATCGAGGCAGCCATTGCAACAGCCGTAGCTGCAGCGGCACGGGCAGACGGCACAACGGCGGCCGGCCCGGTAACGGGAGCGGTTGGAGGTGATGCTGCTGCAGGCACCGACGCCGACTCTGCCGACAAGGACGCCGAGGGCGAAAAGGGCGAAAAGGACGATGACAACGACAACGACGACAACGACGACGACGATGACGACGGGCCGACGTACGGCTACCCCGCCAACGTGCCCGAACTCCGCCACGCGCGGCCCAAGGTGTCATACCTTGTGGACGTGGCCAGCGACAACGAGGCCGACGAGGAGGTGACGACGTCCAAGAAACAAGAAAAGGAGAAGCCGGCGGCCGTCAACGATGCCAATGTCATTCCGTCGGTGGAGACGGAGACGGAGGCAGCGGAGGTGGCGGAGGTGGAGATGGCAACGATCGAGTCAGCAGCGGATGTCGAGACAGCGGCAGACTCTGTGTCGAACACACCGTCTGCTCCTGCGACAGCTTCAGCTTTAGCGTCAGCTTCAGCTGCCAAAGCGACCACTGGCCCCCAGACAGAACCCAAAAAGCGCGGCCGGCCGCCGCGGTCGAGCCTGCCCGGCGGCACGACGCCCTCGAGCGAGCCCGCCGTCAAGCGGTCGCGGATTGCGGAAGCGCTGGCGTTTTCGGGCAAGAAGGCGGTCGAAGGGTTCGGCAGTGCCTGGAAGCCGGTCAACGCGCCAGCGCCAGGGCCAGGGCCATTGCGAGGCCGGCCGCCGAAGCGTACGTCGTATGTTGACGGGAGCACGAGCGTGAGCGCGAGCGACAGCGAGGAGGAAAACAACGACGACTACAAGGCGTCGCCGGCGATGAACAGCGCGTTTCCCAAGCGCAAGCCCGGCCGGCCGGCCAAGAGCAGTTTAGGACCAGGCCTGGGACCAGGACCCGGTCCGGGTCGCCCTCGTCTTAGTCTTCGCATCGAGTCGGACGACGACCTCTCGCGGCCGACAACACCCAGCACACCCAGCCTGCCGCCGCCGTCCACCAAGTTCATGTCCATGGCCGAGCGGATGGCGCTCAAGGGCAAGAAATTTAAGATTGGCAAGACGAAGCCAGGAGAGAAGGGGAAGGAGGCCGACAAGACAGCGTCGTCCACACCCAAGCCCAAGCCAGCCAAGCCGCCCCCGACGATTACTCGCCGGCCTGCCATGTCGTCGGATGAGAGTGACACCGATGTCGTCGACAGCGCCAAGGTCCAAGTCCGCCGGCCAACAGCGGGTCCCACGCGCGGCACGCCCAGCCGTGGCCGCGGCCGACCGACACGAGGACGGCCTCCTGGATCTGGGAGGGACAAGGGCGGGCCGACGGTCGTGCGGCTTCTGTCCCCGGACAGTGAGAGTGGGAGTGCCAGTGTTTCCGCGGCCGCCATTTCAGACGACGACGACGACTCCGCCTCCGACTCTGCGTCAGCGACACGCAAGCCGTTCTTTGGGCGCCGGGGCGGGGGAGCGCGCGGCCGTGGCGGGCGGGGACGGGGTCGTCCACGGGGCCGGCCGCCAGGCATTTCCAGATAGGAGCTGGAGGTGGCTGTGTGACGGGGTGGTGTATTTATGGTTGTGTTTATTTGTGACAGACGAGATGGTGTTTTTATGGTTGTGTTTATTTGATTTTTGTTTGCTCTGTTCTGTCTCTTCATTATACCACATTCAGTTTGTTTCGGGTCGTCCGTCACATTGTTTTCGGTGTTTTGGCATTGTGTTCTGTCATTTATTGTCAATTATACCTGGGGGTACGTCGTGCCCATCCCATATTCATATCCATATCCGTATCCTATGCATCTGTCCTATGCATCGGTCCTATTTACATTCCCTGGCATGTCCGTCGCCATGCCTGCCCTACACCTTGTTCTTTGCCGGCTGCTTGCCACTCCCATGGGCATTCTTGGCATGCTCGACGGCCTCCTTGGCCGAGAAGCTGGACCTGTCGGCCTTGACGGCCTCTTCGCTGTCCGACGCCAGGTCCGGCATCCACTCGCCCTTGCCCGTCTTCTGCCGCTGCAGCGACGCCTGCTTGAGCTTCTCGACTTCGAACTCGGGGTCGGCTGGTTGCCAGTGCCTTTGTCAGTGCCTGAATGTCAATTGAATCAAGAGATGGTAAACGGTGACTTACTGCTCTGAGACTCGCCATGCCTCCGGAGGGCGGTTGTGGAGAGAGGGCGGACGGCAACTGGGATGGCGACGGCCGGACGGAGGCCAATGCTGGCGATGCGTGTGCGTAGCAATGACTGCATTGTGGCGTGTGACTGTTTGGTGTTGAGAGTGTAGAGTGTTTTAAGGTTGATGTTTGTGGTGTGTGGCGATATTGAAGGTCGAATGTCAAGACGATTGAGGTGGCAGAGATACCAATTTAAAGAATTGTCAATTGTCTGTCAATGTTATTTCTCAGCTTTTCTCTCTTCTCTTTTCTCTCTTCTTCTCCAAAAAGACCCAATCCCCGCTTTGCACCGGCCAAGCTACTGTCTTCCATGCTCCAGTTGGCAGTTGATGCTGTCGAAATCTCCTGATCGCGCTTACGGTGTATGACGTAATTGGTAGCACCACAATCGAGACAAACAATGCCAGACAACGCACTGCCAACAGTGTCTCCCTTGCTATAAACACCGCGGGGGAGGCGGAGATGTCGGTTTTTCTTTTATCCTTTCCAGGTTGGTGGAGGTGATATTGTTGCGGCTGGTGAGGCTACTTTTGCTGCGTAAAGACTGGTTGAAATGTGACATTTGTGGCATTTGTGTCATTTTGTCAATGTGAATGGTCAAATTGACCGGGCCGTCAACCACGCGACCACGTTCTCTCACCAACACCCCTTCATCTGATAATAACACGAGAGATTGTTGCCAGATAGATTCTTGCTGATTTGTAATAGTTCGTTGTGCTTTTTATCGGTTACGGATCGGGCTTGATGTTTATCTCAGTAAAGTTGTGAGAATCGTAACACTTTTTGATTGTGAGATGATATGAAAATGAAAATAAATATTAAAAATGAAATCAAGTCAAACCCACCAAAAAACATTGCGAAAAGAAAATAAATAAAAAATAAAAAACAAAAAGATGCTCAGAATATTTTTCTTTTCCATTATCAAAACAATGTGTTGTAGACATTTTCTTCAACGTC
Source organism: Sporothrix mexicana (assembly GCA_021396375.1). Taxonomy (NCBI): domain Eukaryota; kingdom Fungi; phylum Ascomycota; class Sordariomycetes; order Ophiostomatales; family Ophiostomataceae; genus Sporothrix; species Sporothrix mexicana. The sequence goes on from WNYC01000030.1 coordinate 153,470, forward strand.
GAATCCGGCCGTGTTGACATTGATGCACAGCCCTTCAAGTTATTGACAACAGTTGACAACTGACGGAAGAGTGAGAGACAGGACATCACGTGGAGACCTCTTCTTATGCACCCCTTTCGTCCTTTCCCATTCCCAGACACCAAAATTTCACACTTCACGCAGGCAGCCAACCCGCGCTGCATAGCCACAGGGGAGAGGAAAGCTAATTAATAGAGGCCACCAAGTGCCATAAGTGGGCATCGTGCCTTGCAGAGAGCCTGCGCAGACACGAGACAACCCGTTTACGGCCAACAGTGAGTGAGAAGATCATGACGGTCCAGATTAAACAAGCGAAGAGGGAGTGTGAGAACATTTGCAAGTGCAGGAAAGAGACGCCCCCACGTATTCCTTCTGGCCCGTGGATGGGAGCGAAAATGTTTCAGGAGGCGGGGAGCGATCGTGAGATTTTGGGATAGAGTACAAGTAAGTGACAGAAGGAACAGTGAGAGCAAAAGGAGGCCCGGAAGGTTGCCCCATTGGACGAGTTGTGTGCAGTCCATCTGGGCGGTTATGGACCATGGTTGCTTCCTTTAGCCAGTGCATCTCAGGCATTTCGATATCAGCTACTCAGTAATACTCCGTATATTCGATATCACAACGACCGATGCACGGCATTGCTCGACAAAACATGCCAATTTATTTTTCATACGTATGTCTCCGTGCCGGGGTTTAATTGCATCGTCAGCTATACAATAGCACGATCTTTAATTCTCTTGTTTGATTCTTTAGATGGATCGTCTTATACATTCGCCTTTTCCGGTGACAAGAAAAGAGAAAAGGCATTGCTGCCCCGTCCCCCGACGAACGAGCCTGATGACAATCATAAATACGGGACGGAAGAGGCATCTGGAAACGAAGCTCGAGAGAACAAATATGGAAGTCTTCCAAGGATAGAAGGGGCTGAAGGATTCCTCAGTGGCGAGACCTTTCAAAAGAGGAAAAGGAACAGGCTTCATGTCTTACTCCGACTGTGTGCATCTCCTCATACAACGATACCCCGGAATGCCCCAAAGCGGACGTTTTAACAAACAAACTGTCTTTTCCTCCCAGCAACAACGCCATTCCAGTCCGCAGACAGCTCTTTTGCGGGACCGGCGACAAAGGACAGAACACTGTCTCACTGTGTCAATCTCAGCCCCAGGCAGGCAAGACAGGCAAAAGCGAGACAGCAAAAGCTCATGTCTCACTCTTGTCTCTGGTGCTTTGTACTCCGTACAAGAACACAAGAAACGAAAGAAGAAAAGCACAAGAAACAGAACGGCTGCAGAAACTGTGCACATCTGGAGCCGATCTTGTGCAGAAGCATTGAGTGCACAAGAACGTCGGCCAGTAAGGTGTTCTCTTTCTGACTTTCGTTTCTTTTTCCTTCACTACTTTCTTTTTTCAAGTCGCTGTTTCCTTTCTCTCGTGACTATCCCTTGCGTCGGCCTCGTCGAGTGGTCGTCTTTCGTCCGTCTTCCCCCAGGGAAACGCATGCCCAAAGTCAATAGCATGGAGTGCCAGACGTTTCGATTTTCAATGAGCGCGCAAGACCTGGCATTCGGTCGACGAATAGGGTCGAGTCTGTTCACACTCTTCGGTCTGACAGTCTCTCTGCAGGTTTTAGCCATTCTCGATTCTGCGGGTTCCCCCTCACTTCGAGGAAAGTCTCCCCAACAGAGAGGTCTAAGCCTAAGAAGACCGAGAGGACCAAAGCTTCCATTTTGCCACTGATAGCTGTCTCTACTATTACCTTGCTGGCCAATGCGATGTCGTTGCCCTACTCCATGCTCTATTTCAGAGGTTCAGAGGTTCAGAGGTTCAGAGGCGTCGATCAAGTGTCGACAAGGCCTGGACACAGCAAAGAGCGGTGAAGAGCGACGTGTGCAGACTCTGTCAATCGATTTTTCACGCACAACACAACCGGCCTGTCACAGAGGCCAGACAGAGAGACCGAAAGAGACCCTTGTCCTCCACACCCACAAAACCGCCGGGGCACAAAAATTTGAGTTCCTTCTGACTAGTGATGGCCTCCCACACGCTTTGAGATTTGAGTCCCGAGGGGATCTCACGTCCCAACCAGTTAGTCTAGCCGCGGATTGCGCGTAGTCGTATGCATTCAATTAAACCGACCGCGCGATCGATTGGCTGGGGCACACCAGGAAGGACGATGAGAGAGGGAAGGACAAAAGAGAGGGGAAGAAAGGGAAGAAAAGGGAGAGTGTCGCATCTGACAGCTTTTTTTTGCGTTTTGCGCACTCTCAAACCCAGTGGAGATCACGCACGCCCCGTGCACGCCAACTCCGACTTTAAAACGAGCCCGCAGAAGAAGAAACACGGACAATGAACAATGACAGGAGGGCGTGACAAGGGAAAAGGGACAAGAGAAAACCTGGGTTGATCAATCAAACGGCTTGCCGCTTGGTGCATCGCTCTCAGGACGGCCTGGTTTATCTGTGTTTGTTTTTGATATAGTGCCCTCGTTATTCACTGAGAGACTGAAAGACGGGAAATAGTAAAGGCACAGGGAAAAGCCAGAACGGCACACAGGAGGCAGGACTTGGGAGTGTCGATACTCGATACTCCAAAAGATAACTGGAAACAAAAGTTCCATGATCTTCCAACAAACCATGGAACAGACTTTGATATCGACAAGTGGTCGAGTGCTATTTTGGGATGGGCATTGAAAAGAAGAATGAAGAATGGCATTCATTTATTCTTTCGATCCGAGTTTGCCATCAAAGACCCCTCGGGAGAATGCTCCTTCGCACTCCATCTCAGATCTCAGTTAGAGTTTTACGAGTTTAACCTTTTGTTTCTAGTCCACAGCCATTGTCGGTTCCTGTCGAAAGGTCAAAGGAGGGTCTAGTTCTGCCGTTCGTGTTCTGTCGTCTGTTGTAACAATGACTCCTCCTCACGAAAACGTCGTCATGGACGTGGGCTGGAGAAGGCTGTCTTGGTCCATCATCTGCACTGCTCTCTGATCACTGATCACTGATGTGTCTGCCATTGATAGGAAGAGGGAACTTTCCCCGGCTCAAATGAAGCACTGAAGCTGACGACTGTCCGACCGATGACCATGCAACAAGACGTAACGCATTGTGCGAGTTAGCATCGATTCTCCTCTTCCTCCCCCCCCCCTCTACAGAGATCCTCCGTACCGACAGAGGTCTCCACAAGGCGGTACTGCCTTGTGGAAAACCTAAAATAAGAGCATGGACCAAGAGCAGGGGAAGGGGGCATGAGGCACGGAGTAATACTACTGAGCGCGGCAAGGCAAAAGTAAAGGCAAGAGGCGAGAATGCAAAAAAAGATCAGACCGGCATTGGATGTGCGTCGCCCTTTTCTTCTTCTTCTTTTTTTCTTTTCTTCTTCTTTTGACAGTCCCTGTTCCTGGCTGTCAGAAAACAGAAAAGCAATATCTCAAAGAAGGGACCAATGGGTCTAGAGGCCGGACAAGCCACGCGATCATCGTGCTTTCTCTGCCCTGCCTTCGCCCCTGTGTCCTTCCCTTCGTTTAGATCTTGTAATCCCGGCAAAGGGGAACCGTCTTCTGTTGAGCTAGGTGTCACGTGATGCCTAGCGCCATAATTAGCCCTGCGGCTGGGAGCCACACATTTTGGCGTTCCCCTTTCTCTTCATGAATCTTTTCTTTCATACCTACCACGTCCGACACCTTTTGCGAATATAAAAACAAACGTACGGCGACCAATTAGAAAGTTCCATCTTAATATCAGGGGTTAGGTATCTCTGTACGACATACTATGAATAAAGGATGTGTCCGTGTCAGACGATGCTTGCCTCTGATATTTGGGCTTCTTCGCTGTGGTACTTTTCAATAATTGTATTTTAGAAACGTCATGTGAAATATAAGTTTTTTTTTTACTATTGTTTACTTTATTTTATTTTTCTTCTTCTTCTTCATTTTTCTTTTATTTTCTAGTGCCGCCAATTTGTTCACAGTATTATTTGTTCTGTCTGTTCTTTTTTTTTTTTCTTTTCTTTTTTTTTTCTTTTTTTGGCTGGCCTCACCTGACGTCCATCGGCCAACTTTGACGGCCTCGAAAGGTCAAATCTCAAGGCTCTGTCCCTGTCTCGTGAGACGCCAACCACCTTCTGGACCTTTTGGCCTTTCGCCAGGCCTCCGCTTCATCAAGCCCCAGTCCTTTTCCCTCTTCCCCTTGTCTGTCTGCATCGAGAAAGGCGGCAATCGATGATAGGTTCTGCGAGAACAAAGTACTGAGTATCTCTCACAGTAAGAGACTTACAGTGAGCTTGCTGCACTGTGCAAAAGTACTCTCGTCTCTTATGCGTACTTGCGTGAAGGAGGAACCTGCCAAGGCTCAGGACTCTTTTTATTTTGTGTGGAAGGCCCCCCTTTTCTGGCCTCTCTGTTTCTGATTCGGCCGCCGTCCAAAGGGAAGGTTTTCACCGTTCGGGACCGTCCAAGCACCCAAGCACCAAGCCACAGCCAGACAGCCCCAAATTGCCTGGAAATTGTCGTCGATTGTTCACTCTAATTAACGAGCATCGCTGTCGTAATACGCAGTGCGAAGAGACTGCCGCCCAGCAGCCATGCACTGTCAGACTGTTGTTCCTCCACAGAGTGTCCACAGAGTCCACAGAGGACCCAGAACCCAGACATTTTTCGACCTCAAGACCCGCCAGGCGGTCATGCAGGGCGAGATTCACCAATTTCGTTCTGCATTGTACGGAGGTAATTTGTAACGGCACTGGCTCGCTGTGCAGCAATGGGGTCTCCGTTCTGGGGCTCTGTTCTAAATTGCATTGTTCGAGCCCCTTTTCTGTATTACTCCGTATTTCGAGGAGACACAAGACAAAGCGAGGGACACAGGCTCGACGGGGTGTATTCAATGCCCAACTGTCGCGTGCCCTTTCCGCTCTCTCAACATCTTCTCTCGTCTCTCCTTATCGGCGACGTCGAAGCAAGGTCCTTTCGAAAGGACGAGAAACGAAGGCGGCGTCGCCGTTGAACGGTTGAATGCACTCTAGAAAGCCCCGATATGAAGCGAGCAATCGGGAGCCATCGGAGGTGCAGACAGACTCTGGCAGCTTGACGGCCTCGACGGCCTATTGGGCGATAGGGGATGGTTGACTGGCTTGATTGACTGTGAGTGGCACGCTGTTGCTACGTTTGCTAGCCGGCTTGCACGCAAGCGAAAAGCGAGAAAAAAGTGATGGGCACGGGAACCAAAACACAAAGAAAGCAAAGGCTCTGAGGGAAAGGACAGAAAGGACAGAAAGCAGGACACAGACACGCCGTCGACGGCGGTGTCGCTCGTTCCTGCCGCCCAATTTGACGGAAAACCTTGTCTAGACCTGTCGCAGCCTAGCGCTTGGTCATGGCTGGGCCAATGGCAGTGCGGCAAAAATTCCCAATCCAATGGTGGCAAAACGGAATTGCCCAGACAGAGGAAAGAACAAAATGCAGAAAAGCACAAAAGCACAAATGGAAAGCACAGATGAGAGCACAAAAGCGGGGACCACGTTGCGCCGGCCCACATTGATTACGGAGTGGAGAGGAGAAAGAGTTGCACGCTACGCCTGATATGGGCGAAAATGGGGCAGGAGAGTGTGGGTGGAGCTGATTTTATGGGTCGCCCGCTCTTTCCTGTGCGTCTGCTGGTCTTTTGGTGGTCTTTCCTCTTCTTTTCTGCTTTCTATTGCTTTCTTTTGCCTGGGCCCTGGTCCGGTGGACACAGTGCGCGGGGCGCGTGCATACCCTGTTTCTATTTCCGCAGCGCCTTGCCGCCCTGTTGTATTTTGGGTATTTTGTTTTGATTCTCCACTGTATCCACTGTATCTCTGTCATTTCAGTTTGTTTTTCTCTTGTTTTTGTTTTCTTTCTTCCTCATCCGTTCTCGGCCACCACATGCCAGCCCGCACTGTGCAACACTGCACCACCCCTGATCCGGCCTAGACCGTCGCGTACTGGCCCAGCCCAGACGCTTTCCAGACGAAAGCCAGACTGACTGCGCCCCTCCTTCGCCTCCTCTGCTTTGCAACTTCAGCGCTCTTTCCAGTCGAGCCAGGCAGTGAGGCACTGTGCTCATCATCATGCAGCCTGCCTTCCTTCCGTCCACGATCGTCTTTCCCATCCGGTCTTGCCTCTGCGTGTTTCTTCACGACTCGCTCCTGCCTCCAGAACTAATTATTCGCTTCGTGCAAGTGCATCGTTGGCCTCGCACCTTCCCTGTTCTTGCATGCACACCAGCCTCCATTTTGCGTCCATTCGAGCCATTCTTCATTGGGCCTGCTTCTTTTGCACACTCCGCCCGTTCTCGTCACTGGTCAGCCCTGACCCGCTGCTTCATCTGCACTCTGTACATTGTACTCCGTTCACAGTAATGTAATGCTAGGTAGACCAATAGTCTGGAGTCTCAATTGCACCTCCCTACATGTACTAGCTAGGCGCTATTTTCAGCCTATTTTCTGCTGTCCCTTTGCCCTGAATTTTTGGCGGTTGGCAGCTGCCCTCGGGTGACAGGTTCTAGCGCATTTTTGGATTTTAGCCCATTATACTACTACAAAGTAGGGGACGTATTAAAGGTCCCCCTTGGCGGGTACTCTTTTGACGTGTCGACAGAATTTGCCACTGTAAACAATGATCATTCGACAAAAAGTACATTGAACGGTGAAAACGGTGGCACCTGCGCACACAAAAAACCTCTGACCTGAAAGTTGTCGAAGTCGAGAGAGATCTCCCTCCGTTTTGATCTCAAAAGTAGGGGGATAACACCACAAAAATACTTGTGGCGGTGACCGATAATAATCCAGGGCAGTGTACAGTAAAAACAGTGCACTGTGCGCGCTTGCCTCACTCGCTCCTTCCATCGTGCCTCGTGCCTGCTGGCCGCTTCTGGTCGTTCCTGCCCAGGCAAGTCCACTGAAAGGCCTGTTTTTGCTTTCGCCGCCGGATTTGCTCGGCCTCCACACCCCTCTGGCCTCTGGCATTTTCGCCCACCCGCTCTTTCCTCTGTCTCGCTCCTTCTCTTCTTTTGTCGCTCTTTCCCACCCACACCGCACTAAAAACTCACACCCACCACTCCCACAAAACCCACCCCCAACCACCACCCAACCGATCAAAAGTGCCCTCTCTCCCAATCCCACCCGTTTCTCCTCTTCTCCTCCTTCTTTCGCAATCTGCATCTTCACCTTTCAAACCTCTTCTCTTCGCATCCCGCAATTCAACCAAGCATTTCTTCCTCGTCTCTCACTCTCCTCTTTCTCTTCGCTACAATCGCACCTTTCTATTCTCTCCCTTTTCTCATTCTTCTGTGTATACTTTTTTCCTCCTTCCCTCGCCAAAACAAACATTTCTCTCTTTGAGTCTCTTTTTCTCTCACCTCTCTTCCTCCTCCTTTTTCCCGACATCTTTTGGATTCGACAAGTTTGGTCCCTTTGATAGCCTAGCGAACCTCGAGTTGACTTTTGGAAAGCAACTTGATTGATCAATCCCTTGACGAACGTTGTGCAAACTTCCAGTCAGGTAAACGGCCAACAAAAGCAAATAGAGAAAAGCACGCCACTTGGGAGTCACCTGCCCAAGATTCGAGTCATCTCTCTTTTCGTTTCTATTTCTACCTAAAACCCAACGAAACCTGCACATCCGCAACCACGGCGTGCCCTACGTTACCACATCCTCAATAATCCTTACCGCTCGACCACTTACGATTACATGTTGTGTTGATTGAACGCAACAGACCACCTCGCTCGATAATGTCTTACTACTACAATGCTCACCAGCAACACCCCACGTCGGCAACGGCGCCCGCTGTCAGCCACTCCCACCACGGTGGCCGGAGTCGGCGGGCGCCTCGCCTGTCCGTGTCCCAGAACGCACACAAGCAGCAGCAGCACCACCAGTACCGCAACAACATTCGTTCCATCAAGGAGATGACCGACAGCCTGAACCTGACCGCTTTCCGCGTCAAGTTTGAGGCTGGCCGCTCGTTCGACTTGGAAGACGACATGGAGTTCTGCCCATCTTTGCTGTCCGAGAGCGACGTGAGTACCCCGGATCACTAAATTTACACATCCCTTCCCTTCAGCACTAACATCGTCAGTTGGTTTCCATTCACAGTGCCTCGTCTGAGCGGTCTTCGTTGGCAAGTAACTCTCCGGAGCACTCGCCCTCGCAGCCTGCCCAGGCGGCACCAGCATTCTCCCTCAACGCCTCATCTCCTTCGTTCACTCTCCCCTCGCTGCAGCAGGCGCAGCAGCACACCATGAAGCTTCACCAGCCCTCCGCCACCCGGGCCCGCAACCCCATCCCCATCGTGAACCCTGGCTCTCGTCCCGGCTCGCACATGAGCATGGCCACACCCGTTCAGCCGTCCGTGTCCCCAAGCATGCGCCTCCCGCAGCAGCAGATCGGCTCTGTTTGGTAAGGTAGCCAAAGAGCTTCCTTTGATGATCTTGTCCCTTTTGTCTTTACTGTCGATGCAGTAAAAGCAGAGGTGGAAAAGAAACTTCTGATGCAGTCTCTTTTGGTTATCCTTTTTTTCCTTACAGTACCTTGAAACCTGTGTGCAATGGGGTTATTCGACATTAGAAAAGAAGCAAAAGAAGCAAAAGAAGCAGGCCTTGCACACCATTTTGTTTCGTTTCTCTTGACAGCTAGCTTTCTGGACGCGGACACCGACTACAACAAAACACAACCAACCACGCAAAAAAAATCTCTCAAGAACAAATGAACGCGGCGCGGCCATCGATTTTCATCGCGACTCCCTTTCTCTGAGTGGGGCGGCTGATGGGGATGTGGACACACAACAACAAACGATTAGAGCGGACACGGTGGATACCGGTATCCAACTCAAACCTCATCTCGAATACGTTCTCGCGGGGACCCGGACCCCGATTCGACCAAGTTTATATCTTTTTCGTTACCTCTTTTTTCCTCTGTACAAACAACATCCCTTCTACCTGCTCGACGACGATTCACCTCACCGACAGGCATTCTTTTTTCGCTACCTCACCGACAGGCGCGGCACGGATGATTATCGACGACCTCGCTTTTACTTATTTGTTCTATTCCCCTCATCATTTTTTTCTCACTATTAATTTCTTCTTCCTTCTTTTGTTTCTTTTATTGGCCAACAAAGCATCGAAAAGAAAAAAATACCCCGGTTGGGAACAGCGGTGTTTCCCAGTCTCGAAAGTTCATGGCTGTCTCGATTCGACGAATTGGCGTTTTGCTTTTTGCTGTCTTCTCTTTTTTTACAACGATCATTTGGCGACGCTGTTTTCCCAGCGTTGCCCGGCAAATCTTAATCCTCAGCATATTCGGTTTTTATTATCACGACCACACGGAGTTATAACGGACCTGCATCAGCTTCTTCTTTTTTCCCTTTTTCCCTCTTGCTTTTTTGCGTCATACAGGAGCGGGCGACATTTTCTCTACTACTACGATAAAAAACGGTTCATTATGGGTCCACGAGTTGAAAGACAAAAAATATCTGTTTTTGTTTAGATCAAGTCTGTCTTCCTTTTCACCAAGCGGCTTTTTCTTGTTTTTCGTTTTTCGTCTTTCGTCTCACGGGTTTCATCATTATCTTTCCTCATTTTTTCTTGCAGTTTCACACCGCCTGATTGTCTACGGACTTTCGGCGGTTGGGTCGGGAGTTGCGTCGATTTTGCTTTTTGCTTTTTGCTTCTTGTCTTATTTTACCTCTCATTGTTTTATACTCGGTGTTTTGATTGCTTTGATTTTGACCTCGATTCAAATCAAACGGGTTGTCATTTTGTCTTTTGGTCATTTTGTCATTTTTGGGGCCACATAAGGGGGAAATAGGGCTGGCAGGCAACGAAAGCGGCCTCGTTACGTTTTTGGGTTTTTGTTTTATTCTCATTGTGCTTTTACTCATCTTGTGGCACCCTTTCTTTCTGGTTGGGGCTTGTCTCTATCTCTTCCTGTCTCATCTCTTGTCCTGTCTCTTCTTCTTGTCATTGTCTTTTACACACATCTTTTGGGAATGGTTCCAGGAAACACCCTCCCCTTTGACTCGAAAAGGGGAATGGGGACTCCTTTGCGGAGTTGGTATCTACTTTTTCTTCTCATTGACTGTTTTGTTACCCTGTTCACCTTTTACTTGTTTTTGTTTTGAGAGATTCCCGTGTTGCGATTTTGCGATTTTTCTTGAGATACGGTTTTCTTGAGATATGAGACTTTAACTACCACTAGGAAAGGGAGGGGGGAAACATGAGGAGCAAAACAAAGGAGCATATATTTTTGCGTCAATATTCACACTTTTTCCATCATAAATTTTTCTGCCCATTTCTTGACTTGCTTGGCAGCGAATCCTACGTGTTGACTATGAGTCTTCGTTCTTCTGTTCTAGTCTTTGGATGTTCAGGCTATATCTTTTGTATGTTCTGACCTAGTCTCTCGTGAACTAGAGGTACTGGGAGAAAAGGAAACTCAAAAATACAACATTGACACTTGTTCTTCTATCTTCTGGACCTGTATATCATTATTTGCCTCGTGACGTTGTGATAAATAGAGTGTTTCGTGTTTTTGCAGTTCGCCACAGGGTCGCGTCATGACGGCGATCTTTGTGGATTGTTGTTGTCAATTGCGGCATGGCACTGGCTTGGCCAAACGAGGCAATTGTTACATGAATCGCAAACACTTTATGGAGTATTGGAGATGTAATTTGCCTCATTATTTTCAAGCTTCGAGAAAGGCCAGGGGTGTATCCTGTATGGTGATATGAATTCGCTTTTCAGATCGTGCAAAGTCGTTGTCCCCTGTGGTATGCGAGCAGGCGAGAAACCATCACACACCTGTCTTTATCGCGGGGCTGAATATTGAGTGCAGCTTGTACTCTGGCAATCCCTCAGCTGGACAATATACTCTACTTAGTACTCCGCATATTGTCCGATATTCAAAGTGAAGACAATACGTCACGGCGACAGTCAGCCAGAAGGAAGACCGCTTCCGCCAGAACGTCAAAACAAGCTTTTTTGATGCTTCGGCGCTTCGGCCTTTGATTGTCGACGCGTATCGTGGATGCTGTCTTCCCCAAAACAGACAGGACATATGATTCCGACGACACTGGAAATAAGACAGTTTTGCATTCACCCTTTGGGCCTGCCATCATTGGTTCGTCTTTCCTGCCCTGCCTGTCATCCTTTGACTCCTCAGCGCCTCCCCGCATTTTAGATGCTTTTCTTGGGTCTTCGGCACTTGTGTTTTTGTCGTTCGGCCGTATAAAAGCGGCGTGTGCGGAGAGCGTGGGTGGCTTAAGGAAAGGGAAAGGGAAAAAGGGAAAGGGAAAAAGGGAAAGGAGGAAAGGGAAGAGGCACGAGGCAGGGCCCGAGACTATATCACTGTTTTGATTTTGATTTGATTTGATTTGATTCGATTTGGGTTTGCATTTGAATTTACTCCTGACCTGGTTCTTGGAGATATTGATCTTTGATCTTTTGATTTTGATAATCCCTCTGTGATCTGTTCCATTGTATACAGAGTACGTCGTACTATCTTGATTCTATTGCCAACCAGACTGTCAACGCTTTGAACTCTCCAAACTCTCAAAATGCTCTCGTTCACGCCCATCCATGCAACGTTTGGCGCAGAGGTCCAGGGCGCGGCCGACCTCGCCACGCTCTCCGACGCCGGCCTCGACGAGATCAAGGCAGGCATCGCCAAGTACGGCTTCCTCGTCTTCCGGGACACGGGCCTCGACGACGACGCCCATGTCGCCTTCTCGAAACGCTTCGGCGACCTCGACAACATTGCGCGCTTCATCACACCCGGCCGCAAGATGCGGTATGCGCACATTGAGCTGTTCGACGCCGGCAACCTCGACGCCGGCGGCAACGTCTTGGATCCCGACTCGGCGCGCGCGCATCAGGCCAAGGGCAACGGCATTTTTCATGTGGACTCGTCGTTCAACCCGCGCCGCGCGTCGTACTGTTTCCTGCGGGCCGTCGAGATCCCGCCGCCCGGTGCTGGCGGCAACACGACCGACTTTGCCGACTCGCGGACGGCATACGACACGTTGCCAGAGTCTCTGAAGGAAAAGCTGCTGGCCAGCAACTACATCGGCCGTCACTGCATTGCCCAGTCGCGCAAGCTGGCCGACCCCGCGTTCTACCACGACCTGGACCCGGCGTCGCAGCCGCACATGCGGCACTACATCCTCCAGAAACACGAGCCCAGCGGCCGCCTCAACCTGTACGTAGGCGCGCACCTGCACAGCCTCGAGACGGAGGCCGGCGGTCTTGTCGACAGCGACGAGTCCTGGGGCCTCATCCAGCAGCTCAATGCCCACGTCACGAGCCCGCCGTTTGTGACGTCGGTGACGTGGCAGCAGCCCGGGGACATTATCATGTGGGACAACCGCGCCGTGCAGCACCGGGCGGGCGAGGGGTCGTATGGCACCCACAAGCGCGACATGCGGCGCACGACGGTGCATGACGACAGCCCGACGGCGTGGGGCCTGAATGCCACGTCGACGGCGATGCCTGGTTTCGTGTATGATCCGACGGCGGGCAACACCACTGGAGCGGTTTCTGCCGAGCTTCCGGCGCCTGTTTCCGTCGCTGTGTCGTAAGGGCTCTTGTGTCTGTCGTTTTGTCGTTTTGTCGTTATTTATTCATAACCCAGATTGTATCTGTATATATATGCTTTTATGCTTTTATGTCTTGTCGATCGGAACGCCGAGCAATGAATTGTTGTCGTTATGTCGTTAGTCATTATCCGCCCGTATGCCGCTCATCTGTCCAGTCCGCGCGCCTTGACAAAGCGGTTGATCTGCTCGCGCGTCAACTTTTCGTTGTACTCCTCGCAGGCCATGTAGAACGAGATCATCTCTTGCGTGCAGTCGATTGTCGCCTCCATGTCGAGCCCGCTCTCGGCCAGCCAGCGAATCAGCCAGTGCATCGTAGCTGTCCTGCCGCCGTCTGCGGGCGGGGCGTCCTCTGTGGCGTTGCTGTTGTTATTACCATTGCTGTTGGTATTGGTGTTATTGTTTCCGTTGCTGTTGCCCCCATAAATGAGCGGGCCTTGGGCGTTGACGCCCGGCGGCATATGGTGCATTGGCCCGGCGCCACCGAGAAGAGCTGTCGCTGCAGCCACCTGGGCCTGCACATTCGCAAATGCCACCGACCGATTCCCCGACATGGTTGGAAACGCGTTGGCCATCGTCGGCGTGCCCATGCCAGCCATGCCAGGCGTTCCTGGCGTGCCGCCACCGGGCGTGCTCGTTCCTGGGCCCAAGGACGACAGAGACAAGAGCAGAGGAGGCGCCTGGATGGCCGAGTTGCCGCCTCCGCCCATGTTCATGTTCATGCCGCCGGGCGCCGAGCCGTTGCTGCTGTTTCCGCCCATGTTCATGCTGTTGTTTGCATTGTTATTGCTGGCAGCGACGGTGCCCATCGTCTGGCCCATCAGGCCAATGCCGGCGCCCGTGCTCGACCCGCCCGGCAGCGTCGGCTGTAGCACCATGACCCAGACAATCGCCATGACTGCAATCACGTGTGGCGGATAGAGCAGCGGGATGTCGGTCATGTAGTGGTCGTTGACGACGGACCAGGCCTGCGTCAGCTCCTCGGACGTCAGCGCCAGCTCGGCCTGCAGCGTATGCAGCGTGCGGTACGGTGCGTGCACAATCAGCTGCGACGACAGCTCGGAAATCATAAAGAACTCGCACTCGCCGAGCCGCGCAATCTCGAGGCATTGCGTGTCCGGCCACAGCACCTTGGCCTCCTGCACGACCTGGCGGATGTGCTGCGGGCATTCTTCCGTCTTGCAGGCCAGGTACAGGGCGGTGGCCATGACGAGGTAGGGATTGGTGCGGCGGATCTCAACTTTGCAGTAGAATCGCTTGATATAGACCTGGGCGGTTGCGAGCGCCTGCTGCCGCGCCTGCATTCGTTTCGCGAGCCGATTCAGCTCTGGGGGGGTTAGCTGCGTAGCAGGCAGAGTTGAACAGGCAGAGTTGAATCCACGCAAGGGCACCTACGCTGTGAGAAGAAGAGGCTCAGATGGCGCCATTCGGGAAGAGGGTACATGGACACGAGGCTGCGTTCCTCGTCCTGTTTCCGCTGCCGAAGCGCCGCCAGCTGCTCCTTGGAAAACTCCCAGAAGCGTCGCTGCGTCGAGGCCCAGTAGCTGGCCGCCATTGCGGGGTGTCGGGACGAATTTCGATGCGATTGCGCGACGAGAGGTGGCCGGCGCGGATAAGAGGGACGGGAGCCGTGTCTATTGTCGTGATGTTGTTTTGGCCCTTTTTCTCTTTGTGAGACAGGCGACGAGGCTGGCAAGTCCGAATCGGGGCTTCAGTATGGTGTGTTGCACTTGCCCGAATTGCAGCACTCCGTACCATGGTTACATAAGCGCGCTAACCACGTGCGCCTAGCTCTCGCTGCTGGACATTGTCATTACTCCGTAAGTCACTGCAATTGGCAGTCGCTGATTGCACAGAAGCAAAAGACAGAAGGAGCGGCCTGAAAGCTGAAATCTCAAAGCCGAGCGCGATACCGAAGCAAGACAACTCGAAAAAGAAGAGACGAAAAAAAGCCCAGAACGGTCCAGCTTGGCATTTCTTGACTTGAAGAGTTTATTTACTTTTCCTGGAAGATTTGCTTTTAAACTTATGTTTGTTTTATGTTAAATACGGCGTAGCTTTCGTTGAGTTTCGCTGTTCTGCCCGAATTTAGCATTAATTTTGCATTAAATTTAAACGCCAGGCCGCCAAACCGCCAAACCGCCGCCAGCCGTCGTTGCCTTTTCTGCCTTTTCTGCCCTTTGCTCTTTCCTTGTCAGCGCTCTTGCCCATTTGGCGGCCCATTGCACACATCGTCATTTGCTGCATTTTGCTGCTTGGAACCGGCTAGCGCCATTTCTCCCGCTTCCCTAGCTGTTTTTCATCCAACTTTTTTCTCCTTCCGTCTTCCCCTCCATGACCTCAACTTAAGCCGACGACTCGAGTCGACTCAAAACAAGGACACAATTTCGACGTCTCTGCGAGCACGATCATCCTTACGCCCACAACGGACGGCCGCTCTCGACACTTACCTTGGCGGCCTGTATCGCTACTTGCTCTTTTCTCTTGCATTGCGGCTTTTGCGCATATTTCCAGCGACGACGTAGCCTCTAGCCAATCCGGATTTCTCCAATTCCTTTTTCTTTTTTCTCGACGACGACACCTTTCAGCTCCTCACGTCCTCACCTTTCTATCGGTTCATCGGTTTCGTCATCCCCGCCAATCCTTTGACGGCCACCTCTTCTTCCCCTTTCTCCGACTTCGCTTGCCCGCTCCCACCATGCTGGAGCTATAAGGGACATAACACGCATCCCTTTGGACCGATTTATATCCTCCGACCTCCGACTTCCGACCTCCGATCTCGTTCGACCGGGAACACCTCCAGTCTAGTTCCCGGCCTGCCATGGTCTGCTTGTCATGACGGCCGGCGACACTACGGCTTCGGCTTCGGCTTCGGCTTCTGCCCCGACGGAAGCACCGAAAGAAGCTTTAAAAGAAGCTCTCAAAGGAGCTCCCAAAGAAGCTCCCAAAGAAGCCCCGATGCCGTCACGGCCGCATTCGAAAATGTCGAAAACGTCCTCACCCTACCTCTTTGACGCCCCGTCAGCCGCCCTCGATGACCCGGCCGCTGCCTCGCTGCGCGCCGCCGAGGGCGAGTCGCAGCTCCAGCGGGACAAGCGCGTCGAGGAGTTGTGGAAGCGGCTCGACCCCCAGGGCGACCGCGAGCTGGACCTCAAAGGCCTTAAGAAAGGCCTGCGGCGGATCGACCATCGTGCGTACTCCGTACAGGCCCCAGCTGTTGACAATACGAAATACGACGGACTGCTAACCATCCATAAACATTCAGCTATGAAAAATGCCGACGACATGCTGCGGGAGATTATCGACGTTGTTGACGTCAACGGAGACGGAAAGATACAATTTGAAGGTGGGAGAGTGGGGAGAGAGAAAGAAAGAGACGAACAAGTGGTGGAGAACGTCGCTAACGGTTCTGTTTTCTGTTTTCTAGAATTCCGCGTGTTTGTCGAGGCTGCCGAGCGCCAGCTGCTCATCCTCTTCCGCTCCATCGACCGCAACCACGACGGCCGGCTCAACAAGGCCGAGCTCCGGGCCGCCTTCCAGAAGAGCGGCTTGGCCGTCCCCGCGCGCCGCCTCGACGGCTTCTTTGACGAGATCGACATGAACCACGACGGCTTCATCACGTTTGACGAGTGGCGCGATTTTCTCCTGTTTATTCCGACCCTGAACAACGGCAACGGCACCGATCCCGACTCCGGGGCTGCCCTCAAAACCGCCATGTCGTACTATGCGTCCATTGTCATCCTCAACGCCGAGGGCGACAGCATGGTCAGCGACGAAACGCTAGAGGGCTTAGGTACGGCAACCTCAGACCCAGACTCAGACCCAGACCCAGACCCAGACCCAGACACACACACAGACACAGACACCAGCAACACCAATTCTGGTTTCCTCCTCCAGGCCCTGTTTGGTTCCATCTTGAAGCTTGCGAAGCCGAAGCCGAGCGTGGCAGAGCCGCTGCCGACGGAGACGACGACGACCGATGACGTGCAGACCCTGGAAGACGGCACAGATTCAGATTTAAAACGTCAAATACGAAGACGAAAACGCACACGGCCGCCCATATCGGAGGAAAGCAGCATTCCTTCAAAACAAATACCGCCCGTCCCCTCCTCTCCCACAGCGCCGTCACCGCCGCCGCCTCCACTGCCGCCGGATTCACAAGAGGGGGCCATTGTGTCAAAGTCCAAGAAAAACAAGAAAGAGTCAAAGTCTGGGTCACTGCACGAGTCGGAGACAGGAGAGGGCGCGGCAAAAGCGTCGAAAGCGCCAAACGTGTCCATGTCATCCGCGGCTGCAGGAGGGATCGCTGACGGGAGGGCGGATGAAGACAAGCCCAAAGCTGCAGCAGTTGCAGCTGCAGCTGCGGCCGGCCGTGGACACGAGTACGAGGACTATGAGGACCTGGACGACGTCGACGAACTGGACGAAGTGCTCGACAGCGACAGCACGCAAACGATTGCGACCGGATCCGGCACCAAGCTTCAGAGGACACAGAGGGCGTTTCCTTCTACTACCGCTACCAGCCGCAAGTCCAAGTACAAGCAACTGACACAATACCTGCCCCATCCAGGCTACTTTTTGGCGGGCGCGCTGGCGGGCGGCATCTCGCGCACGGCGACGGCGCCCTTTGACCGCCTCAAAGTGTACCTGCTCGTGAACACGCGCGGCGGAAGCTCGGCGGCCGCCGTCAAGGCCGCCGTCGGCGAGTCGACAGCTACACCTGCAGCCGCCTCCACCGTCCGCAAGACCGGCCGGCCGATCCGCGACGCGATTGTCAACCTCTACCGCGCCGGCGGACTGCGGACATTCTTTGCGGGTGAGCACGCTCTGGTCCTTTAAACAATATTCTGTCTGCTCCCTCTAACAATCCAGGCAACGGTCTCAATGTCGTCAAGATTATGCCGGAGACGGCCATCAAAGTAGGTTCTCCACACATGCCATGCCTTTATGCCCTTCTTTCCTATGTGTATGTACTCGACTGACCCGTCAGTTTGGCTCGTACGAAGCGGCCAAGCGCACATTGGCAGCCTTTGAAGGCCACGGCGACCCGCTCCGGATCAACTCGTCGTCCAAGTTTGTGGCCGGCGGCGTGGCCGGCATGATTGCGCAGTTCTGCGTCTACCCGCTCGACACGCTCAAGTTCCGGCTGCAGTGCGAGACCGTACAGGGCGGCCCGACGGGCAATGCCTTGCTGCTGCAGACGGCGCGCCGCATGTACGCGACGGGCGGCGTGCGGGCAGCGTACCGGGGCGTCACCATGGGCCTCATCGGCATGTTCCCCTACAGCGCCATCGACATGGGCACCTTTGAGCTGCTCAAGGGCACCTACACGAGGTACAAGGCACGCTACTACGGGATCCACGAGGAAGACGCGGCGCCCGGCAACGTGGTCACGGGCATCATTGGCGCCACGTCCGGCGCGTTCGGCGCGACCGTCGTGTACCCGCTCAACGTGCTGCGGACGCGCCTGCAGACGCAAGGCACGGTGATGCACCCGCCGACGTACACGGGCATCTGGGACGTAGCGACGCGGACGGTGGCCAACGAGGGCGTGCGCGGGCTGTACAAGGGCCTGACGCCGAACCTGCTCAAGGTGGCGCCGGCGCTGAGCATTACATGGGTCGTGTACGAAAACTCCAAGAAGGCCTTGGGGCTGCCTTAGGCAGAAGCAGAAAGCAGAAAGAGAGACATATGGCAACGAGGAGAGACACGTTTTGGGATAGAAGTTGGCATGGCATGGCGTTCTTTTTTTCTTTTTTTGCGTTTCCCTTTTGGCTTCCTTTTGGCTCTACGTTTGTGTTTCTTCTGTTTTCTTTATTCTTCTTTATATTCTTGCTCTTTATACTTCTTTCCTTCTTCTTTACTTTTCCTTTTTACGTCTCGCCTCTATGTACTGTTTACGACCCTCTCACTCTCATATATATATACGGCCGGTGGTAGATGATTAGAATTATGGGCATTACAAGGCATTTGTCACGAGTGGCTTTCAAGAAGGACCAGGATCAGGATCTCTGATATATGACCTCTTGGCTGAATGAACTAAGATATAATCAAAATCGAAATCAAAATCAAAATCAAATCAAAGTCACACTCAACGTATCGTCATCTTGCGTCATATTGGCACGCAACAATTCCGCTGCCTCCCACGACCCAGTCGTTGTGTACGTACGCATGGATAGGACGTACATATCTCTACTGTTTCAATTTACCAACCGATGACTCTAGGGAAAAGTCTGTGTTGAGATTCGTCTTATGTTTGTGTGCTTTCTTTCTTTTTTTTTCTCTCTTTTTTTTCATCCTCCTGATTGCACCTCTGGTTCTGCATATATGGGCTTACCGTTTTAAGCAGGTGGAGACGCGCTGTAAGTGGCCTGTCGAGCCTTTACTATGCTCGCTATGGTAGCGGGCTGTAGTGCAGGCGCTAACGGCCAGCGTACGCACGCTCGGCACGCCTTCGTAGGCAGCCCTATTTTTGAGAGTTAAGTGACGACAAAATTTTGACACAGGATTGGATTGAGTTGACGGATACCGCCGCCAAGCGTCACAAATTAAGGTTGCCGTTGTCGTTATGCTAAAAGGAAGATGCGTCGATCGAGTGTTTATAGAGTCACACGAAAAGAGAGAATGAAGACTGCACTTCAACGCCTTATCACTGCATTTACGTTCCGCGTGTCGACATTGACATCGACATTGACATTGGGGATGACCGTGTCATTGGTAATGAGAGCACGGCAATATGACCTTGACATTGTCCGACCTAGGATGGCTCGGATGGGATGTCGTCAGGTTGTAAAACTTGTACTCCGTACGTCGTACTCCGTACTCTCCATTTGGTTCGATGCACGGCCAGTGTGGCCCGCCGTAAGCTCGGGTCAATCGAGGCCCTATTCAAAGGGGCCAAAGTGGTGGAGTGCAGGAGGGCAGGAGGGCTGGTAGGATTGATAATGTACCTCCCTTGCACCTTCTGTATTGGGCAATGGGTGTAGCAAATCTACGAGGCAAGAGCGACAGACGGGGAGACGGCAAGAACAAGAAACAGGAAAAGAACCTGTAGGCGGGGTAATAGGGGTACGTCTTGCAAACATCAGATCTCGCCATCCGTGCTGACGCGCAGCCTTTCTGTTTTGTGTCCCATTCTCTCCCTTCCCTTGTCCAGGCAGACGCATTTCGGGAGCTGTCGTTGGCTGGCGATTGGCGGGCCTGTTTTTACGACATACCGTCCGACAGTGAGACCACTGAAACAATGAACAATACATATTGAGGCCGTCTCTTCAACTTTGTTTTTATTTTCATTTTTTCATTCAATTGTTGATTGGTCTTTGATTCATTTTTGTTCTTACATCTTGCTTTCATCACCACATCACCATTTTCGATTTCAACCGACTTACATCACATCGACACAGCACCACACCAGACTAGCGACGCCACATCCACACTCAGCATGGCCGCTGAAAACGAGCCGCTCTTGGTCTCGTACCAAAAGGCTCCAGAGGACGGCGCCATCAACGTCCACGTCTACCAGGCCGCCGCCGAGATCCGCCGCCTGCGCAGCGACCGCCGCCGCAAGGTCGCCCGCTTCCACCATCTGCTGGGCTTTGTCTTGCTGATCACGATTGGCCTCTGGACGCACTGGTTCGGCATCCCGTCGCTGTTTGGCCGTTTTATCGGCCATGGAGGAAGCAAGAATGACGGAGACTTTGCCAGTCTCGGCTCGACCCCGTTGGACGGCCCCCTGGTCTTCCCCGAAAACTCCGTCTGCCACGCCCACGGCGAGCCGCACGTTTATCCGCTGTCGTCGTACCCGCTCGCGTTTGGCAGCGAGCACAGTCTGACGGTTCTTCAGAACACGACGCACAACTGGCACCACCACCACGATCACGACCACGATCACGACCACGAACACAAAGACGACGGCGACTACCGCTGGCGCCGCGTGCACGTGACGGGCGAGACGGTTGTGCGCCAAGTCGTCGACGGCAAGACACCGTCCATTGACGTCGAGGCGTTGTCGAACGACGACCGCATCCGCACGACATACGTCTGGGCCAAGGACACGCAGAAGCTGACGGTCGTCGTGGACGACCGCATCTGGGTCGAAAAGGGCGACTGGAAGCACAACCGGGAGCTGTGCCTGGTGGTCCGAGTGACCGTGTGGGTGCCGGCCGCCGCCGCCGAAAAGAACAAGGAGCTGCACCTCAAGGACCTCCACATTGGCAACATCCACCTGGGCATCCAGCTGATTGACAACCTGGACCTGGTGGTGGACGAGGCCGCGCGGCTGAGCTCCGTCGTGGGCAGCATCGTTGCATCGCGCGCCTTGCCTGAAGAGGCTGAGAAGAAGACGACAAAAAACGTCGCCGCCGACTGCCACGAAGCTTTCCTGGAGAGCATCCAGTTTGCGCCCGGCTACCGCTTCGAGGCCCGCCGCACGAGCGTCACGACCACGGCCAGCCCCATCCGCGGGCCGTGGTCGCTGGTGGACAGCCTGTCCATCTTCTCGGTCTCGGGCACCGTGAGCGTTGGCGTGCGCACCGAGGGCACAGCCAACGACAGCAAGGACAAGGAGCTGGCTGACCTGCGCATCGAGACTGTCAGCGGCAGCATTGGCTTTGAGGAGTTGAAGGAGGAGACAGACAGCGAAAAGGCCGTCGTCCGCCGCCCCCACCGGCTGGCACTGACCACCCGCTCCGGCGTCGCCCACGGGTCCGGTTCGTTTGCCGAGACGGCTCGTCTCCACACGACGTCGGGCAACATTGCGGTGTCGCTGGCGGTCCACAAGCTGCCTAAAAACGACGGCGACGACTCCGATTTCGTCCCGGCGTCGCTCGACACCGACACCGTCAGCGGCTCCACCGTCGTCTGGCTGCGCAACGAGACCACCGCCAACGCCGCCGTCGACTTCCTCGAGAGCACCCACCACGCCGTCTCGGGCACCATCGAGCTGCACTACCCGACGTCCTGGGTCGGCGACATCCACCTGAAGACAGTGGCCGGCGGCTCGCTGGTCGTCGAGGGCAAGGGCGTGCACGTGGTGCCGGACGACTCGCCGCGGTGGCCGCCGCGGGTGGGCCGCAAGGTGGACGCGATCAAGGAGGGCACACGCGAGGGCGACGACGACGAAGATAAAGACAAAAAGGCCGGGCACCGGTCGACGCTCAACGCCGAGACTGTCAGCGGCCGTGTCCGGCTGTCGTTTCCCCAGTAGGGGAGGCAAAAAAGGGGAGCGAGGGGAGAGGGACAATAATGACGGTCTTTGATCTTGACGAATTTGCATGATATAACTTATATGAACGTATTGTACTGCACTCGTGTGCACCGGTAGGATAGTGTCGACCAACTTTGAATTCAGAAAAGCGTTTCTTTTGTTTGATTCTATGATTATTGGACTTGGCATTTTGATTCATGAACTCGTGATTGGTATAGACAATACGTGTTCCAAGGAAGTATGAACAAAAAAGACAAAAGCAGAAAAGAGGAGAGTAGGCTATGTGATATAAGTTTTATGCCTTTGCAACCAGCTTAGGGGAAAATAAGAGTGAAAACTGAAGTGATAAACAGAAAGAAATCAAGTAGTAGAGTAAAGGGGAGGAGAGAATTAAAGGAGAAAGTAAACAAAGGAAAGTGGAGGGACTGGAAGCCGGTCTGATTATGTTTCTGACAGCACCAACGACACCTTTCTCACCTCCAACTCAGACACGACCAAAGAGACCCTCCTTGGTGCCTTTCTTGCCCGCAAAGGCGACACACCCGCCGACCAGACTCATGACGCCGCTGAAAATGGTGACGGGCACATAGTCGGCGTAGTGGTGCAGCAGCTGGCCGTTGATGGGCGGGCCGATGAGGACGGCGATGGACGCGGCGCCCAGGCCCATGCCCAGGTAGGTGCCCATGTTGCGCGGGTCGTCGGTGCAGATGGAGATGGCGGCCGAGGCGCCCGACACGATCGTGCCCGATGAGAAGCCAAAGGCAATGGACCAGACGACGAGGCCGGCGGTGCTGTGCGCCTTTTCGAGCGTCAAGATAGTAATGCCCGTCGAAAGACCGCCAGCAGCTAGGACGTTGATGCGGCCGAGCTTGTCCGCCAGGATGCCGGGGATAATGCGGCCGAACGTGGAGGCGGCGTTGACGATGGCGAGTAGGTACGAGGCCAGGGCGGTGTCCATGCCCTGGGAGACGGCGTAGCTGGGCAAAAAGAAGAGGGGCGTGAAGAGGCCCAAGAACAAGAAGAACATGGCCACGACAATCGACACATAGTTGACCTGCTTGAACGCCGACCACACAAAGAACTGCGTCGTGCGTGGCGGCAGCCGCGGGCGGACCGTGACACAGGAGATGCCGAGCGAGAAGAGCATCACGAACCCAAGAATGCGGACGGCCCAGCCAAACGACAGGTGGGACGACACGACGGGGTCGTTGAGCATCCGGCTCAGGGCGATGGGGAAGACGACGCCGCCAATCGACGAGCCCGCGACCGCCACGCCGAGAGCGGCGGCCCGCTTCTTGTCGAAGAACTGGATCACCGCCGCCATTGCCGGGAACTGCATCGTGCCCGTAGCGATGCCCATCAGGATGCCCTGGGCCAGCAGGAACTGGTAGTATTCGGTGCACAGGCTGATCATCATGGTGGCAAACACGCAGGTGAGCGTCGCCGGGCGGATCAGCCACGCGCCGTAGCGGTCAAACAGCGGGCCCGAGATCGAGCCGGCGACAAACTGGAAAAAGGCCGTGCAGCTCCCGATCCAGGCGATCGTGTCGGCGCTCTTGTCCGCCAGCTGGTGCGTCATGTAGTACTCTTGGAAGACGCCAAATGAGTTGGCAAAGCCGAGGGCGGCAAACGTGATAAAGCCGGCGCCAATGGCCACGGACCAGGCGCGCCAGCCGCCGTCGGGCGCCGGGCCGTACTTGGCGAGGGCTAAGTTGGCGTCAGACGAGGCGGCGTTCGCATTCTTTTCGGGGTCGGCAGTCTGTACGTCCTTGTCGTTGGCATCGACGTTGTGCTCTCTTGAAGGCGGAGTGTCGAGGGTGGCCTCGTCTGACGAATGGTGGCCGTCGTCGGGCGGCAGTGTCTTCTTCTCTTCGGTCATGGTGGAGGGTGGAGGCTGATTTGGTTGATGAGAAGTATGACGAGTGTGTGAGATGTAAATGATGCTGTGATTGTGAAAGTGAAACAGCAAAGAAGAACCAACATAAAAACACAGCTGCTCCCAAGAGGGCGTACCGGACTAGGTATAAATAAATGTTGTTGGTTGGAAAAGAAATGAAAAGCAAATAAAAAAGAAGAAGACCGCGTGGGGACCGATGGAGATGGACAGGGAAATATCAGAGCCTGATCTCGTCATTTCTCTGCAACCCTCCATTATTCATCAAAAGTGAAGCACCTTAATGAAACACCACGAATACAACACGGCAGGCAGCCCGGTTTCTAGGGGTCGCGTTGGCCGCGTTGCCGTTTGCCGTCTGTCATCGCATGGTGATGTGACATGAAGAGTCCAGAGAAGGATCAAAGTCGGTCTCGGGGAGACAGGCCCACTTTTATGGGTGTAAGTCAAGCCCGCCAATTAGAGCCCACTAAAAGTCGGACTCGGGAAACGCGGCCCATTGCTGACCCTGCTTATCCCCGACTTTTCCTGATTGACACTCACGAAAACCTGAAAAGTCGGCAAATTCCCTTACCCGACGTGTTCTTATCTCCTTGTCTTTCTCGTCTGGCGACATCATAAAGGTGAAATGCCCGCTCCCGTGCGATGCGAAACCGCGGAGAAGACTCGCAAAGCCGATTTCTTTCTTTGCCATTCTTTTATTCTTTCGTTCTTTTGCCCTTCTTCTCTTCGTCTTGCAGTCTCGGATACCCTCTAATTCAGTGGACGGACACTGGTAACGCACTGAACATTGAACATTGAACAGCCCTACAGCCCACAACAGCCCAGCCCACCTACAGGGCTCAACACGAACACGAACCGCACCACAAACACCTCCACCTCACACAAAATGCCCGAGCCCGAAGTCCGTCGCCGAAGAAGGCCTGCAGTGTAAGTCAAGCTCTCCAAGAGATACCTGTAATACCTGTACGTGCGTGCCTGCCACACCCCTACTCCGTACTGACAGGACAGCTCCTGCACGTTGTGCCGCCGGCGCAAGATCCGGTGCAACCGTGAACAGCCTTGCAGCAACTGTCTGCGGGCACGCAAAAATGTGGCGTGTGTGTATGAGGAACTGCCGCCGTTGGCGCCGTTGGCCACTGGAGGCTCCGCAGCAGTGGCCGGAACGGTGACAGACGGGACAGACGCTGGGACAGAAGCTGGAACTAAACAGCCAACGACGATAACGTCAACGCCGACGTCTGCCTCTGTCCCCAGACGCGCATCTGGCCGGCCTCCCAACAATGAAGGCATCGTCTTTCGGCATGCGCCACACTCGAAGCCGCAGCCGCAAATCTCGCAGACGACAACACCAGCAGCGTCCAGCATCGAAAGCCTGGACCCGGCCCGTCCTCCTGCTGGCACGACCTTTAACTCGACCATCTTTGGCCTGACGGGACTGACTGTGGCGGACATCTCGCCGAGCGGGGGCGTCAGCGGAGGAAATGCATCTTCGTCAGCTGACAACGGTCCAAACAATGCTTCTGCTGCTTTTGTTTCTGGGAACACCTCTGCTCCCACGACCGGTCCAACCTCGGCCGTCCCGTCTCCATTTGACCACCAAAATGTCATGGGCCTGCCCGAGTTCAACCGTGACAACAGCACGATTCAGACTCAGACTCAAACTCAGACCCAGACTCAGACTCAGACTCAGACTCAGGCGCAAAGGCGTCAGGGGAAGCATTCCAATACACGTGGTGAACATGAACATCCGTCGCCCGACGTCCAGTCGATGCACCAGCGGATCCGCCACTTGGAGGCCCAGCTGCAAGACGGGAGACGGGAGAGACGGGAGCGCCACTCCAGTGGCCATCGAGATCACCGTCGCTCTCATGCTCATGACCGCCGCGCACCCAACCTGCCGCACATGGTCGTGTCCGAATCGGCCGACAATGCGCCCATGGCCTACCTGACCGTCGAAGACCCGCCGCCGCTGTCGTCGTGGTCGCACAATTCGCGGCGGTCGCATCATTCGCATCGTTCGCGTAGGTCGTACCGCTCGCACCGTTCGCACCGCTCGCATGGCCGGCACCGTTCATCGCGGTGGTCTCGCTCTCGGTCCAGGTCGCATTCGCATTCCAATTCCCATTCCCGCTCACGCTCACGCTCGCCCTCCCGTCAGCGGCACAGCCGCTCATATCGATACGCGTCTCGCCGTTCTCTGTCACCGCGTTCGCGGTCGCAGACACCGAGGTCGACACGCGGACGTTCCCGTTCTCCTCATAAAAGCTATCGTCACTCTTCTCGACCACGCTCTCGCTCTCGCTCTCGCTCGCAGTCACTCGACTCCTATCGTGATACCCGGTCGCCGTCGCTGCGCCTCAGGCACGATCGCCACCGACACTCTCGATCTCGTCCCCACTCCTACGGCGGATCGACCACGCTGACGCCCGACAACCCACTCAGCGACCGCGGCAAACACCACCTGTGCTTCTCCAACAACGAGTTTGAGAACGCCAACAACGAGAATGCCGACGACAACGGCAATGACGTGACGACCACCGACGCACTTGCCCTTGCCAACCGGCCGCCCACGCCCTCTGTTGTCAACTGGCCCACCAAACCGAGCTCGATTGCCGGCGACTTTTTCGTCTCGTCGCGAAGCCGGTCCTTTGGTCCGCGAGAGCGTGAACACGACCACGACCGCCCTCGCTCGCACCGCATGCACATGACCAGCCGCAGCGTCATGCACAAGACGCGCCTCTTTGGCCAGAGCCATTGGGTCAATAGCATTGTCGGGTTCCGCGACATTTTTGAAATGATTGATCCTCTTGTGACGGAAGTGGGCGACAGCGCCGCCTCCAAGGTCTTTGTCGACATGCAGCGCCTCAAGCACATGGGGCGCATCATCAAGGCGTTGCGCGTCGGGCCGGTGTGGCCGCCGTCGTCTGTGGCTGTGGGTGGGGGCGAAGGCTACGGCTACGGCCTTCCGCCCCGCGAACTGGCCGACGCCCTCGTCGAGTGCTACCTTCGCAGCACTGAGAGCGTCTACCGCATTTTGCACATCCCCATGTTCCGCCGCGAGTACGAGGCTCTGTGGAAGGCGGTTGACACGAACACGCCACTCTCCAAGGCGGACATGGCCTTTTTGACCCAACTCAAGCTCGTCCTGGCCATCGGCTCCGCCACCCACCACGACCACATTGCCCTCCGCGCCCGCGCCGTCCGCTGGTTCTATGCCGCCCAGGCCTGGTTCGCCGAGCCCGAGTACAAGGCCCACCTGACTATGCAGGTCCTCCAGATTCATCTTTTGCTGCTCTTCGCCCGCGAGGCTACTGGCATCGGCGGCGCCCTGATCTGGATTTCCGTCGGCGACCTCGTCCGGTCGGCGGTCTACATGGGCCTGCACCGCGACCCGGACCGGCTGCCGAAACGGATGAGCCTGCTCGCGGCCGAGATGCGCCGCCGTCTGTGGAACACCATTCTGGAGCTGGTCGTCTCTTCCAGTCTGGATGCGGGCGGACCAGCCATGCTGTCCATGACCGACTTTGACGCCCGTCCGCCAAGCAACATTGACGACGAGGCCCTGGAGGAAAGCATGCTGGCTGAGACGGCTGCAGCCAAAGCAGCGGCCGCAAAGACACAACAGCAGCCGGCACCACCGACAACAACAACAACAGGAGGCCCACCACCGCCCCGCATGATCGGCCTCGAATCGGCCGGGATTGTGGTAACACAGGCACAGCCGAATGCTCTCCCAAGCAACTATGCCAAGGACATTTATATCGATGATGGCAATATGCGTGGTGTTCCTGAACCAGCGAATGCTGCCGAGCTGCTTGCGCAAGAAAAACGATCTGACGGCGAGTGGATCGGCGGAGGCGTTGGCGTGAATCGAGACGACCGTCTGGGCCTTCACGGCATTGAAGACAGAGGCAGAGACAGAGACAGAGACAGGAGAGACGGCTGGCAGAAGAAAGTCTATGTCGAAGAGAGAAACACCCCGCGAGTTCCGCCGCGGCAAGTGTGCATCGCTCTTCGACAAGCCCGCGATGAGACGCCGCAAGGCAGGCCTGTCAATGATGAGAGCGACGAGGAAGACGGTGACAAGTCGGATGCGGATCGTGCTCGTGCTGACCCTGACCCTGGCCGATTAGCTGAGTCTTTTCGCCCGTCGCACAAGTTCACCAGCATGTCCGTCGCTGTCGCTCTCCGCAAAACACTGCCTCTGCGCCTTGCCATTTGCAAGTTTCTAAACGACATGGGCCCGCCGGGCACATACGCCCATACGTTGCGTTTGGATCGGCAGTTTCGTATCGCCTACCGCGAACTCTTTGACACTCTGCAGGGGTATAGGCAGGCGTCGACGTCCGCCTCTGAAGAGAACTCTTGTTCTCTTGACCACTACACGGTGGCCATGATCCAGCTGAGCATGCGCCGCTACCTTCTGTGCCTGCATATTCCCTTCTTTGGCGCGTCCATGCATGAAGAAACGGCCTACGCTTACTCGCGGCGTGTTGTGAGTGAGACGGCCGTTCGTGTTTGGCACACATGCTGTCCAGGGATTGTCGACACGAGCATACCGACTGCCGAGGCTGCCGATATCGCGGCTCGAGAAGCCCGTTCTCCCGGGGCTCGTTCTGGACGCATGTTTGTGGATCCAGCCCTTGCTCGCCAGACCATGCTCGGCGCCGGCGCTCTGCGGCGACTCGCCATGCAGGCCAGTCTGTTGGTCGCCGCCGAGGCCAAGTTCCAGCTGATCGAAGACACCGATGTGGCCGACCCCACTGGTGGCCATATCCGCATCCGCCCCGACTTGTTGGCCATTATCGAGTCTTCGACTCACTGGTGCCTCAGGGGCATCGAGGCCGGCGAGACCAACTTCAAGGGCTATCTGCTGTGGCGTCTGATCGAACGACAGCTCGACGGCATGCGCCGCGGCATGATGGCCGCTCCGACGGCCACGCCCGAATCGCGTCTGGAACTGGCTCGCGAGCTTGTCGCCGGCGCAGAAGAGGCCGAGAAGCTGTGCATGCCGATCTTGGAGGGGATGATGGCCAGGGGAATTGAGGCTGCCGCGTCGTCCCCCGAAAGTGGGGTTGGCCCTGGCACCGAAGTCCACAATCTTGTGAGAATGTGCCGCATTGAAGACTGCCCGTGCCAGACACTCTATCGGCAGTATCTGCAGCAGCAACAGGAACAGCAGCAGCAGCAGGCCCTGGAAGCGGCACAGCTGGCCGAGCAGCAGCAGCAGATCCAGAATATGTCGACACAGCCGCCCTTTATGCCCGGGATTCAACAACCCCTCGATCCCATGGCAATTGAATTTACTGTCGATAATTGGGAGTTTATTATGCCCGACGCACAGTCGCTCAACATCGGTAGTGGCGAGCCGTTGAGCTGGCTGTTTAGCGGGGAGCCGACGCAGGGGATTATCTGGTAGTTGCGTGTTGCGTGTTGCGAGGCGTTGATTTGTGATGTTTGTTGAGCCTTGTCATTTTGTAAAATTATTGGTAGATACCCATTGTTGATAGATAGAGATATCAATTACCCCTTTTTGACCGTCACCTCCTTCCTCTTCTTTTTGAGTGTCGTGTGTTTCCATCGCGCTTTCCTCCGCTACGTCGTACCTTCCTTGTCGATCCCAACAGCGATTCCAGGAAGGTGCCTTGGCCACCACACCAAAACCACAAAACCAGTGTTGGCGGATCACAGCTCCTTAATTCCGTCTGTCACTCTGTCAGAAAAGAAGCGCAGGCGCTCAATGGCGGCACATCAGGGGTCAGCACCAAAATAGTGGAACCTGCCGTCGCTTCCCTTTACCTCTTTTCTGTCGCTTGCTCTGCTTGCTTGTGTGCACTGTGGCCTGCCGCCTGGCACACTAAACCGTTTCCCACGTTTTTAGTGGAGCCTATTTTTGGGCCCTTTCCCAGCCTGGCCGTGTCGCTCCTTCCCCCGCACCCACGGGCGAACCACACCCTTGCACAAGACTGGCAAGCTCGACCGCAGGCGGAGGCAGGCGACCAAAAGACCAAAAGACGAGCAAAAGAACCAGGAAGGAGCCCACCAAAAGACACCAGCCTGCGCCGTCTCTGCGCCTTCCCACATTTGCGCTACGACGACGCACGCACAGTGTCTCCTGCCTCTTCTGACTTCTGGGCCGTTCTTTCTGCAACTGGCTTGCTACATTCGACCTCCTCTTTTGACCTTTCTCTTTCTCGCTTCATTCTTCTTTTCTTTCTTTTACATATACTCAATCTCCAGCGTCTCGTCATCCCGTCACACCACCCTCGAGCGATTTGCTGGCATTCCGCTCAGATAACGACTGTCCTCCGAACCCGCGCGATTAACGACTCTCGGCCTTTTTCATCCCGTCGCCGAACATTGGCCGATCCCCTCCTCTCTTGGGCCAGTCGGCCTCGACCGAATTCTCTCTCGAGTCCATTCTTCTTTTGCCTTTTCTAGATATACCTAGGAATACCCCGACGAACCTCACCTGCGATCTACCACGTCCGCCATGGCGAGCAAGAAAGTCCGCCAGAGGATCAGCTACGGTACGCCGCCTGTATTCCCCCGCCGCATCGATAGCATAACTCGAAAATGACGCTGCCCCGAGTCTCTGGGCTTTTGGGTCTTTGGGCATTTTGTGGAACACACCCCGACTAACACACAACAGTCCTCGAAGATGCGCGGTCCCTCGGCCACCGCCTCGGCGTCAATGGCCTCGCCGTCGACAGTGAGAACAATATTTTGTAAGTAGATAACCAGATATAGCACCCTTGGTCGCCCATTTTCTTTTTCTCGGTCTAATATTCTTTCTTTTTCTCCTCTTCGATAGATACTCTGGTGGTCGCGATGGCGTAGTCTGCGCCTGGGACCTGCACCTCGACAAGCCGACACAGGCACCTGCCAAACCCGACGAGTCGTCTTCTTCTCCAAACGACAACAGCAACGATGGCTCCAAGAAGCCAGAGCCCGCCGCCCGTCCACACATCCAGACCGCCGTCTCGCGCGCCCAGACACAGGCCCATACCCACTGGATCAACGACATTGCGCTCGCCCAGAACAACTCGGCTCTCGTCACTGCCTCCAGCGACCTCCTCGTCAAGATCTGGCGGCCCCGCGAAGGCGACAACGACGACGAACCCGCCGTCCTCGGCAAACATGCCGACTACGTCAAGTGTGTAGCATCGCCAGGCCAGCAGTCGACATGGGTCGCCTCGGGCGGTCTGGACCGGCGCATCTGCCTGTGGGACCTGGCGGGCGCCGGCAAGATTCTGGAGATTGACGTCAGCGGCCAGGAGCACGCCGAGAAGGGGTCCGTCTATGCGCTGCGCGCAAACCACAACGTCCTGGCCAGCGGCGGACCCGAGTCGACCGTCCGTTTGTGGGACCCCCGCGCGGGCGGCAAGACCATTACCAAGTTTGTCGGCCACACCGACAACGTGCGTGCCATTCTCGTCAACGATGCCGGCGACACGATCATGACGGCCAGTTCCGACCAGACCGTTAAGGTGTGGAGCGTCACGGCGGGCCGTTGTATGCACACGCTGACGATGCACAACGACAGCGTATGGTCGCTGTACTCGGACGCACCCGACCTCAGTGTCTTTTATAGTAGCGACCGATCGGGTCTTGTCGTCAAGACGGACGTCCGGGGCAACCTCAACGACTGGGACAATGGCCTCTCTGTGGCCGTGGCCCAAGAACACAACAGCATCAGCAAAGTCGTGGCCAGCAACGGCTATATTTGGACGGCAACGTCCAGCTCGTCGATCAACCGCTGGGCCGATGTCAACACGACCAGCGACGAGGAGGCCACCTCTTCGTCTTCGCAGCCGCCGCGGCCCTTCTCCCCGTCAAGTGAGACGAAGCGCCCGCACAGCTCGTCCGTGTCGACCGTCACAGGAACTAAGCCGGTACCGCGCATTATCCCGGCCGATATCCCCGCCAAGTCGATCCTGCGCATCTCCAACACAGCCGCCTTCCCTGTGGCAGCGGGTGCGACGCCCAGCAGCCCTGTTGCTGGCGCCGCCGACGGTGTTGCAGGTAGCCCGCCCGGCCCAGGCATCAGCCGCAAGGGTTCCGAGGTTGTTACCAACGGCGGCGATGCCCCGCCCGAGGCAGTGGAGCCCGTGCACAGATTGCCTGTCGAGACGATCGAGGGTAACTTTGGTCTGGTCAAGCACCGCCTCCTCAACGACCGGCGGCGCGTGCTGACGCTCGACACGGCCGGCGAGGTGATCCTGTGGGACATTATTGCGTGCAAGCAGATCCGCCAGTTTGGCAAGCGCCACCTCGAGGATGTGGAGCCGGAAGTCAACACGACCGAGGCCGTGGCGCCATGGTGTTCGGTGGATGTCAGCTCGGGCCAGCTTACGGTTGTGCTTGAGCAGTACAACTGCTTCGACGCCGAGATGTACGCGGACGAGATTGAGGCCAACGGAGCCAGTGACGAAAACGAAAACGACGGCGAAACGAAGCCGGCAGTCGAGTTCCGCGAGGACCAGCGCATCAACCTGGGCAAGTGGGTGCTGCGGTACCTGTTTGCCAACCTGATCGACGAGGAGTTGCGGCGCGACGAGGCGCACCGCGCCAAGATCAACGAGGCGGTCGAGAAGCGGATCCAGGCAGTGGCGGCTGCGAGCAAGGTGAGCATGCTCGATGTTGGACTGTCGCCAGCGGCTGCCAACGGCGACTCCACCCAGGCAGGCAATGCAGGCAATGTTCCGCCGACACCGGGCATTGTCGTGGCCACACCTCTGCCGCCAGCATCGAACGTGACATCGGGGACGACACC
Organism: Sporothrix mexicana; assembly: GCA_021396375.1. NCBI lineage: Eukaryota > Fungi > Ascomycota > Sordariomycetes > Ophiostomatales > Ophiostomataceae > Sporothrix > Sporothrix mexicana. The sequence continues at coordinate 185,962 of WNYC01000030.1, forward strand.
GGCCAACACGGAGAAGGAGGATTACTTCTCCAACGCGATCACATCCGTCGAGCCCACGACACCCGGCCCTGGTGTTGGACTGCAGCCAGGCGCCACGCCTGCAGGACAACCACCGGCAGCGACAGCGGCAGCCGATGCGGCCAAGGAAAAGGAGGCGGCGGCAGCAGCAGCCACGGCGACGGCCAGCAAGGGCATGTTTGGCAAGAAGATCCGCATGGGCATGTCGTTTGGCACCAAGAAGGACAAGCGCTCGGCGTCGACGAGCGTGCCCGAGAAGCCGGCCGGTGCGGCCGGAGTCGCGGACGAGGCCAACAAGGCCGGCGCCAACGGCGCTGCGGCGGGCGAGGACAAGTCGGAGTCGGCGTCGAGCCACGAGAAGGAGGTCGACGACTGCTTTGTGGGCGCCGTGCAGCGCATGCACAACGACTACGAGAAGCAGCTGGCCGAGAATCCGGACCGCCTGGTCGTGTCGCGCATGCACCCGTGCTCGCCCGACGAGGCGCCGGTCCTCCGCATCCCAGACAAGACCAAGGTCATTATCCAAGAGGAGCTCAAGGGCGGCAGCATCGAGCTGTACCGCGGCACGGTGGGCGGCATGGGCCAGCCGAGCCACGTGGACAAGATTGAGCGGTGCGCGCCCATGTGGCTGGGCGAGGCGATTCTGGCGAACGCGGCGGTCATAAAGGAGGCAACGAAGATTTCCTTCCTTTTGCTGCCGTACCACGACGAACTGCCGTCGCTGTCGGCGCCCGACGGCAGCAACCGGCTGAATGCGAACCGCATGCTGCGCGTCAAGAAGATCCTGGCGTACGTGGCCGAGAAGCTGGAGCCGGCGCCGCCTGCAGCTGTGGCAGCTGTGGCACCGGTGGCCGTCCCGCCGACGGTTGCTGAAGAGGGCGAGGCCACAGAAGGTGTGGCGACCCCGACAGCGGCTGCAGCCGAGCCCGCCGAGAACCTCAAGCCCGAAGAGTACCTCGAGCTGTACTGCAACGAGCAGGTATGTTCCCCTCTACCAGAGGCATTTAATTTTGATTTTTGATTTTTGAATACTGACCAACACCTGTAGCGCCTCCCGCATGCAATGAGCCTGGCGACTGTTCGCGCGCACATTTGGAAGAACAGCAACGACATCCTGCTGTACTACAAGGCCAACGGACGCAAGAAGCTGCCGACAGCCGCGGAGGTGGCAGCGGCGGCAGAGGCGGCGGCGGCAGCTGCTGCTGCAACGGCTGCTGCCGAGACTGCGGCCGCTACCGAAGAGGGCACTCCTGCAGCAGACAGCTCCGCTCCCGGCGCAATCCCGACAGCAGCAACGGCGGCTGCTTAAAGCTACGACGGCCGTGGGCCAACCTAAAAGGAGGCATTTTGTGTTTGATGTTTGATGTTTGCCATAATAATGAGATTCCGAGTTGGAAGTCTGGAGCCATTTTGTTTGTCTCATTTACTTTTGGATATTCCACTGTTTTGCTCACTGTTTTGCTTTCTTGTTTCCCGTTTTGTCTTTGCCAATCCTATTCCTCACACTTTTTGTTAACTTGTTGCCATCTATGTTGGACATTTGGACATTACTGCTTGATCTATTTAGTCGCTCGTTTATTTTTGTATATACACGCACGGGTCGCCCAGTCCCCAGTGCCAAGAAAATGCCATTGCTATTGTACATGTTCAACTCAGTTCTCTCACACCAGATTATTCGACCACCCGGCTATAAGTCTATCCTCTTTTCGCCGCCTGCACTTGCACTCCCCCGCCGTGCTCCGACAAAGTTGACGACCCACTGGTAGCTGCCCAGAAAGATGGCGCCGCCGATGCTGATCCAGGTGACTCGCGGCCCCAGCCCGGCAAAGAACGCGCGCGGGCCCTGCTCGGCCATGATGCTGCGCACGAGCGGCACGAGGGCCTGGCGCTCGGTGCTCAGCATGATGCGCGTCTTGAGCACGTCGAGCGGCGTCGTGGCGGCCGCCGCAATGCCGCCCGCCAGGCTGCCAAACGCGGCACTCTCAAACGCCGCCACCTCTTTTCCTCCCTTTGTCCGACGGCGCCACGCCTTCATGGCCTCCCACAGCGGGAACTGCACGACGGTGAACGGCACTTCGCGCAGGACCGTGGCGCCCCATCCCCGGTACAGGTTGCGGAAGACGCTGGGCCCGCGCAGAATGGCCATCAGCGCCTGCGCCGACGAGGCGAACTGGCCGGCCTGGGCGCGCTGCTTGACGACCTCGGTGGGCACGCGGACAGCGCAGGCGGCGATCTCGCCGAGCGACGCCGCCAGCATGTGGGTGTACGGCGAGCCGGTGCCGAACGACGGGCCGCCAGAGCCGGAGGAGTGGTCGAGGGCGTGCTTCACGCTCTCGTAGGTAACAAAGAAGAGGGCCGCGCCGGGCGCTGAGCCGACAACGGCGCTGCCGACGCCGCGGTAGATGCCGGAGAAGCCGCCGCTGGCCCAGAACTGGCCAGGGCCCGCTTGCAGGCGGGTCTTGAGGGTGTCGAGTGGGAAGAGGCTGAGGTCAACGGAGGTGCCCGCGACAGCGCCCGCCAGCAGCGCAGTTGAGTAGTCCATGGGGAGGTGTGGACTCAAAGAAAGCAAAGAAAGGTGCGAGAAGCTGACAGAGAGCTTCCGCTCTTTTTTGCGATTGCGATTCTGCTTCTGTTTTGTGGTGTCGCGTGAGGATTTCTTTTGTCGAAGAATAAGCTCGGCTCCGTCATCGTAAATCGCAAAGCTCCGAAAATATCCACGAAAGACCAAAGGTCCCCACTTTTTTGAAGGTCGACAACTGACAACCAACAAAAATCAAAATCGACCCTCAATCGACCCCAAATCAACCCCGAATCTCTACACCGAAAATCTTTCAGCAGCTTACAGAGTACGACGCACCGCCGCACGTACGACGTAATTCCGACCATGCATTCGCAAATACGGCCGACCTTTCCTTCCTTTGATTCCGTGCATTGAGCGACTGCGCGACTGCGACAATCAGGCCAATCAAGATGTCGACGTCTTCGGCTGTCGACTTTGTGTCCAGCCGCGTCCCCAGCCTCGCCTCCAGCCTCGCCGCCAGCCTCGCGACGCAGGCGCACCCCGTGCTCCACCGCACCGCGCAGCCCATCAGCGCCTTTGAGTTTGCCGATGCGCTGCGCGCGGCGGCGCCGCCGCGGTTCCCGCACCTGCGCGTCCGCAACCGCGCCCCCGCGTACATGGCGATCAGCGGCGGCGTCGACTCGATGGCGCTCGCGTACCTCTGCGCACGCGCGCAACTGACGCTGCCGTGGCTCCGCGTGGCGGACGCGGCCTGCGACGGGTTCCTGGGGTTCGTTGTCGACCACGGGCTGCGCGAAAACAGCGCGGCCGAGGCGCAGGCGGTGTGCCGGGCGCTTGTGCGCATGGGACACCGGGCCGAGGTGCTGCCGCTGCGCAACGACGAGGGCGAGGCGTTTCCGTTTGGGGTGGCCGGAGATGGCAGCGGCCAGGAAGGCCCAGGCCAAGCCATGGAGACGCTTGCCCGCCGATGGCGGTACCGGACGCTGGGGCGGGCGTTGCGAAACCGACGACCCGTGCTGCTGCTGGCGCACCACGAGGACGACCAGTACGAGACGGTGCTGATGCGGCTGCTGTCGGGCGCGGGCGTGCGCGGGCTGCGGGGGATGCGCGCGGCCAGCGACGTGCCCGAGTGCCACGGCCTGTACGGCGCGTACCAGAGCGGGTACCTGAGCGACAAGTACTCGCAGGCGCCCCTCTATGGCATGCGGCCGACGACGGGGCAGAAGCGCGACATGCGGCGCGAGTTCCGGCGCGAAGAGCGCGAGCGGGCGCTGACGCTGGAGCAGCAGCTGGCGGCGGATCTGGCGGAACTGGACGACGACCGCACGGGTGCATACACAAACATAAATACAGACACAAACACAAGCACAACCGGGCGAGGATACCGGGCCGACTACTGGGACGAGCTGACGTACATGCACCAGGTGCTGGGGCGGTCGGCGCCGCTTCTGCCGACACTGGAAACAGAGGACCTGGGCGTCATGGTGTACCGCCCGCTGCTGCCGTTTGCCAAGGAGCGGCTCGTTGCGACGTGCCTCGCCAACAACGTGCCGTGGTTCGAGGACCACACGAACGCGGACCCAACACTCACAATGCGCAACGCGCTACGGCACCTTGCCAAGAACCATACGCTCCCGCGAGCCCTGCAAAAGCCGGCCATCCTGCAGCTGTCGGCGCGATGCGATGCGGCCTGTCGCCAGCACGAGGCTGAGGCGCGCCGGCTCATCCTCAAGCACCGGATTATCGTGCAGTTCAACACCAACGTGGGCACCGTCGTGGCCCGCCTGCCGCGCCTCCGGCCCAGAGCACGACGCAGGCGGTGTCGCGGCAACAAACACGAGCGAGACCTTTACACGGCCCTGGCGGTCGAGAAGCGCCGGCTCTACCTGCGCAACGTGGCCGGCCTCGTCGTGCAGAAGCTGCTGAGCTACGTCACGCCCGAGACGAATGTGACGCCCGTGTCGCAGCTGCAGATGGTGATCGACACGCTGTTCCCCGATCTCGTCGACCCGAAATCGAAAAAGGCAAAGGCAAAGGCCGATCCGAGCGCGTTTGTCATCTGCGGCGTCCACTTTATGCCGTTTGTCGACGGCAAGGACGGCAAGGACCAGCCGGCGCCCAACGCGGAGCCAGAGACGCCAGAAATGTCGACGTCCCGAAGCTGGTACCTGGTCCGCGCGCCGTACATTTCGCCCGAGAACGCGCTCGGCCGCGGCGTCCCGCACGTCCCCTCGGTCCGGTTTCCGTCGCTGGGCATTGTTGGCCGCCGCACCGTGCTGACCAACAAGTGGGACTGGGGCAAATGGAGCGACTGGAACCTGTACGACGGGCGGTTCTGGATGCGGACACGCACGCGGCTGCCCGTCCAGGTTGTCGTGCAGCCGTTTGACAAGGACTACAGCAAGGAGTTTCGGGAGGCGCTCGCCAAGGACACGCCGCGCCCGAGCCCGTACTACGCGGGCCATTCGACCATGTCTATGGCTCTGTCCTCCTCGTCCTCCTCGCGCAACGCGCCGCGCCTGTCGCGGTTCCTGGCCACCCTCAAGACGTACGCGCCGGGCAAGGTGCGCTACACGCTGCCGGCCATCTACGCGACGGCCGACGTCTCGTGGGCCCTGGAGGGCAAGCCCTACTGGCCCGAGGAGGCGGCCAAGATCTACTACAAGAGCGACCCCAACAACCCGACTCGCCACGTCGATGCCAACCTGGCCGTCAAGTTCGCCCGCGACGACCACTACGACCCCGCCGACGACTTTGCCAACGAGTTTGACGGCCGGACCGTCCCCGTCTACCGCAACACGGGCAAGCGGCTGTACGACATGGCCACGTGGGACCGGCACATGCGCATCTACGAGCGGAAGAAGCGCGAGGCGCTGTACGAGGCGTCGTCCAACTGGGTGCGGCCGACGGGCATTGTGCTGGCGCTGCCGACGATCGACGCGTGCGTGCCGGGGATCGAGAACTGGCTCAAGTGGGAGGTGCGATACCGCAAGGTGGACAAGGGGATTCTGGACAGCATTGAGCAGGATGTGCTAGCGGAGCGCATGTACACGTACGAGCGAACGAGCCGGGCGAGCCGAACGAGCCGAAGGCGAGTGAGGACAAGAGAAAGCGAACGAGCCGGGCGAGCCGAACGAGCCGAAGGCGAGTGAGGACAAGAGAAAGCGAACGAGCCGAAGGCGAGTGAGGACAAGAAAAAGGACAAGAAAAAGCGAACGAGCCAAAGGCGAGTGAGGACAAGAAAGGATGAAGCATCTCATCTTATGATCATGACATGAAATGTACAATAAAGGACACTAGACTGGCACTGGACTCGGGACTGAATTCCAAAAGAAGGATTCATACATCTCAAACTAAAATAAGCATATCTTCTATTGACAGATCGACCACCTTCTTGATCGAATGAATCGTGATTTCGTCGCACGTGGCAAGGCTGAGCGAAGCGCAACAGGCGATTGGCCAATGTCCGGATTAGGCAAACAGGGACGGGCAAAATCAGGACGTTTACAAACTTTACGGCGCTTTTGGCTGTCTGATGGGCGCTATGAATGGGCTGTCCAGTAATTTCTAGGGCACATTTTGACACTTTATAGCGCTTCATTGCCATTTAGCGGCCTTCAGTCTCAGCACTTGGCGCTATCCCTTACCTTCTCAGGCCTCACCAGTCCGTTTTCAACATCTTTCAAACCTCTTTGTGTTCAATCTCATCTGTCTTCTCCCCAGCCTACCCTCGACGGCTCTACAATATGCTGCCAAACTCACATTTATCTTGATATCTCTTTGCGTCTGATGAGACTTGGCCTTTCCTACGTCGCGCCGCCATGATCAACGTCTCTTCCGGGTGATAATATAACCCAGCCTCTCACTACAATCAAAACATTGCCTTTTCGTCATTGTCTTTCGTCCCCATCCCATCGCCTTCTCCCCTCCTCCCCTCCCCTCTCCCCACCTTCATGGCAGACACTGCCAGTGGCCGCTGGGCGGTGCGCATTGTCGTCGCCATGGGTCTGCTGCTGGCCATCCACCTTTTGGCGATCGCGCTCGTGCCGTCGAGCGACGCGACGAGCATGCGGCCGTGGCCGCTGTCGCTCGAGTTCTCGTTTGTGGGCAGCAAGGGAGGCGCGAGAGACGGTGACACACCCCCCGACGGGATCCACAACTTTGGCGCGCCGCAGGAGCCCGACGTGCCGCCGCCGGGCAGTCCCTGGCATGCGCCGCGCGCCTCACACCTCAACAACCTGACGGTCGCGCTGTCGCCGGCGACGACGGGCACGTACGGCTTTCTGTTCAACGACTCGACGACGCCCGCAGGCCAGTACGGCACCTACAACTGGTGCAACATGCCGCATGTCCGCCCACAAGAGTATGTGGTGCCGCCGCCGTCGGAGCGGCGCACGCTGGTCTACGTGGAACTGGTCCACCGCCACCACAAGCGCACGCCGTACGCGTCCAACGGCTTCCCGCACGAGCCGTACACCTGGGACTGCGATGACGCCCGGCTGCACCTGTTCGCGGACCCGGTCGGAAACCAAAAACGGCCGGGCGTGGCGTACTATGTGCCGACCTACAACGCGCCCAACAACCTGAGCAACCCGTTCCTGGCGGCCGCGCCGGCGTGGCACGGCTCGTGCCAGTTCCCCCAGCTGACCGCCGGCGGGCTCGAGGACGCGTGGGTGCACGGCGCCGACCTGTACAAGGTGTACCGCGATCTGCTGGGGTTCCTGCCGGCCATGACTGACCTGGACGCATGGAAAGAGCAGGTCGCCGTCCGCGTCACCAACAACCCCATCACGAGCCAGACGGTCCACATGGTGTTGGGGGGCATGGCCGCGGCGGCTGGATCGCCCGAGCGTGGCCCGGTGGCCGACACGCCCCTGACGGCCGAGGCTGCGGGCTTTGACTCGCTCGAACCCCAGTACACATGCCCCGCCGCCGCCGAGCTGTTCAAGGCTATTACTGCTGCGAGCACGCACGACAACGACGGCTTTGGCGGGTCGCCCGTGTGGGCGGACCACCTCGAGAAGCTGGGCCCTCTGTTTGCGACGCTCGACGCGGCCTCGGGCGTCGACCCCCACGACCCCCGCGGCTTCCACGACAGCGTCGACCACTACTACGACAACCTGTCGGCGCGCCAGTGCCACGGCAAGCCGCCCGTCGCGGGCATCGCCCAGGACACGGCGGACACCGTCTTTCGCGTCGGCCAGTGGGAGTACAGCCGCATGTACCGCGACGACGTGCGGTCGCTGGCCGCCAGTGTCGGCGCCTGGGGCGTCTGGGTGGCCCAGCTGGTGGGGCACCTGCGGGTGGCAGCCTCTGCCGAAAAGGACGCCGTGCGCTACAGGCACAACGTCGCCCACGACGGCAGTCTGAGCCGGCTGCTGTCGATCCTGCAGGCCGACGAGATGGTGTGGCCGGGCATGGGCAGCGAGGTCGTTGTCGAGCTGTGGAGGACCGATGCAGACGCCGAAGTCGGGGGTGACTCGCCCTCGCCATCGTCGTACGACGTCCGCGTCCTTTTCAGCGGCAAAGTCCTGCGGTCGTCGCATCCCGAGCTGGGCCTGCTCGACATGGTGCCCCTCGACACGCTGTTGGCCTACATTGACGGCCTTGTCGGCGTGAATGCGTCGCTGCTGCCGGCCAAGTGCAACGGGTCGATGCCGTTGTAGGCGTGTGATGATGATCGTTTTGGTTGGTTTATAAGTACATATTTTGCATTGTTATTCAATATATCCCCTATTCGTTCATATTGGTCGTGCCTTCCTTTTGCGTGGTCCAATCGCTTTGTGGTGCTTAAATATCACATGCCGGGTTTCAAAAACAGCAAAAACGGCAACAACGACCGTGACGGTATGTACCCCTGAACTACCCTACTATCCTACTACTTTTGCCCTTTCCCGCCCTCGCCAGTCTACAGGACATGCTGAAAGCCGCGTGCCGAGCCTTTCCAACCGCAGGTGACAAGAACGGCCAGAAAGAGAAAAGAGAAAAGAGAGCACACGGTGCCACGACACGAATGGACTGCTTAAAGGTCGCAGAATTTGGCGTGAGGCTGTGAAAACGCACTCTGATCGGATGTTCCTCGTTTCCAATTTGTCACACAGACGCAAGACTTGTTCACTCACACTCCTGGGCGTGACCAACCTCACCCCACGTCGAGAAGTTCATAAATGAAAATGAATAAGAGATTCGAAGTGAATTCAACGAGAGTGGTGTGTCAATATTTATTCATAAATCATACAATATAGAAACAAATGATATAAAAAATAAAGAAAACAAGAACAGCTGTTGAATAAATCAAATTTAATTCGATGAAATAAATAAATGTTGTACAATGGAACTATTTGCACGTATACAGCATCCAGTCTCCATTTGAATTTTGGAACTGAATGGATACGGGATCAAAACACCGTACATATTTACTTGGCATCGACACACAATTGGTCGCGTGGTCATGATGACAATTACCTGCTGCAGCCGCCGTATACGCCTAGATTACGTGAAAATCGTGGCGCGGCTGACTGAGGATTTGATAGATTTGATGTACAACACAGACGAGGAAAGAAGAAAGAAATGGACCGGAGCCGAATCAAGAACTCCGTACCTTGAGCTCGCATGCTGACCCCAGACGATACAGTATACTTCAAACAGAGTATGTTCAGGATGACAGGATGCTGACAGCGCTTACACAAGTTTTCTCAAAACGGAATTGTACCGCAAACTGTAGGAGCAAGACGCCGCCGTGAGATTCTATTTTACGTGCGATTACGTATCATGGCCACTTTACCTTTTGAATACATAACTGTCTCGCTCTCTCTTCTTTCAGTTCTTAATTTGATTCCGATTCCTCGCCTCGTCTGGATGTTGTTTTCTAGTTTTTGTTTCTAGATTTCAAAAGAATCATTCACAGGTCACCGGCTTGCGTCAACGAGACGATCACGAAAACAAACAAACCCGAGACTATCTCCCCTTTGCCACCTACACGTCGAATCACCTGACTTCCACCTTTACAATGGCTCTCTCAAAAGGCTTCCCTACCGTTCGCATGCTCTTCATCAACATATTTGTCGCGTCTCGCCAACTCTTCTTCAAAGCGTCATTGACCGTATTTTCCTTTGCTCGCATTCTCGTCTACACCTTGATTTAATCAAAAACAAAATACAATGATATCGAAAGACAGCACACCCGAGACACCGTTGCTCAACAGTGCACTCGACACCACTATCCTCCAGTCCCACGATAACATGGCCCTTGTTCTTGGTTAATCATTGACCATAAAGGATGAACATAAAGGTTTCGTTGGCCACTGGTCGATTACGATTTCCACAAACACCAAGCCGCGGACAGATGCGGCCGTATTACGACATTCTGTGTGTCTAGGAACCGCAGCCGTGGCCAGAATGCACTGCATTGGATGAGCACTAAAAAAGCTAGAATCTCCATTACTTGGAAAAAAAAAGAAAAGAAAATGAAACCGTTTTGATGACCGTTGACCGAATGCTGTAACTATGAAAGATGGCAAAACAACAAACAACAAAAAGCAGTCTAAGAAATGTGAAAAGGAACCAACAGCAGAAAAAGTCATTCAAAATAATCACTCCAACATTCCTATTTGTACAACTTCCACCCGCTTATTGCCTCCGCTTAAAGTGGCCCTGGCCGCCGCCCTGTTGCCGCGGCTGGCTGCCGTATGCGCGGCGGCCGCCGCTGTTGCCGCCGCCGTTGGCCTTGTTCTTACTCATGCTGGCGGCGAGCGTCAGGTCGACGCGCGGCGGCGTGGCAAAGCCAAAGCTCTTGCCGACGGCGGCCAGGTCGAGCTTGTGCACGTCGTAGACGGAGCGCAGGCTGTGGCTGGCGTACGCGTGCAGGTAGGCGCGGAAGCCGTCCTTGGCCGACTGGGCGAGGTAGTAGCGCTCCGCGATCAGCTTCTCGAGCAGCGGCTGCACGTTGCGCACCTTGTTGGCGGGGAAGTCGTACTCGGTGACGGGCACGTTGGCGTCGGCGAGGTACGACAGGAAGCCCACCTCGCTCGGCAGCAGGAACAGCAGCGACTTGCCGCGGCCGTCCTTGCCACGGGCGGTGCGGCCGACGCGGTGGACATAGGCGCGCGTGTCGTCGGGAGGGTCGTACTGGATGATCCAGTCGACGGCCGGGATATCGAGGCCGCGGGCGGCGACGTCGGTGCACAGCAGGATGCCGTGGTCGGCGTTGATAAACTCGAAAAAGGTGGCGGTGCGCTTGGCCTGCTTCTGCTGGCCGTGCAGGTCCAGCACGCCCTGCACATCAATGTAGCGCAGCAGGTCGGCGTGGTACTTGACCGAGTTGCACGAGCTGAAGAACACAATCACCTTTTTCTTGCCGGCCATCTTGCGCAGAAACGACAGTAGCAGCAGAAAACGGTTCTGCGACGGGCACACCACGTAGCCCTGCTCGAGACCGTCGACCGTGCTGAACTGCTTCTCCTCGTCGACGTTGAGGTACAGCGGGTTGCCGCGCAGCGACACCTTGGCCAGGTCGTCAATCTTTTGCGTCTGCGTCGCCGAGAAGAGCATCGTCTGCCGCTCCTTGGGCAGGATCTGGATGATCTTGCGCAGCTCATCCTCGAAACCGACCTCCAGGATCCGGTCCGCCTCGTCGATGATGAGCGACCTCAGGTGCTTGTACAAAAAGGGCGTGTTGGCCAGGTGGTCCAGCAGACGGCCCGGCGTCGCCACTAGCAGGTTGACGCCCTTGCCCAGCTTCTCGGCCTCGGCGCGCCGGTTGGCGCCGCCCATCACAATGCCCGTCGTCTGCGAGTGGTGCGCCATAAGCTCCTGCGCCACGCCCCAGATCTGCAGCGCCAGCTCGCGCGTCGGCGTCACGATAATGACGCCAACACCGTTGCGCGGCTTGAACTTGAGCGAGTACAGCATCTCGACCGCCGGGATCAGGAACGCCAGCGTCTTGCCAGAGCCCGTCTTGGCCGCGCCCAGCAGATCCTTGCCCGCCAGCAGCGGCGGCAGCGCACGCCGCTGGATCTCCGTCATCGTCTCGAGCTTCATGTCGGCCAGACCGCGCTTCGTCTTGTCCGAAATGTTGAGGTCCGCAAAGGCTGTCGACGTGTTGGCCGCATCGCCCGTCGATGCCGACGGCGGTAGTGTGAGGTGCTGCGTGTCGGCATCGTCGCCCGCCGCGGGGAGTGCTGCAGGCTCCGATGTGCCGTCGTCTTCTTCGTCGTCGTCCTCGGCATCCTCTGCCTTTTCTTCCTCCTCAAAAACATCACCCTCGTCGTCGTTTTTCTCCGCTTCTTCCTCCTCCTCAGCCTTCTTGGACTTCTTCTCCTTCTTCTCCTTCTTGGCCTTCTTGACCTTCTTCAGTTCCCGCTCTGTCTCGACGTCGTTATCATCGTTCTCGTCGTTGGCAGCCGCTGCCAATTTGGCCTTCTTCAGCGCCTTGCGCTCCGCCTTGGCATCGTCAATTGTTGCTGCACGCTTCTCGGCATGCTCGCTGATGCCGTTTGTCTCGTTGAGCTTTCTCTTTTTGCTGATCTTGTCCGTCATCGTGGGTGTGGTGGTCGTGACCGGAATGTGGTGGATGTGTACCAAGTACGTCGTAAGTCTCTGCAAAGTCTGGACTGCAAAATCCTCTGCAAAAAGCGTAAGGTTCATGGGCGGCAGAAAAAAAATTTAAGTGGAGACAGGGTCGTTATCGATAGGAGCGGTCAGATGTAAACAGTGGGGACAGGAAGGAACGACTTGGTGCCTGGAATTTTAGGCACGAATCGTCCAACACGAAGACAAGGCTGAACCATTTGGTTGGAGCGCACGTGACCATCCTTCTGCAAAATATCACGACCTCGACAACAGAGAGGAGTTCAACGTCAGTTCATTTTGCTCGACGAATGGGCATATGCTATTGACAGAATAAACTAGTTAAATTTGGTTTCTGTACTGAAAACCCGCCGAAAATTGATGGGCGCTGTGTCTTGAGTCGCTTAAAGTCTGACTTAGTCGACTGATTACAGGAGAGGCAAGAGCGGGCAAGAGCCCCGTCTCGTGGCCTCCTCTTCACTGCAACACAATCAACCTTCAATGACACCGCCATCTCATTACGCCGTACTTTATTCTTCACTGTCTTCAGCTGCTGTCTGTTTTGTGGTTTCAGTTCGTTAATTTCATTTTTAATTTGTTTTCCATTTTCCTGCCCTATTTTCCGTGTTCATGTCTCATCCCACGCCCGACCTTTCGCACGTGGGTTATGTTATGCATCTTCCCAATTTGTACGGAGTACCTCTGTATCTTTCCGTGTCTCCGTTCCTAGGTCACCGAATCTCCGGTTCCCCAATGTCTAACCATCTGTCCATGATGCGTGTGAATGTAAAAGAAAATGAAGAAAGAAGAAAAGGCAACATATAAACACCCAAAATCGTAACCGCAAAAATCGCAAATCGCAAGAAAAAGCCAAAATCAAAATGTTGGTCATAATCATACAAAAAGTGGGTTACCCCCAGAGACTCGAGCGACTGTAGAAGGCGGTCCCTAGTGCATCACCTCGGGAGTGGGCTGCTCGTGTTTTGCCGTCGAGCCCTTGCCGCGCCACGTGCTGACGGCGTCGATGCCCGCCGCGTAGCGGATCTCCTCGGTGCCGTACGCGCGCGGCGTCAGCTTGATGAGCGTGTGCAGCGGCACGTTCATCCACGGGCTGCGCTCCTGGTCCTTCTTCATAAAGTACGCATAGATGCAGCGGATCACGGCCTGGTGCGTGATGATCAGAATGTCCTCGGAGCGCTCGAGCTCCATGATGATGGGCTCGAGCCGGATGACAACGTCGCGGTACGACTCGCCGCCGCGGTACCGGTAGTTGTACTTGTCGGCGTCGCGCGCCTGGAAGTCTTCGGGGAACTCGTCCTTGATCTGCTGGTAGGTGTAGCCGTCGCAGACGCCCGCGTCGAGCTCGTCCAGCGCCTTCCACTGCAGCTGGTTGTAGTCTTTGGGCAGGTGGCGGGCGGTGGCAATGGTGCGCTTCAGGGTGGATGTCCACACCGTCAGGGGCCGGTCGTCGCCGACGGACTGGCGCACGAGTTCTGGCAGTTTGAGGGCGTACTGCTCGCCGCGCGGCGAGATCTCGGCGTCGCCGCCAATGCGCCCGCTCAGGTTGTACATGCTCTCGCCATGCCGCGACAGCCAGACCGACCGCGGGCGGATGTGGACGTTCATGAGATAGTAGACAATGCGGCTCTGCAGGTAGTCGCGGATGCGGCTGATGATGACGCGGCTGCCCGTGTCCATGATTTTCAGATAGGTGAGCTCGCCCTCGTCGCCGTCGCCGTCAATCGTTTTGTACACTTTCTCGTATTTGCGGATGCGGTTGCGGAAGTCTATGGCGGCCTGCTCTGGGTCCTGGCCGACATAGTCTGGGCTGGTGGTCTTGACGTCGCGGATGTTGGCCATGATCAGGTCCTCGTTGTCGCACTTGCTCTCGACAAAGAGCACCTCGATGTTGTTGGCCGTACACAAGTCCAGGATCCAGCGGCGGCGCTCTTTTGTCGAGTTGGTGGCGTCCAGAATGCCGACGACGCCGCCGCCCGTCTTGAGCCACTTCAGCATGTCGGCCACGGCAGCCTCGGCGGCGGCGCGGCGCATGCGCTCGCCCTCGGCATTGCCGGTATCAAAAAAGTCGGCGGTCGGCTGTGCGGCGTCTTTCCGGCGGTAGTTGCCGACGTTGAATGTTTGTGCGGGGATGGAGAGCCACTGAAGATATCGTTGTGCTGAAGATGTCAGTATTATTATGATTTTTGTTTGGAATTTTCCGACGAATTTGTCGACAACACAGAACTGTGTCGTCGTCAATGTGACATACCTTTCTGGGCGATGAAGCTCTTGCCCCGGGCGGGGAGCCCCACCATCACCACACACACCTTCAAGTCCTCCACCTGGACACCGTATGAAGAACCACGTGCCATGGCTACTGCAGATTGTGTGCAGGCCGTCAGCCGGTGGGAGAGGAGGTAACGAAAGGGAGAAAAAGAGAAAAACGAGAAAGTGTGTAGTAAAAAGCAACAAAAGTATGAAGGTTGTAAGTCGAGTTCGAAAGCAATTCAAGAATTGGAGATCAATTCGAGGTTGGAGTCGGCTGGGACAAAAGGACCCTCGAGGCTAGAGGATCGGCCAAAGATCGTGCGGTCGCGTAAAGGGAAATCAAAAGAGCTTCCCTAGACGATAGTTGCAGCCGCTATAAAGCCGCTATGGAACGGCCAATTGACTGCTGGGGCTCGAAAAGCTCAACAGCACGCTCTCAGCCGATCGGTTTTCGCGGGTGATGTCGGGTGAGAGGTTCTAGGAAAAAAAAGCGACCAGTGAGGCGTGCAGGGCTAGCAAAAGGGTGGATGTCGTGGAGTCCAGAACCTTGGACAGTTTCAGGGTATTAAAGAAACGACGAGGCAAAAGAAACTCGCTAGTAGTTGTGCCGATGCTAGGCTGGGGAGAGTTTGGAATTTGATGAAAAGAGAATAAGAAGAGAATAGAGACAACGGGCAGTTGGCAAATGCAAAATGCAGGAAAAGGTACGACACACACTCCTGCAGATATGGCGAGAGACTGGGAAAAGGAGAAATGTCGTTCACGGAAAGAGCAAGCGACGATATGATGTTGTTTTGCCGTTTTGGAAGGTGCTGCCGGTGACCTCACGCGATCTGGTTCTGCTTTTGGTTTTTTGGGCGCTGTATTCTTGTATTTCTGTATCTGTATTGCTGAAATGCGTATTGCCGATTCGACGACGGCTATGGAGAGCGAGCTGATTGCGGATTGTGGGCGGCGATAACGAATTGGCTCTTGGCCCTTTTTTGGCGGGGAAGTGGGCGACAACGGGCGACAATGGGTAGAATCGAGGAGACAAAGACGGCGAAAAAAGGGAGAAGGGAGGATGTTGGCGTGTAGGTAAAAAAAAGTATAAAAGGAAAATTGTGAGGATAACTACAGTGATCTGGTGGCAAAGAAAGAAGCAAAAAGACGAGAAATATTTGGATCGGGAAGCTGCGAAGAGAAAGCCGAGGAGGAAGGTGACGAAGTGACTGAGGACCAAAAGAGCAGAAACGAGCAGGGGGCTAACGCTGAACGAGGGCGGTGTGTCACAGCAGCTCAAGACTCGGGGGGAAGGAACGACGAGTATGTGGGGACGCAAGACGTGAAAAGGAATTTGAAGAGGAAGTTGCAAACAGCAGAGAAATGGTGATGAAGATGGAAAGAGCTGAGATGCGAACTATGTAATGACACAAAGACAAAGACACAAGGCAGACCACGAGATAAAACGAGAGCTGGAAAAGACCTATCTCACAAGTCGTGCCCAAAGGCAATAACCGTCAACCGAACAACACGGCAACACCAGACTAGGGAACTAGCAAGTGCTTCTAGCTGCAAAAGTAGCTGTACCCATGATCATGCACCTGGGCGAGCAAGGTGGACAATACTTTGTCAGATACACGTTTCTGACTGGACCACAAGGCGTCGTTGACGACACGAATGTCACGGAAAGGAAAGTCCAGGACGCGATAGGCTCCCCAGGTTCTGCAGTCCGAGTCTCCAATACCAAGATCCCACCCACACCTAATCGCCCCATCGATGCTGTGTCCCGACCCTGTTGCCTTACGGACTTTTGCTTTCATACCAGGCAGAGCCGGGCTAGCGGCAGAAACAACGAACAACGAAAACGAAGCACATGTCTAACAAGGCGGGGCGGAAAGGAGGATGAGAGGTCGGAGAACCAGACTCGGTGAGTGGATGATGGCCGATATGGTACTGTACATCTCGAAGCGGGGGCAAGCAGCAGGCGGATACGATAGGGGCAGGTGCGGTGCTTCTCTGCTTCTCCAAGTCTAAAATACAGGGCCTGATGCTCCCGAACTGGCCCAAACCCGCTGTAGCTCGCCCAGCCCAGAGGGTCACTCCCGGCAATGGGACCAACAACCAACAACCAATCAACCAACAGCTTTCAATGACCCAATGACCAGCAAAAACAGAGGACAAAAAAAAAAAACGTCGAAAAGAAAAAGTCTACATCCCCACAGCTGGAAAATGGGGTCCGAGATGGTGGAGTGGGCTTTTCTGTTCATTCTGTTCACTCATTGGGCTTGAATGGGGGTACAGCACTGCCTGGACTTGGCTGTGGGTTTTGAAGGTCTCGTGGGCGGTCAGAAAATAAGGAGAAAAGGTAAAAAAAGATAGGGAAGAAAACGACAAAAAAAGACGAAAAGAAGAGGGACCGAGAACCGTGACCGTGACGGGGCTCCATGACCTGTGTAGAATCAAGAACGAACGCGGAGCCACGTCTCAAGAGATATTCATCATCACGACTTTGATCATAATGAACTCGATCAGATGAGAATACAATCAAATTGATTTGAGAAAATCGGCTCGCCTTCTGCTTAAGACTGGTGTCTCCTCTGAAGGTTTTACTCATTCTACCCTACGCTCTGTATGTACGTGTTGTCAAAAAGCTACCCCCGCGTCCCACGGGTTCCCCATCCGTCATCAGCAGGGCATGATGCAGATGAGGCATGGATGCATGCAGAAAAACGCAGACCGACGCAGAAATCGCATGCAGGGGGAAATCAGGTGACGTGAAAATATTGAATGAAAAATAAGAGTCTGAAGATGAAGACAGAAATGAAAATGGAATGCACATATGCACGCAACAGAACCAGGAAAAGTCGTTAAGTAAGCAAATAAAAGGAAGCGTGGATCTTTCGGTCTTCAAAGCCACGAGATTCACAAACACCTCGCGATAAGAAACACAACTGATGACCACGCGAGCAGGTTACGCAAACTTAAACATGACACAGAGCTTCAACAAAGACTACTGAGTGCACTCTACGTGGAACAACTCTCGGGTGGCGCTTTGAGGCTGAAACTATCAAGTCTCTTCGTTCTGGAATGGTCGACTTTTCGAGTTTTTGCAAAATACGACGTATAACTGGCCAAACGGCAGTGTCGACGTGGTGGCACAGCGTGGGGGGAATCGGGAGACGTCGAGGCGGTGACGAGATGACATGATCTTGTGGGATACAAGGACAAGCACGGGCACAACATTGTTCAAAGCCAAATGATCCGCCGCCATGTCATTGGTCCTAGGTGCAATAATATACCGAGGTGGATGATGTCTCTCGGCAGGCAAGTGCCACTAGATCCGGTCCGTGTTGATCTGCGGCCATCCACGTGGTATGCCGGGCTGTCATATCGGATAACGGAAAATGGAGGTGGATTTTCTGCATTTTTTTTTTTTTTTCGTGAGAGTGCCGTTTTGTTCGTTTTGTAGGGGCAGACAGGGTTCGTGTCCGTTTTGTGTCATCGGCCATTCGGAGGCCCGACGGCCGTGCTTGTCTTATCACGACATCACTCCGTTCTTCGCCCGTTATGTGCACAATTGTCCGTCTTATATTCAATGTGCGGACAAATGAATCATCCCATGGCCGGCTCTCAACCGTTTATGACATTTTGTATTTCCCCCAACTAAGATAATAGACTCGTCGTGACGTTTCAACTCCCCAACAACAATGACAGAATGGCTCAAAGGCTTCGTTGGCTCGGTAAAGAGAAACCATCCGCGCGAAGATAAGGGTGCGTTTAGATAGGGCTGGACAACATCGTGTTGCAGTCGGCAAATAGAATCAATTCAATAATGGACGAAAAGTGACGAAAGGGACAAAAAGTGACGAAAAGTGACGAAAAGTGACGAAAAATCAACAAAATAATCCTCAAAGGAGCAAAGCATGCAGGGACCACGAAGTGAAACCAAAAGCTTGTTCAAAAGCAGAGAAAATGACGAGAAAAAGCATGTGATAGCGGGTTTCAACCCCACTAATCAGAACACGCCGCCGAGGTCAGTCTGGTCAAGTCAACGGATTTCGGAGGGCACGGCGGCCGTGTTCTAGCGCCCGGTCCCTGAAAAAGAGAACGAAAAAAGAACAAAAGAACCAACAGAAACGCCACAAAACGCCAAACCCGCGTGGCAGGTTTCGATTTCGAATTCGATTCGCCGCAAGGCTAGCAAGAAAAGAAAAAAAAGCGGCGAATTTCAGGAACCGAAGAAAGATAGACTCCAGAAAAAAATTAATAAGTAATCAACAACACGGCCGACAGTCACTCCCGAGGCCCCCAACAAATTGGGGCCATTTATGTCTGTTCAGGTTCACGCAGTAAATGGTAGGCTGCCAATCGCACAATGCATCATCGCAGGAAATCTCACAGAGTACATGTGCATGTACAGCCAATGAAGGATCCAATCGCGGTTGCCTTTCCAAGAAATGCGTGAGAATGTGGCTCGTTCTGTCAGATACTTGGGAATCTGTGGGGGAATGCGCAACTCCAGTCGGTGTCGAATCGCGGATCCTTCCTGATCGCGAAAGACAAGAAAGACAGGGCTGACGTCCGCTGACAACGATATCCTTCTTTTGGCAAGAATGGACAAGAATCCCAAAATAGGTACCAGCCGACGTGACAGCCACAAGATCGTTCTTGCCTAACGTAACGTCGGCACCGGGGTTCATCCGTTGGCAAGATCAACATCAGTCTGCAGTTGTTATCTGTACTCTAAGTAATACCCCGTATTACAACTGTATGCTTGTCGATCTCCTCTGCCAGGAATCTTGACGGAGGTATTACATATTACGACGTACATGTCGAGGACAGGAAACCCGGGCGACTAAGTTTGAGTCCGTTGGAAAAAGAGGATCCCGCTGACGGCGAATCTCTAGTGCATCAAATTCAACGTCTTGCGTGTTTTGCACTAAAAAATATTACGGCTAAAACACCTAGCTTCCCCTGTTTGGACTCCACCGCGTCCCTCGCCCTCGGCGCCTTCCTCAAAAATCCAGACGCGAGAAGAGAGAAAGAGCGGCCCTTCCGCCTCCGTCTCCGGCTGTGTCAGATATTTGCTGCTCCTACTACTTATAATCACAAGGCCCCCGTTCAGCCGCCAGGCGGCTTCCTGTTGCTTCTCTCCTTTTTTTTCATTCCCCCTGAACGGCAGCCAATAGCTCGACGACAATTGACGACACTTGACAACAAACCCCATTTTTTACAATTCTTCTCGCGCACACACACACACACACTCACCATGTCGTCCACTCCCGACTCCGGCGCCGAGACCGCGGCGCTGGTCGACCCGCTCGGCTTCATGGAGAAGCTGACGCGCCACGTCTATATTTATCGCCCACAAAACTCGACGGCGGTCTCTTCGCCCACCTCGTCTGGCCCCCGAAAGGCACCCAAGCTCATCATCATCACGGCCTGGATGGGCGCCCGGCCGCCGCACATTGCCAAGTATCTGGCTCCCTACCGCGACGGCCTCGTGTTTGGCGAGGACGCCAGCGAGCGCCCGGCCATTGTCTTGCTGTTCTGCCACCAGGACACGACGTCCTCGTACAGCAAGTCGGCCGCCGTGGCCGAGACGGCCCTGCCGTTCATCCAGGACGTGCTGGGCGACAGCGTCCAGGCCACGCCAAAGGAGAACGCGCCCCAGGCGTCGGCCAGTGCCCACCCCAGGTGCTGGTCCACACCCTGTCCAACGGCGGCTGCCTGATCCTGGGCCACATCTACAACGCCATCGATCCGAGCCACGCGCGCTGCCTGCCGCCGCACGTTACTATTTATGACTCGTGCCCGGGCCACTTTCGCTATGCCGGCGGCGTCACCGCCTTCTCGATGGGCCTGGAGAAAGCGCCCCTCGTCAAGAAACTCATCGCCTACCCGGCCGTCTACCTGCTGGTGTTCAGCATGCTCGTCCGCATCCGCACAGAGCGCGCCATCGCCATCACCGGCGGCTTTTTCCGGTCCCTCCTCACCGCCATCTTTGGCATCAAGCCCTCGCCCAAGCCGCCCGGCCCCACACGCGCCCTCAACCCCTGGACGCCGCACAATGTCAACACCGAGTTTGGCGGCAACCGCCGCGAGGTGCGCCGCACGTACCTGTACTCGGACGGCGACAAGATCATCCTGTCCAAAGACGTCCACGAGCACGCCAACGAAGCCAAGGGCCTCGGGTTCACGGTGGCACACATGGCCGAGTTCCCGGGCAGTGCGCACGTTGCCCATGCGCGGACAGATCCCAAGCGGTACTGGGGCCTGATCAAGGACACCTGGGACGGCAACTAGGCGTGGGAGATGAAGTTGCAATGGGTGGTGCGACGATTTGCTTTGGTGTCCCGGAGTGGATTTTGGTTTTTGGCTTTGGCTTTGGCTTTTTCTTTTGTCCATTTTTGAATACAGCATTGCGTGATTGAATCATTTGATTTTTGGGTGTCCCTTTTAGTTACTTTCACATTCCCCTTCACCCTTTGCATCGCCTAGAGTTAGATATACAGGTATATTTATTTTTTAATATTTTCTTCTTCACGGCATCTTTTCCTCTACGATTCTCCTCTCTTGTACGCCAGGGTCTCCATCTGGGGAATCTGCAGGTCGCGGACAAAGTCGTACGTTGCTCCAGCCAGAGTTCAAGCGACCTGCGTCCCGTGTATGGCTCGACGGCACCCGTTCAGGGTTTGCGTGCCAGCTGCCCGGGCCACAGACTAAACCCATACGGAGGGGAAGCAGAAGCGTTGCCTCCCGATGCTCCTTCTAGCCCGGCGGTGTACTCAAAGGTGTGGCTCGTGTTCCTGTCGATGCCGCTGACTGTCCACGGGTACGGTGCACCAATGTCCCCGTGGCTCTGCGTCAGTATCGACCATGCAGGGCTGGCACGCATCTCTACTATCCGCTTGTGCATGATGCCCGTTGCCGGTGACGACCACGTCCCTTGGGAGAAGATGCTCAACCAAAACAAGATGACAACACCCGTGTGTAGTCCCATCTAAGGTTATAATGCCCCCGATTATACCGGCCTCCCGCTGACCGATGCTGATTGATTTGGTCGGGCGTCGAAAACGAGGAGAAAAAAAGCCTTGATTTGGTGCTGTGTGGATAGACAGTATTTTGTGACCTTTTGGTGTAAGTTGGGTAATGACTTATACAAATTGCGGCGGTACCACTACTGTGTCAATAGCGCTCTAAGAGCACCCCAAGTGCATATAAGTCAAATACGATATCAACATGTGCTTTGCGACAGAGCAAACACAATTTAAGATTAACTTAAACTTTTAAGATGTCTTACGGGATCATTTACGGGTGGGGAAAGCTTGCTCAATATACATGTATCTTACCTTCCTATGACATGTAAAGTTTGACAATTATTTTATCCGATTTTCTCAATGTTATTTGACTCATCTAAAACACAAATATACCAAAAACTGCACATTTTTTTCCTCTAAAAAATACACTATGTTCTTTATAACTAAATCAACCCGGCATATTTGAACAAAATACAGCCAACTCTGTGGAGCTAACGAATTGAACGAATCCATCCTGAGATGAGAGACGAGATGTTGTTTCTTACAAGAGATGGGTGAGACAGCATCACGTGACACAACCACCAAACTCGCGCCAAGGCAGCGACGAAATGGAATCCGGCCGCCTACCAACTGGGCGATCAACCCCTGTGTCTCGGGCGAGTAAGGCACATCAGGGCGTGGCCGCATGTAGAAAGAGGGGCCACGCACGTTGGCGCTAAGTAATCAGCGTATGAAGAAGTTGGTCCAGGCCGTTTATTGCGTAAATACATTGTCTCTCCCCTTGACATGACCAATTGACATTCGACAACCAACAACCAACAGCATCGCCAATCGACGACGACGACAATCCGCGTATCCTCTTTGCGCGTCCTGCGATCTGTTTTCCCGTCTCCTTTTCCTCTCCTTTGTCGCATCGCGCTGCAGCATCGGCCCTGATTTTGATTTGATTGCCCGTCGTTTGTCGTTTCCGATCGATCCGAGATCCGATACTCCTTTTCGACAACTCCTTTCTCCTTTCTTCTTTCTCCTTATCGCACACAACGTCACCCGCCACCATGTCGAATCCAAACTCGCTGTACCTGCTGGCCGACCACATCAAGCTGTCGCTCCTCGAGCGGCAGCGGACCAAGGCGCTCGATCTGCTGCAGGACGAGGGCGACGAAGCTGCGGCTGCTGCGGCGGCGGCCACGGAGCGCGAGGCCCAGGACGGCCACATTGCGCAGTCGCTGGAGCAGCTGGACGAGGGAATTGCCAGCCTGAAGAACGAGCAGGCCCGGCTCGAGGCGGCCGGCGACGAGAACAAGGCCCTGAACATTGGTGACGCACTACCCGGCCTGCAGAAGAAGCTGGACGAGCTGACGGCACAGTTTAACGGGACGGCCCCGATTGCCGGCCCCTCGTCGTCGACCCCGTCGTCCATTAAGCCGAAGAGAGGAAACGCCAACAAAAACGTCCGCTTCAAGGACAAGCCGCTGCCGCCGCCCGGCACGGACGGCGACGACGTCGATCTCGAGGCGCAGCGCAACAACCTGTTCAACCAGAACCGGCCGTACACGGACGACCCGAGCGATGGAGAGAGCGATCGCTACGACGACCAGGACAATGTGCAGCTGCACCAGATGCACTCGCGCATCATTGCGGACCAGGACGCGCAGCTCGACGCGCTGGGCGTCAGCATTGGCCGCCAGCGCGAGCTCAGCATGCAGATTGGCGACGAGCTGGACAGCCACGTGGCGATGCTCGAGGAGAGCGAGCGCCTGACGGACCAGCACCAGACGCGCATTGACCGCGCACGGCGGCAGGTGGGCAAGATTGCGCGGTCGGCCGGCGACTGCAAGCAGATGGTGGCGATTGTGGTGCTCATCATTATTCTGATCCTGCTGATTGCCATTCTGAAGTGAGGACGTTGTTGTGTCTTCTCGTGTCTTCTCTTTTGTTGCCGTCCTTTCGTCCTTTTGCTTCCTGTCTTTTTCGTCTCTGTTTCCGTCTGTGTTCCCCTATCCTTTAACGTTGAGCGGTCAAGCATAGTTTCGGCGTTCTGGGTTTTGTTTCTTGGATGTCCTGGTGTCCTTTCTTTTTCTCGCTCCGCTGTCTTTTGTATATTGCTGGTTTATTTCGTTATTTTCATCACTTTTGTATACACATAGTATTTCAGGTTTAGTTTCATTTTTTCTGTGTCTGTTTGCTTTTTGTTTGCCTTTTGTTTGCTTTGTTTCATTTCTGCTTATGATCTGCTCTGTAATAGGACACTGCCATTACAATCACCATGTCTGTGCACTTCTGTATCTTTCAACTAATAAGTAAATACTCTTGCAATATTGCTCGTTGTATACATACTGTACGTATGTTCTCTTCCTCCTTTTCTTTCCTCCCATGCACCTGGGCTTCAAACTCTATTTAAAAGACGACCCGTGTGCAGCGGAATTTTGTTGGTTTTTAGGTGTAAAGGTGAGATTCAAGGTGTGGCACGCCCGCTCCTTTTTCATGTTTTCTTCTCCCCCTCTGACCCGGCCAAATATCATTGTTGTGCGTCTTATGCCATGTAAACTTTCGGAAACCACCCAAACAATCATTACTCCATCGAGGCCACTACGGCCAAAACCCAAAGATAAACCAGAACGCAAGATAAAAAAAAGTAAACGCGCGTGTGTGTAAAGAATAGGGGAAACTGGGAAACCGAGGGGAATATGAAATCGACGAAACAGACCGAAAAATAAAAGGACAACCCACAACGACGGAACGTAAAGAAAGTGAACAAAATACTGCAAACTGCAAACTGAAAACTGCAAATCGCCACCCATAAAATCGAGACACCATGCACCTTTTTGAAGGTGCTGGTTTGACATAAAGAGCCAGTCTACCGGCGCCGCGGAGACTAGCACAAATCCCACAAGAAGAACGCGAATGAAGAAAACGAAAAAGAGAACAGAACTGTAAGAAAAGAACGCTTGAACAAGGTGAAATGTGTCGGACGAGGCCGTGAAAAGATGATGCAGGAACTGAAATAAAATGCAAACCGACGAGGAGATAAAAGGGAATAAAAGGGAAACATAAAAGAGCGGAAAGGAGACGTGCATCAACGGATGATATCAACATCTTTCTGGATGCCTTGGAGGTCTTCGAGAATGTCGCTGCCACCGAGCATGCCAACGCCGCCAATAATCGGCTTGCTGTCGTCGGGCCACAGATCGTAGAATTTGATGCTCTCGTCGCTGGATGCCACGGCAATGCACCCCTCTTTCATGCCGGTGTCCTTGTCGTCCTTGTCGCCCTTTTCCGCGCCATACTTTGAGCCGTAAAAGCGGCCTTGCGAGCAGGAGATGCCGTACAGGGCGCGATTCTCACCCTCCCATGACACGGTAGCCACCTGCTTGCACTCAGGCCAGGAGAAGATCGCGATGCGGACGTTGTGCGCCGGATGGGCAAACCCAAATGTCACTGCAATCTCGCGTCTCGTTGTGCTCCAGATCAGGCTCGTGACCTGTGACGACACAAAAATAGTGGCCAGCGACGTGCCAGATGTCGTGTGGAAGAAATGCACACAGCGGTCGTTGGAGCCGCCACCAGTTGCGACGAGGCCGTCTTGCCAGGGACAGAACGCAATGGCCTTGACGGCTGCTCCATGTGCCCAGCGCCAGCACTCTGTGCCACTCGTGATACGGCGCACATACGCCTCGCCTTTGGGCCGCTCGCGAATTTCGCTTCCGTTCGAAAGACGGACCGTGAGACGGCTGTCGGCGGTTTCAGAGTACACTGTCGTGCGGGGCTGGCCGGAAGAAAGCCGTCCATCACCACCGACACGGAAGGCTCGCGGAAGAACGTCGTCGGCGTAAAAGAAACAGCAGTTGTTGTCATTTCCGCCCGTTGCAAACGACTGCCCATCGGGTGCCCAGGCGAGGCCGCACACTTGCTGTTCATGGATCGTCATGCGCGAGACAAGCGTGATATCGCCGGCCCATTTGTCGATTTCGACCTCCGACTTATCAGGCCACTCGATGACATAGTAATTGACGACGCCGTTGTCGGTGCCAACAAGAAGGTCTTCTGTGCGGACCAGCGTGCCTTTCTTGTTGGGATTTCTCGACGGTCTCGTGGTGCAGGTCGGCCGCCAGCTCAGGCACGAGATGGCCGACGACTCCTGCACAACCATGCGGGCATTGTTGGCCTCCGACATGGCCATGAGCCCAAAGGTGCAGTTGGAGCGGCCAAACGCAAGAATGCTCTTGCCTCCTTCCAGCGACGAGAAGGCCAGGGACGTCAGCCAGACGTCATTGGCGTCGGTGCCGTTCAGGAGCGAGGCGCCGGCGGCCTCAGACCAGGTGTAGAGCAGATCGCCAAGCCCGACGGCAATAATGTCTGTGGTGGCCGAGTATGCAAGCAGGGAGCAGTAGAAGTCATCCCGGAACCTGGGTGCAGAAAGGATGCTGCAAGACAGATTGTGAGTTGAGATATTTCAAATTTAAAACGGAAACAGCTCCTGATGGCACACCGACTTACCGGACCGGCCGCGTTTCGCCCGGATCTTCTTTCTTGGTCTTGACTGTTTCTGTTTTGATATTTTAGCAAGGGGAGGACACGTCATGATTGTGGCTTTGGTGGATTATGTGGTTTCTGGTCATGGACTCACTCTCGTTGAGGCTGGGATTGACCCAGCCGGTGCCGTTCCAGGTCGTTTTTGGACCCTTGCGCAGAAGCGGACGTTTTGTCGGGGACACAGGCATGTTGTTAGACTGCAGTTTAAAGGCGCCCTTATCGACATTGCACTGCAGGATCTTCGACGCCTGATCAAATTCCATTGCGGCTGCAAGGCGGCTGGGGTGTTTGTCCAATGCTTTGAAATCGTGGCGGGGAACATCTTCCACAAACGACGAGGTAAAGAAAGGCGCGGAGCTGGTGCCGCTCTGCATCAGATGCCCGTGGCCATTGTCAACAGCACCAATTGTGGGAGGGATAGTGCTAATAGACCAGACCGAGCCACGCGTGACACGGCGCTCAAACTCCATGTTAGGATCATCGTCGACGTCGCCCGCGCCCAGAGTTGTCCTAGCTCTCGTCTGGGTGGGAATCCTAGCCCGCTGCCGGTTTCTCTGACGCTCGTCTGCAAACGTAGGTGCAGGATTGGGGTGCGTCGGCACAATAGAGAAAGCATCCGGCGAGATCATACCACGGCGGAGAATCTTTTCGACTGACGTGAGCTCCTCCGTCGCCTTTGTCAGGCGAAACTTCTCGCCGATGGGAAAAGCAGCACACTCCGAGTCGCGAGGATGGACGAATCGATCAGGAGCACGCAGCGAGCCATATCGGGTGCTCGATGATAGGAAAGAGGACAAGGCATCCGGACCAGGACGAGGCGTCGATCTCGGGATGGTCTTGGAGTAGAACGACGAAGGCAGGCTCCCACGAGCTCTGTGCGGCTGGCGGTAACTGAACGTCTTGGCACGGTTGGTTCTGGTGTGTCCCGGCCGGCCAACACTCGTGCTTTCCTTGAGGCTGCTTGTGGCCAAAGTGAGAAACTTTTGATGAGGCGAGAGGAACGCAGAGCGCGGGCACTCGTCGGACTCAATCGTAAACTGCTTCTCAAATGGGTCTCCAGCGTTGCTATCGAGAGTGTAGGAGCCGCAGTAGCTGAATGCATCGCTCGGCGTGGACGGCTTGGAAGGGCTTGTAGCTTGAGAACCGTAGCCAGAATCAACCGGCGATGGCCGAGGAGACGACGGCGGGATTCCCTGGTTGTCCGGCGTCCTGGTGCGGATGGGCAGGGATGCCAGGGAAGTCAAAAAGGCACTGGGGATATCCATGATGACGATCTGCTGCCATATGGTACTGCTTGGCGAGGCGTACAGTGACGAACATGCAGGTGTCGGCGATGCAGGATGTCAACAAAGACAGATCCTGGAAGGACGAAAGAAAGAAAAGCAGAACAAACTCCCCGGAACAAACGAACAAACGATAGTGAGGCTATCCTCAAATGAGGAACAGAAAAGCAAAAGAAAAGCAAAAACGACGATGCCCAAGGAAAGAAACTGGCCGAGATGTGAGAAGGAAAGATGATGGATAAGAATAATAAATGTGTGGTGGACGACGAGCCAAAGAGAAGGCAAAAAGGGAACTAGTGAGAACGAAGAGAGAAGCAAAAAGAATAAACCAAGCAATGCAAAACGCTCAATATATGGCCAAAAGAGCCGAATGAGAGAACAACGTGGCGGTCGTGGAGTGCCTTGATGGAGGCCAAGTAGTAAAATACTGAATAATAAGAGTGTTGCTTGATGGGGTAGCTGCCGTATCTTTGCCAGAAGCCAGAATTGTTGAGGACAAAGTGGTCGAGGGATTCGGCGGGCGGCCGCGTAATGATATACTTTGCGGCAGGCCGATTGATTGCCCGCAAAGGCGTCCAAGACAATGGCGGATGAGGAGGAAGAGATGTTAGGTGTAGGAGAGGAGGAATACTGAATAGGGGATGCTGAAAAGGAGGGAGGAGGGTGAGTTGGGCGAGAAGCGGCAAGGCAGCCAATTGTTGTGTGGTCAACAATGGTTGACAATGACGCTCCGCGGGGAAGGTGCACCCCGTTGTTGTGAGGTGTGCCTTCCGGACGTACATTTTGGAAATGTTTTGAGGTGTCGTTAGTGGGAAAGTGCTCAACGGTGAAGACGGAAGGCGCCGCCGGCCAGCCAGGCACGCACGGAAAGCACGCTACAGCTTTCTTGGTGTGTGATGTATAATAGGATAAATATAGCTATATGGTTCATGACAAGAAAGATACAAGATGGAGCAAAATTGATGTAAGGAGCAAAATGTGAATTGACATTGACATCTTGCCAATTCTTTACGTTGGTGAAATCAACCCAGTGGTGAAGGGGAGGTGTAAGTCATTGTTGAGGCTGTCACCACTTGGGACAATTGAAAAGATTCTCATTGACACAATTTAAATATGGCCAGTGCGTTGGAAGTGGGGAGGACAGATCGAAGAAAAATGAATATTGAATGAGTTGTCAAAAAGTGACGAGAAGCTGAGAACGAAGTGAAGTTAAGATCGTTGACTTACACGCAAGGCTGCACGTGCCGCTTGCTGGTGTGGAGTCCCACTTTTCTATCTGAAAACCAATGACGCAACGTTTCTGCCAATGTGATTGGAACGCTGAAAACGCTCCGAACTCCGAGTCGCAGAACTCCGGGTCGCACCTTTCCTATTGGTAGTGGGGTCGAACACCAGGCGCAACTTGCTCCTTCCTGCTCCTGGTTGCAAGCTCGAGGCAGCTGCATATGACCAATGACCACTGGTAGGGCGCATCGCACTTGACTTTCGACAGCATCAACAATCCGACAAGACAACTATGGCGAGTGTATGTTCGCCCCCCGACATTCCTCCGTCGTATCCCTTGCCCAACTGACGTTTTAGCACGGCGTACCCCGCGGCCCCCGGACACGAACGAACGAGCAGAAGCGCCTCGACTCGGAAAAGATCCAAAAGTACCACGAGCTGGAAGAGCAGATTCGGGCGAGTGTAAGTAAAATCGAGAAAAAAGAAAAGAAAGCACAGAAGGAATAGAAAGTAGTATCGAGCAGAAGGAAACAAAAGTACACCTCTGACGACGCAGACCTCCTTTGACGAGACGGTCTTCCAGAACACGACAAAGCTCCTCCGCCTCAACCCCGAATACTACACCGTATGGAACGTCCGCCGGCGCTGCCTAACTTTTGGGTTGCTGTCCAAACGGCCGCCTGGGTCGCGGTCCTCGGCTGCGCCTTCGAGTACATCTCCGACCGCAACCGCGACGTCATCTTCCGGCGGCTCCTCCGGCTCTGGCTCGGGCGCGACCCCGCCGGGCCCGCCATCAACGAAGACGGACTCGCAAACGCCCTTGCATAGCGACCCCAGCGACCCCAGCGAACGAAGGGAGGAAACAAAGGAAACAGAGGCAGACGAGCTGGAAGAGCAAAGGAAGAACGATGCCGACGTGCTCGTCTCGGAGCTGCACTTTACGATCCCGCTCCTGCTCGAGTTCCCCAAGTGCTACTGGATCTGGAGCTACCGCCTATGGGTGCTGGAGCAGGCCGTGGCACGGCTCGATGCGGCACGGGCGCGGCGCATCTGGGAGGACGAGCTGGCCCTCGACTCCAAGATGCTCACAAAAGACCGGCGCAACTTCCACGCGTGGGGCTACCGACGGCAGGTGATTGAGCGGCTCGAGAGCAACGAGCTGAGCTTGGACGGCGGCAGGACAACGACCAGCCTCGTCGAGCCCGAGTTTGCCTACACGACCAAGATGATCCATCAGGACCTGTCCAACTTTTCGGCATGGCACAACCGCAGCAAATTGATCCCGCGACTGCTGGCCGAGAGAAATGCCGACGACCTGGCGAGGAAGGCTTTTCTGGAGGAGGGTGCGTATCCTCATCCTCTGTTCTCTGAATATGCTGGTTGAACTCGAATTTACTGACACTGGTCACATTTAGAACTCGGCATCATCCGCGAGGCACTCAATGTTGGCCCGGAAGACCAGTCCCTGTGGTTCTACCACCAGTTCCTGATGCTCGACCTCACCGAATACATTGGACGGCCGACGATTGTGCCACACCTGTCCCTTGAAGAGCGCATGACGTACATTGCGAGAGAACTGGACGACATCCGCGACCTGCTCGCCGACTACGACGACGTGAAATGGATATACGAGGCCCTCTTTGAGTACACGCTGGCCGTCGCCAAGATGGAAGAGCGGCCGCTGGCTGAGAATGAGCGCACCGAAGCGGAAGAGTGGCTGGCGCAGCTGCGGAAGCTGGATCCAAAGCGCAACGGGCGATGGGACGACCTGGAGATGGAACACATCCGCGGCCGGCAGCCAAGGTCTGTCCAGGAGGCCATCTAGGATTTAGGACAAGTTACTGTCCATACGACTAAATGTTTGAATTCACGGTGTGCATGGTGGAAATAACAGAATTATTGTAATTGTAACTACACGAATAGAATGCATGACGCAGACACGTTCAAATCAAATAAGACACTTTGCAAAGGCACCGTTGAGCGATAAACAATAAAACATAATCA
The DNA here is from genome assembly GCA_021396375.1 of Sporothrix mexicana. Lineage (NCBI taxonomy): Eukaryota > Fungi > Ascomycota > Sordariomycetes > Ophiostomatales > Ophiostomataceae > Sporothrix > Sporothrix mexicana. The sequence goes on from WNYC01000030.1 coordinate 216,401, forward strand.
TTTCAAAAAAGCGGGCACCAGTCGGTTGCCCTTTTCCCTCCTTCCTGTGTATGTCTGTTCCTAGTCATTACATATTAAGTAAAGATGCAAAGAAGAGCCAATGAAAACACATGCACTCCAAGCAAACAGAAACAGAAACAACAAGAACAAAACAAAACGAAAAAAGAATACAGAATACAGAACACAGAACCCCATTTTGGTGGTATCATGGTAACAACATGACCGTTGACCGTTGACCGTTGGCCTCTCGTCGTCCGTTTCCGGCCCGTTCATCCGTAAGAACACAATTGATAAACTCGTCGCAAACATGAATGCACATGTCGCAAAGATGGAATCAGTACCTCTTGGACTGACAGCATCCCTATTGGCCAGGAGCCGGAGGAGGAGCACCGCCGGCACCGCCGGCACCACCCTGCTGCTGGGCCAGTGCCTGGTACCAGAGGGCCACGTAGGCTGCGTAGCCACCGTAGGCAGCATAGGGGTCCGCGCTGGGGTCGTCGCTGCCAGAGGGGCCCTGTCCACCGGGTGCTGGCGCACCGCCGGGACCGCCAGGGCCACCACTTCCATATCCACCACTGCCGCGGCCAGCACCGCCGTCGCCGCCACCGCGTCCGCTACCGTAACCGCCGTGGTCGCCGTAGTCCCGCTGTTGGCGGTAACCCCCGCCGTCACCACCGTCACGGCCACGGCCACGTCCGCCGCCGGGCCCGCCATAACCGCCCCCACTGTTCTTCTGGCGCACGGCCTCGACCTTTTCTTCAATGGCCACCTTGGCGCGCTCAATGGCGTCCTGGGTACCGACCAGGCCAATCTCACGCTCGTTCTCGTTGGCGGCGGGCGTCTGGGAGACGTTGATCTTGCAGCCGGTGGTGCTCTGCATTTCGCGAATGGTCTCGCCGCCCTTGCCGATGATCATGCCAACAGCCTCGGCGGGGACAATAATGGAGTCGTTGATGCGGTCACCGCCACCTGGACGTCCACCGCCGTAATCGCCACCACCTCCACCGCCATGACGGAAGGGAGGGCCACCTTGGCCGCCGGGACCACCAGGACCGCCAGGACCGCCTGGCCCACCGTTGCGGGTGTCGCTATCGACAATCTCCATAATGAGCTCCTTGGCGTGGGTCGTCTCGGCACGGCCGCCGATGAGATTCACGGGCCGCAGACCGCTGACGCTCTTAGACTCGCCAACGATGTTGATATGGCAGCCGCTTCTCTCCTGCAGATCGCGAATCGTCTCGCCGCCGCGGCCAATGATGAGGCCCACGGTCCGGTCGGGGATCATGATCTGGATGACCTCCTCGCCTTCGCCGGGCGTGGCATGGGGGGCGCCGCGGTCACCGCCGCGCGGGCCACCAAACCGGCCGCCGGGACCACCACGGGGGCCACCAGGACCATCCATCGAGCCGCTGTCCTCGATAATCTTGAAGATGGCGGCCTTGGCCTCGGCGCGGTTGGGCGGCTGGCCGGTGATCTTGCACTGGCGCATGGCGTCGCTGGGGTCGGCCGGGGCCAGGAACTGCACGCGGCACTGGGTGTCGCCCTCAATGCGCCGCAGGTTTTCGCCCTGGCGGCCAATAATGAGGCCGACAAGGCCCGCCTGGACCTCTATAACCTCGGAATTGCCGCCGCCAGGCGACCGATCACGCCGGCCAAGACCAGCACCAGGACCAGCACCAGCACCACGTGGGGAGAAATTGCCGCGGTCGTTTCCACGATCGCCGTGGTGTGCTGCCGGAGAGTATGGGCGGCCACGGCTGCTTCCATAATCGCGGTCGCGGCGCTCGTCCCGGTAGGGGTTGTGGTTCTCGCGATAGTCGTTGCCGCCTCTCCGGTTAGGCGGAGGGGAGCGAGAACGCGAGCTGCGGTAGCGGCCGTTTCCACCACTGTTTCTGTCTGAAGGGCCGGACGGCGGCGGCGCCGATACTGGTGGAGGAGGAGCGTATGTGATGGGACGGTCGTACGACGCAACACCGTTTTGGGCAGCGTGGGCCTTAGCACGGGCAATGGCCTCCTGGATGCTGACGTTGCCGCCGCCGCCGGCAGATGATGCGGCGCCGCTCAGGTCGAGGCTTCCGCTTGTCGTCGGCTGCGGATAGCCACTCGACGCAGGCGGCGCGCCGTAGGGAGCAGTGCCAGGAGCAGCGCCGGGCGGCGGTGGGTATGCGGGCTGGCCTTGTGTCGGGATATTTGGGTCGACAGGTTTCTGGGCCGCTGGAAAGGGGAAAGCATGCATGGTCAGACAAACGAACACGTCAAGTTTATGGTTTCAATGAGCAAAGCAAACAAAAGCAAACAAAAGCAGAACAAACGACCAGAGGTGAGATGCGAGATGCGAGACAAGCAGTAAACTAGCACGATGGTCTATCCAGAATCATGACAATGGCAGCAAATGGCAGCAAACGGCATTGTGACACGCAGAATCAGGATCAAGATGCGAGAGGCCGTCATACAGTCAAGTATCAAGAAGCACGAGTGCACTCAAAGATCAAAGGCATGCAGGCATGCAGAGCAGAGTCCTTTCAGGTCATATCACGCCACAAGACATTGTCCCAGGGAGGACACTGCGTCGAGTAAAGGAAAGCAAAGAACAAAGGACAGTGGGCAGTGAGCAACGGGCAGCAAGGGGTAAGATACAGGATACAACATGCAGTTGTCGATGTGCAGTACAAGAATTGGAAAAGTTGTTTGCGTGTCTCGTTAGGAATGTCTCGTTTCCAGTTGCAAATTCACTTACCTAGAGTCGCCAGAATGGACTCGAGATTCGACATTTCAGCCATGATGTGTGTGTGTTCTTTTCGATATAGATGTGTAGTTTGTGCAGTTTTAACAATCCTTTGATGCGCGTTGATGCAGCACCAGTCACTTGCGATTCCACGAAGCAGCAATCACTGAGGATATAGCACTTGTTTTTCGACAGTATAGACGTCTTTTGATGACAATCTCTTCGGCTTGAGGACGATGTTGGAATCAATGCCGGTAACAATACGTCGTAGCAATGTCAATGGCAATGTAATGGTCGCAGACCCAGAGGTGCAAAATGCAAAATGCAAAATGCGTGATGCAGTCGAGTGGCGTGGTGGGTCTGGGGAATATGCACGTCGCAAACGGCAAAGTCAAGGTTATTTTTTGGTTATTTTTTGTTCCTTGGGGGTCGTCGTTGGCAGTTGGGATCTCGCAGTCACTTAATCTCGACAAGTTGCACGTTCAAGCTTCAAGCAAAGTCAAATGCAGAGAGAAAGAGGACGGAGAAACAGAGTCAGATATTGTCTTTGAGTTTCAGCTTTCAGCAGCGAAGCGCGGTCGAATCGGCCACGTCAATAGACTACTTGAGGTGGGGAGGAAGTGAAGCGCGAGAATAGGAAGTGAATAGGAGCAATAAGATGTCGCGATGGGGGGAGAAGAGAGAAGAGAAGAAGAAAAAAAGTAAAAAAGAAAAGAGACCTCGAAGAACCACCAAAACAGAGTCCAAGACGAGGAGGAAAGTCGATGATAGGAATGAAGAAACGAACAAGCGAGGAAAGAAAGAAAAGAAGAAGAGGGGAAAGATGTCGTGGCAGAAAACGAGAAAAAGAAAAATCGTCAAAAGTGGTTGGCGCGTCGCAAAGAAAAAAGCGAAAAAGTGGAAGACAGGAAGCGAAAAAGGCAAAAGGCTGGGGATGCAAGGTGGAGACAGAAAAGCAGAAAGGGGAGATGGGCGGCGAAGAAATTAAAAACCTGCTAATCTCATTTGCCGCCTCTGTCGCAGAAAGAGGAAGGAGGGGGCGACTAACCGGTTTGGGATTTTCCGCCGCCGAGCAAAACTTTTGTAGTTAATTCACGTGATGTAGTGTAAAATGTCACGTGTAATCGTCTACCACGAAAGAAGCTTCACTTGGGCAACTACGACGTCAACATCAACAAAAGGAAGGCGCATTCTTGCCGGACAAGCTTGTTAAAAAACAGGGGTAAGACGAACCTGACCAGGATATGAAGGGCAATCGGCATAGCACTCAATTGCACCTCATAACTCATTCACACCTCACATTGGCGCAATGGACATCCCTGCAGATGTCATGAGAAGCGCGCACCAGCAGCAATCAAGGCTGCCCGACATGCAGCTTGCCTCAGATACGGATCGACTCCTCGAATGGTTCCAGACTGAACACCAGGGTCTGATGAACAAGTCGGTCAAGATTCACAAGACGGACGACTCTGGCCTCTCGTTTCAAGTGCTCGAGACGAGCGATGCCCTCGTCCCTGGCGACCCCGTGGTCGTCTGCCCGATATCTGCATCGCTGTCCTACCTGAATGCGCTCGGCGGTGGTCAGCCTCTGGGAAAGTCAGGACCCTCAGGATCATCAGGACCCTCTTCTGGAGAGGCACCATCCTCTGCCCTTTCGGTAGACTTCATGCAGCAAGTCCCGCCACACGTCATCGGCCGGTTCTTCCTGATGCAGCAGTTCCTCAGGGGCAAAGACTCTGCCTGGGCGCCATATATTGCAACTCTGCCGCAACCAAACGATTTCGATTCCTGGGCATTGCCAGCAGTATGGAGAGAGGAGGAGACGGAAGAGACAGAAACGACAGAAAATGCTGATTTGGCTCTGGCACTCCTCAAAGGCACAAACGCCGAAGTTGCCGCCAAGGAAATGCGACAACGCATCCACGATGAATTCACAGCCGCATGGGCTGTTTTGCGAGACGAGAATTACTCGTTTGCACTCTACCAGTGGGCCTACTGCATCTTTACGAGTCGGAGTTTCCGGCCGTCACTCGTCTTGACCGATGAAGTCAAGGCCGCTTTGACTCGGCAAGAAGGCGCCCATATCGACCAGCGTCATCTGGACGCCGTCAACTATGCCCGCTTACCACAAGGATGTGGCATTGACGACTTTTCGATTCTGTTTCCCGTACTCGATGTCGGCAACCACCACCCACTTGCCGAAATTCGGTGGCTGCCAGTTGTGGATGATTCTCGGAAAGAGATCAACACCTTGAACACCTTGAACAGTGTAACGCCCGCCGAAGAGACAGCCGACCAGGCCATCGTTTTCTACACGGGGACACGCTACGACAGGGGCGAGCAGGTGTACAACAACTACGGCTCCAAGACCAACAGCGAGCTGCTCGTGGGCTACGGTTTTGTCTTGCCGCCAACCAACAAAATGCACAACGACTACGTCCATCTGCGCAAACGGGGTGCGCCTTCACGAGGCGTTTCCGATGCTGTCGCTGGCGCTGTGGACACCCACCCCGACTTTTTGCTGTCTCTACGGCCCATCGCCGAGTCTGCGTCTCCTGTTGGCCGTGCTCGACTTCCACCCAGCCATCAAGTTGACAAGACAGAGACACGACGGTCACCGGGCTTCTCTCTTCTTGAGGACGGTCTTCTGTGGGACATATTGTCGCAGATTATTCGGCCAGAACACCGCGAGACGGTGCAACGGCATGCTGCCGCTTCAAAGCATGGAGAGCAATACTTGACGCTGCCCATGGACGATGTGAATGCAGCCATGCCGCCGGCCGAGATGCGGGACGCCATTCTGGACCTTACTTTGCAACCAAACCCTCAAGAACAAGGAATCGACCCGCTGTTTGACCAGAACGCCTACAACCTCCGCATGGTCCTCTTGCAAAAGTTCGACGGCGATCTGGAGACACTACAGGCCGCAGACCCGCCATCGTACATCAAAGCTTTGGTTGAGGATGGCGAGTACGTTCCCAAATCACCACAAGAACGTCTGGCCATGCAGTACCGCGAGCAATACCGCGCCGTTTTAAACAACGCTGTGGATGTATTAGGTGAAGAAATGGGCCAAAATGTGGATGGGGATGAATGAGTTATGACTTATATAAAACGACATGAGGGGCATTGGCTTTGGCTATTTCACAACTTAAGCATAGACAGCGTTGATTTCGACTTTTATAATTGCATCATTACGATGAATCTAGATCTGTCCTTCCTAATATCATTAATATCTACTACCGGTTCAGACGCCACAGAATAAGCGGAGCATAGGCGAGAAAACAAGCATATTTTTAGTGTGCGCTTTACCCGTCAGTAGATGAAATCGATCGGTACAGCTGTATGGATTGAGCTCCGTTCGGGCGTTCTAAGCTTCGGCTAAACACAGTTGTTATCTCATGCTCCTATGCAAAGTACTTCTTGCAGATAACGCAGGGAAGATGTCCGTACTCCCATAAAAATGCGGTTCTTCAGATCCCCCTTTTCTGCCCATATGGCATCCCACTAATACATATTTCCTTCCATCTCTCCAGTTGCCACATCCATCATGACCCTTCATAATCCTTGGGCGCTTCTTATCCCCAAATGCACAAATACACAAAATGGTGCATACATTACTGCTGGCTGCGTTGGTGCTTTCCTGCTCGAGTCCTTCGAGGGCCAGCGTGCTTCCGCACGCTCGAGACAGCAACGCTCAGCAGGTGGCCAACGCGCACTTCTTCTCCCTTCCTGACCTCGCCATTCCAGATGCACCAGTCGAGAATGTCCTGACCATTGGCAGCCATCCAAACCCACACATCTTGCACAGTCCAGCACGAGCCCGGTTCCAGGCAAGGCAGGCCCTGGTGCAGAAGACGAAGAAGACGAAGAAAAGGCGATGGTGGCACGTTTTGCGCCGTGACGATCCCACGGTCGACATTGACGAGCCCGGCAGCGCAATGAGCAACACGGTCACGGGCACAGTCTTCAGCGGCGTCTACCCGGTCGTCAATGTCACTTGGGGGAGCAAGGCCACGACTGGCGAGACAAATCCAAAGACCAGCCAGACGTTTGTGAGCTACATTGACACGGGCAGCGCGGACACGTTTGCCGTCTCAAACAAGTTTGTCTGTCGGGGCTTGCCAGATCTTGCGGCCAACATTTTGTCGGATGACGCTGTCTTACCGGGGGCAGACAATACTCACCTTCCCCAAGCAGCTTGCAACTTTGGCCCTCTGTACGACATGGACAAGGGCAACTTTACCAATATCACGTCGCAAGAATTTCGGATAGCATATATGCCCGAGAACGACGCCTTGAACGGATCCATGGTGTTTGCACCGATCACCATTGGTGGTCTGACGGTCCCGCGCCAGCAGGTGGCCATTGTCCAAGACGCAGTCTGGATGGGCGATGGTGTATCTTCAGGTCTGCTCGGCCTAGCGTATCCAGCAGTGACATCGGCCATGGTCCGTAGCACCAGCCAACGCAGTGGCCTGCAGGGGCCGCAATTCATCGATTATGATCCCTTCTTCACCAGTCTCGCCAAACAACAGAAGAGCCAGAAGAGCCAACAGAACGACAAGGCCGAAACAATGGCGCCGGTGTTCACACTTGCCATTGACCGGGTGCCCCACGGAACGCCACACTGGGCGTCGGCCGGAGCGTTTGCACTCGGCGGGCTCGTGCCCTTGACGTACTACACGGGTAACTTTACTAGTGTACCGATCGAGAAGCCGGATCCACAATCCACAGGTGAAAACACGCCCTTCTCATTCTATACAACGACCGCCCAGATCGTGTACGGACCGCCCGGGACCAACATCTCATTGGGCATTCCGGCGGACTCGTCGGTCAAGTCGGCCAACCTGACGGCCTCGCCTGCGTTCCAAACAATCGTCGACACCGGCACATCGCCCAACTTTGTGCCCGAGGTGGCGGCACTCCCCATCAACAACCTGTTTGACCCGCCTGCCCGGTTCAACAAGACGCTCAATTACTTTGTTGTCGACTGCGATGCCAAAGTGCCGTTTGTAGCGTATCGGATCGGAGGGAAGACGTCGGCGAGCGGCGTGACGACGGGTGGCGTGCTGATGCCCCTGGATCCGCGGGATATGATTGTGCGCTCAATGAACGGGCTGCCCGGGTATGACGACGTCTGTTTCTCATCGATTGCCAACGGCGGTGAGATTGCTGGCAACCTGCAGATCATTGGAGCGACCTGGCAGCGAAATTATGTCGTGGCATACGACCAAGGCCGGAATATGATGCATTTCGCCAACAGAAGGCCGTATTAAGGCTGTGGAAGTGAGGGAAGTGAGCGACTGGCATAAGAGATGAAGATGTCTCCGAGGCCGTGTAGTGTGATTACATCAGTGTACATAAAAATGGTTGTTTACCTTTGACAGTCTGTGTTTGACGTTGATGTCAACTGCATATGCTTGATTTGGAGGATAAAAAGTGGCATGTATTCGAATTCGGCAACCCGGCCGGTATGTTGGGGAGATCCGGGTTTATGCTGCACCCTGGGCTGGAGACGGGAAGGGACATGGAAGCGAGACGCTTTGCCGCACGATGAGGTCACCTGTTGAAGTTGCCGGTATTGCTGTGCCTCAAAACGATCTCGATCGCTGCCCGTTGCAGGCCGTTAGACACAATCCCGAGAAAACCGAAAACCGAGCAACCGTCAGATTGAGTTGACGAACCCAGAGCCAGACTGCTAGAAAAAGAAACAAAAAGTTAGGTCGCGCGGGTTGCTGCAGGAATATGGACGCAAACTCGGATTGATTCTTTGTACCTGACCAAGGTTTATGAGTTGGCCCTGATCGTCAACAGAAAGACCCAATCTCAGCCCGTATCCGTATCTCTTCTCTATCTTTATTTTTGGTGGATTGTGTGGGTTTAGTGGGTTCTGTGCGGCTTCGATGACGACACTTTGCGACACCAGTGGGCTAGGCGATGCAGGCCAGCAAGCTTTGGCAAGATGATGCTTGGAAGGAACGCGAGAGGCAATGAGGCAAGTGTGGCTCAATGGGACTCATAAGGCTCAAACAAGTTGATCTTTCGTGGATGGCGAGACTTGGGAGGATATGTCGTTGTTCGTATCGAAATTGTTTCCAAATAGACTCTCCTCGTATTAAGCGAGCAATCCCCGACAAAGTTCCTCACTGTACTTTGTGATTTAACACCAGAAACCTGGGAAGAGTCCTGCAAGAAATGCACGAAATAGTGCTGTGTTTGTGGCTGGAGTTATTCATCGAAAGGGAATGGGTAATCACCACACCATCTCTTGGTTTGCTGACATCCTGACAGCGCCGCAACGTTGTATTCTCCGTTGTATTGGAGCGAGAAAAAGTCGGATGGTCGCGGAATACTGCAATTTTGGAGGTATCTAGCGCTCACGCGCGAATGAGATGCAGGCTGTCTGTCAGTCCGTCTGCAAGGTGTCAAAAATGTCAAAAAGCCCACGCACGCCACCATTTCACAGCCCTACGGAAGCAGCGTGGGTAGTGGGAAAATGGGAAATGGCGGTCCTGCGGGGATGGGATCAACAGATAGGACTTACGACGTACAGCCAGTAAGACTGGGCCAGCTTGAGGCTCAACATGACAGCAGAGCATAACGGGCGTAGGTGCGAGAATGGCCAAAAGAGAAAGCCTCGGAAATGCAGATGCAAAAGAAGGGTGTCCCCCCTTTTCTTGTTGGGGCAAGCTCTGCTTTTGCTGTGGGCTGTTGTTATTGCTATTCTCGTTATTCTGGTAAAAGTTACCATGTTGGGGAAAGACCGCGATTGGCGCCTTCCAGGTCGCAGCGCAGTATCCCTTTCGCGACTGCCTACACTATCGAAAAGCTGTTGTCTGTTGGCCATTTGGACACCGTTGATATGATGAGCTACGGGGCTGCACGAAACTCCAAAAATGAAAGGGCGGCCTACGACATATCCTGTCCGTGTGCGAAAACAGAAGGAGGACACGGCAGGAGATGGAAGGAGCAAAGTGCCTGCGATGTATTGGTAGGCACGGGATTCTGGGTTACCCAAATAGGCAACTGGAAGGACCCTCGTCTCGCTCGTGCCCACGTCAGATGTCAGATATCAGATAATATGCACAATGAAGATGGCAGGATGACAGCAGTCAGGAAGGTGCGACAGAGATGAGAAAATACGCAAGGAAGGAGTGATTGCAATTGTCGATTGCGCATTGCACGGTAGGACAACAAAGCCCGCCTTTTTGGCAGCGGCCGTTGGCGTTGCTGCCTCGCGAAAAGGCGGAGGCGGAGAGGGAAGCGACGATGTGCGGGCCAACAGGCATCGAACAACAGAACAACAGGACAACAAGCGAGCAGTCACAACCGAACCGTTCTACCTTGCTCCCTTTGTGAATTCGATCGTGTCCTCCTTCCCTCCTTTCACAGGATCAGCGCACTGCCCAGCCTCGATATCAATATTCTCAGCTCACCAATAGTCCGCACAATGAATCTGAATATTGAATATTGGCATCTGGCCCAGGGCCCATCGTCAGGAAATGTCCCCAATTGTCCCAGTTGTCTCCAACGGTCCCCAGAGTTCCCCAGGCCACGCTATCAGAATTCAGCGCTATCGTTTCTATCGTTTTGCCAGACTGTCCAAACGCCACGAGGCGAGCTCCTTGCCAGAATAGAAACAAAGATCCGAGATAAAGAGATCAGAAGAGAAAGGAAAAGGTCAGCCAAAGAGGGTCCTTGTTGTCGATTTCCCTTGTGAATTTTTCGGAATGAGTCTCACTTTTTGTTGGCCTTTTTGCCTTTTCATTCACCATTTTGCCCCTTTGCCTTTGTTATTTGCGTTCAATTCACTGCAAGCTCTCGCTAGTTCTCAGCAGACAGTGGGGCTAGCGTCGTACAAGACCGAATCGCAGTGCCGCATTTGCTTTTTTTTGCTTCTTTTACGCCTTTCAGCCCACGAGGTCCAACACGCCAACGAGATTTAGTAGCTGCCAATGAGGCTAATTGGTCTTTTGGGGCCTGGACCTGTTAGCCTATTCGTCCATCCCGTCTGTTCTCGCCTTTCTCGTCTACGGATTTCGCCACAGCGGAAAAGCGACAGCGAAAGGGAAAGGTGCGCCCGAAAGCCAAGAGCCCTGAAGGCTGAAGAGTTGATAGTGAGAACACGAGCAAACACGAGATTTCCCCGCGAGGATCTCGTTTCGGTGTGCGCTGGGCTCCCTCTGGGTCCCCTCTGGGTCCCTCTGGCGCCTTTGTTTTCTCTCGTTCAGGCCTCCTAGAGGCAAAAATAGGCCAAATGGGGGATTCATGTCCACTGTTGCCTGCCTTTGTTCTTACCTCATTCCTGCCTCGTCTTTTTGTATCTTTTCCCGTCTTCAGCGAAAGGACCCCAGCCCGGCAAGGACCCAGAAAAGAAAGAAAGAAAAGAAAAAGATACTTGCCGCTACCTCGAGTCGCCCCCAAACTCCGGGGTCATTGGCGTCATCGGTTTGTTCCCTCTGCGTCCCCAGAATCTTGCTTTTTGTTGCCTTCCCTTTGCCTTTCTTCATGTGGCAGGCAGAGGCGGCGCTTCGGTAACGTTTTGGCATATTTTGTCCCGTTTGGGAAGTTGCTGTTTCCTCAGCCCTCGTGGCTTTCGCCTTTTTGCCTTTTTTGTAGACACAGCCCCGGGTCGGCCGATGGTGACCGTTCACAGGGAACAATAAGAAGCAATTCGTATATTCTGACAGCTTATTTTTATCGTTTCTTGTTTATATATATTCTCGCGCTGCCTCTTTTCTGGGCTACGTTGCTCCTTTTGTTTCTTTTCTCTTTTTGCTCTTTTGCTCTTTCCTTTTGATAAGATCTTGATATCTTGACACATTTTGGCAGTCGCTACCCACGACACGAGACCACCTGCTCTCTACTATCATCGGAGAAATATCGCAGAATCCTTGCTCACATCCACAATATAAAATACAAAATACATAATACAAAATACACTTGACACAAGATCACAGATCGCCTCTTGAGATACACAACCCCTCATCAACCCTCCTTTACGTCTTTTCACTCTCGCTTTTTAACCCTCCACAACAAATCTCCACGGCTCGGTCTGGTTCACCAGCCCCAAAAGTTAAACACGCTCAAAACCCTCACCGCTGCTCGCCGACGAACCAGCTCGTTTTTAGTCTTTTGACACACACACCAGGACAGACAGCAGACCCGGTCACGCTCACAGCGACCCGCATCGCGTCGACACGGCAGGCCCGTTTTGTCAACTTGATCGGCCCATCATTCATCGTTATCTCCAACCTCAAGAGAGACAAAATTTCCCTGATTCTTCTTCTTGTCTCCGGTCGCTCCTTCCGCATCAACAAGTGATACATTCGATGCGGCTCTGAGAAGGAAACCTGCATTTTCAGACTCCAAACGCACATTCACTGCATGTGATTCGAACAGCTGTCACCCCACAGCGCATCCCACCTTCATTCACTGCCTGGGCAGCTGCCTCTCGTTACAATAGCCGCCTGCCACACTAACACGGCGACACCTCGCTCCAAAGCCTCGTACCCCGCGTCGCTCGTCCACTTTTTATACCCATAATATATCCACTGCCCACCCCCTACAGGACCTAAACGAACCCAACTGGACCCAACTGGACCCAACTGGACCCGACTTCAGCCAACAAGACCCAAAGCGACCCACTCGTCCACCAATAGGCGCGCACCAAGCCAACACAAAACAACACCACTACGTCCACGCCTTGTCTCTTGTCTCTTTTGTCCTGCTTCGCCCTTGTTGCCTCCGGCCGTCAGCCTAGGACCAAGCTTCCTCTTAGCCAGCCACGCCCAGATTCCAAGAACTCTTTTGTGCTTGTTGTTCATTCCTGTCATCTTCGTCGTTCTCTTTTCCTCTTTCTCTTTTACTCTTCTCTTCTTCTCTTCTCTTCCTTACCATCTTCCCCTCCAGCTTTAGGACTTCGCCTGCGGTCTTGTTTCTTTTGGCATTTTCATTATTTCATTGTTTGCCTGCATCACGACCCAGGGAACGTCAACAGGACAACACACCTTGGTTACTCCGCACTCTACCTACTCCGCACCAACTCGCAACCCCTCGCAGCAACAACATGCCATCATCAACACGCACCATGAATCATCACGATACCTCGCCTACAAACAGCCTCAGCCGCAGCGCACATCACCACACAGCAAAACAAGACTCGCACCGCCGTGGAACAAACAACAATCACCACAATCACCACAGCCATCATCACAGCCACAGCACAAGCAGCGTCGAGATGGACCGCTACGGCAATAGCAGCACGACGAGCAACAGCAGCAATGGCAGCTGCAGCAGCAGCAGCTCGTTTGACAGTTGCGAGAGCTACGACAGCTACAACGACAAAGTCGACAACCAGGACCAGCAGGCATGGATGGCCTTCACCATCATCGAGGACGACGACCTCATGTTTGGCGGCAAGCCGCTGAGCACCTGGTACGAAGAGGACCGCCGCTGCAGCGTGGGCGACGAGAGCGAGCCGTCGCCGTGCAGCTCGGTCGACGACGACGAGGAGATGCACCGCGGCCGTCAGCGGGACCGCCCGACGTACCGGCCCAGCAAGCACCACCACCACAGCGACAAGAAGAACCATTGAGCGGCGGGCACGAACATCTCGCGCCGCGGATGCGGCGTGTCCTCGACGGAGGATGAGGATTCGCGCCAGTAAAGAAGCAAGGCAGCAAGGCAGCAAGGCGGCTCAAAAAGCTGAAGCTGCACGTCGACAGACGACAGACTTGCAGCCTCTTCTTTGGCATTGTGTGCCGTGCAGCTGCATGCAGCCTCTACGGGCGTGTTGACACGTCTCAGCCAACCGAATTGGCGAGAGCCCCTCCCCTCCTCCGGGGCATGAACGGGCGTCAAAAGCCCTGCACCTGCAGGCAGTGCAAGACAGCGACGCAAGACAGCAGGCACAACACGAGACAACGACAGAACGAAGAACGAGGCGGGCAGCAGGGCTGCCAACGCCTCACAAAAGCAGACAGAAAAGAGCAAAGAGCAAAGTGCACAAACAGGACGCCTGACAGCTTGTTGTCCAATGCCATCCCATTGGTCCAGCACAAGTGGCACATGCAGATCGCATGTGCTGATACCAATGCAACCCTCCGCATTTTGTGTGTCTGTTTGCCTCGCTTTTGGATTTAATATTCATTTTCATTTTATGCTTCTTATGCTTATGCTTTTTTTTTTTTTTTTCGGTTTACACTTACATTTTTCATCATTCACCAGCATCGCATCGCATGGATTGGTTTTGGATTGGACACATCTCCCAACTTCCACCACATCTCCCCTTTTTTCTTTCTCGCGATGATACCACCACATTTTAAGAACTTTTTTGGATTTCCCATTTCCCACAGCATAGAGGACCTGGAATGGCCTGTCCTTACACGGCTGCTTTTATCTTTTATTTCATGCTTTTCATTGTTTGCGTTTGCGTTTACTTCGACTCTTTGCGTTCTTTTATTTAACGCTTCACCACGATGGACGGTACTTATCATCTGCCTCGATCGACACGCTCTGGCATGGGCAAAGATCAGGCAGGAGCACAGGCATAGATTTAGGATTATAGGATTCAGGGTTTTTTTTTTTTTTTTGGTTTCGTCCTTTCCTAAAGCAGATGACTTATTCTCTACTATTTTTCATGAAATCAAATACAATACTACATTTTGGTTGTCCCTTGTTTGACCAGGGCCAACTGAAAACGTTTACATTCACCACATTCAATACCCATTCGCTGCGTGATTACTGTGTATTTGTTGGGAAGCCCAACATTGACTTCATCCCTCGCCGGCAGTTGTTTGCGATGACGGTAAATCTCCGTAGTGTTGGGAGAGCCACCGTTGCAAAGCGGTATCAAAGCCGCGGAACGAAACCAAACGAAACCAGGGAGAAGGCCCAGACCTAGACCGAGAAATATTCGCACCAACTAACAAAAAGACAGAACATAGATCGGTTGACAAGTGGTCGCAACGGTCGTCTGCCTCGCCTGCCCAAACAACCAATCGCGGCTACTTTTACTGCCAGACCCGAGACTCGGCGACTGCATCGACGCGATTTGCTACAACCCAACAGCACTTAAGTCATATGACCATGAGCCCTCCTGAGCCATGTCTTGCATCTGTAGTTCAGTTCACAGCTTCCCTCCGCAGTATTTTCGCAGTCGCCCGGCATTTGCCGCTGTCTTGAGCACACACACACAGAGAGAGACAGAGAGTGTCATGTTCCTATCACAAGATCTACGATAGGACAACGGGCTGTCCGGAGAAAGAGATCACAAACAGCCTTGTGATTCATGCAAGGTGAGGGCAAAAAGTATCCGTATCGCCTCTCAGTGTGTCGTTGGACAGAACTTGACAAACGCGCAAGTGACAAAGTGACATGAAGTGACAAGATGACCGATCAACGACAAAAGACTCGGGGTAATTCAGGGTTCTGCCACATCAAAGTGCATCTCGATTTAGAGTTACCCAGAAACCAGGAAATGAAAATCAAGAGCTCAACTGAATGCAAGTCAACTTGCCACGCAGACACGTTGAAAGTTAACAAAACAACAAGATCAATGATGAAGCCGGCCTTGTGTGGGGAAATGGAGCTAAGCGGTTGCCAGCACAAGCTCCATTTTGACAGGCATCGTGACGTCATCACCTTTTGCCAAACTCTACACCTGCGGAAACAGTCCCGAAAGAGGCACGCGAGGTACGACAGGAATGGGATTATTAGAAGCATAGTAGAATAATAATAGCATTCAACTTTCAAATACGTTTGTTACAAAATTTTTGACTTTGTTTGGCTGGAGACTAAGCTTGTTTTTGTTGTTGTTGCTTCGCTTTTGATGGCATTTGACTCACAGCCTTGTTTCCACTGCAACACTGTAAGCGCGACTGACAACGGATGGATTAGCAGTGGTTTGAGTGCATGCAAACATGGAATGGATGGGAGATTTTAATTTGATTTCCAACGTAAAGTTGAGAACGAGATCTGGATCATTCCACCTGTGTTTGTTACGAGATATCAATGTTTCCATGAAGATTTGCAAATCAGGAATGTTTGATCTGTGACATGTGATGGAATGGACGCATCCATCTGCCGTTCAAATGCCGTATGCTTTACATAGTCTTGAAAACTCATGTGCCAAATATACTCATTCTTATTGATAAATATTTGCTTTTGTCAAATATGTCACAAAACGAAATATCAAGACATTTCGACAAACGTTGGTGATTGATCGCAGCGAGGCTCACTTTGCATGGCTGCTGTTCGGTAAACGACGATCGTGTTTCTCATTCTGGATCCACGTGGAAAGCCGCATGGTGTCTGAGTTGGGCTGTCTAGAATTGGGCCAAACTGAGCCGGCGACAATTAGCAAAGGTTTACCATTGCACGGGCTTCACAGCAACGGCGATCAAGGCATATCAAGGAAAGCAAGGGTCGTTTCCAATCGATGCAAATTCTCCCCCATTTCTAATGATTGCTTTACACGACTGTTCTATCTGTCTCTGTCGCTCTGTCTCTGTCTCTCTTTCACTCTCTGTTGCTTTGCCCAAGATGTTGCCCATTTTACCCATTCTTCTGTTATCGATCATCCATCAAGGGATTGTTCTACTGAGAAAGATGCCGGGCAGCTGTACTCCGTAGATGTGGTAGGAGGCTTTGATACGGCGGCACACTCTGTGGCTTTGCATGTCCTCTCCTCATCTGTCTTCTGTCTTTTACGATCCACAGCCAACAGCCTCTTCTCACCACATCTGCCACCTTTGATGTGCAGATGGCTAGCACAATTGCAGCAACAATATCCTGTTGTTTTGTTGGACTCTGCAGCCTGCACGTGGACACCATAGATTGTGTCTTTCCGTCGTTGTTGGTCGCCTCGGGCACTTGCTCACAGACATTGAATCCGTCTCGACTGGTCTTGTCGACCACGGACAAAGATGCTCACAACAGAAGTAACTTTTTCGATTGTCAAAATAGAACAGGCAGACAGCAAGTTTGCAACTAGCTCAACGGCCGACAACTGGTACCCTACATCTGTTAGTTATAAAGTTTCCCAAAACAGTACCGTGGAGGCTTGTTTACTTTGTGACATCCCATGATCTCCCGGATGGATATTGTCGCTCAGACTTATACGTTTAGTGCACGTTCAGCGCGTCTTCCAGTGGAGAGCGCTATGGGTGCGCTATTCGAGCGCTAGACTGCTAGATGGCAGCTGGCTGGTAGCTAACCACAAAGTGGGTCCGGCCCGCATCTCCAGATTTTCACGACATTTTGAAAAATCACAAGTGCATGTCGAACGACAAAAGACAGCAACGGCGACATTGTCGACAGCGTCAACGCCACGCACCCCCACCGAGATGGACGCCCACAAAAAGGCGGTGGCGACAATCGCCGCGACAGTGCGGCAGTTCTTTGCGCGGCGCGAGCCGTACCGCATCTTCCACGGCTCGACCAACTCGACGCGGCCGCGAGCACATGCCCAGAGTGTGGATATCAGCGCCCTCGGGAACGTCGTAAAGGTGGACGCGACGCGCCGCGTGGCCCTAGTGGAACCCAATGTGCCGATGGACCGGCTCGTGGCGGCCACGCTGCCGCACGGGCTGGTGCCGCCGGTGGTGATGGAGTTCCCCGGGATCACGGCGGGCGGCGGCTATGCGGGCACGGCGGGCGAGAGCAGCTCGTTCCGGCACGGCTTCTTTGACAAGACGATCAACCGGGTGGAGATGGTGCTGGCGAACGGAGAGGTGGTGGAGGCGCGCCCGGACAAGGGCGACGCGCGACAGGACCTGTTCAAGGGGGCGGCCGGCGCGCTGGGGACGCTGGGCATCACGACGTTGATGGAGCTGCAGCTGGTGCCGGCGCGCAAGTACGTCAAGACGACGTACCAGCGGTGCAGCAGCGTGGCAGAGACGATCCGCGTGATCAAGGAGAGGACCGACTTGAACGAGAAAAACGAGAACGACAAAAACGAGAAAAACAAGGCCGACTACGTCGACGGCATTCTCTTCTCAAAAGAGCACGGCGTGGTCGTGACGGGCGAGATGACGGACGAAAAGCCGGACGGCCAGCCGGTGCAGACGTTCAGTCATCCCCACGACCCGTGGTTCTACCTGCATGTCCAGGAGCGGACGGCGGCGTCGTCGTCGTCTTTGTCGCCTGGAAAGACAGCAGAGCCAGTGGTCGACTACATCCCGCTGGCCGAATACCTGTTCAGATACGACCGCGGCGGTTTCTGGGTGGGACGCTCGGCCTTTTCCTACTTCCCCTTCCCCTTCAACAAGTGGACCCGCCGCTGGCTCGACGACTTCTTGCACACGCGCATGCTGTACAAGGCGCTGCACGCGTCCGGCCAGTCGGCCACGTACATTGTGCAGGACCTGGCGCTGCCGTACGAGACGGCCGAGGCTTTCGTCGACTACACGGCCGACAAGTTCGGCATCTGGCCGCTGTGGCTGTGTCCGCTGCAGGCGCCGGAGCCGCCGACATTCCATCCGCATGCCAAGTTGGTGCCGTCGGCGTCGACGCGAACGTCAGCGGAGACAAAAGAGTCGAAAGAGACAAAAGAGACAAAAGCGGCCCCGGGACGCCCAACATCGCCGCCCAAGCTCACGTCGACACCCTCGGCGCCCCTCCTCAACATTGGGTTGTGGGGCAAGGTGCCTGGCGCCTCCGCCGAGCAGTGCATCGCGCTCAACCGGGACCTGGAGCACCGCCTCGCGCACCAGTTTGGCGGGATGAAGTGGTTCTATGCGCACGCCTACTACGACGAGTCCTCGTTTTGGAAGATTTACGACCGGCCATCCTATGAGGCTTTGCGGCAAAAGTACCACGCCACGTCGCTGCCGTCCGTCTACGACAAGATCAAGGTCAACACGGACCGCAAGGCGGCCGGTTCGCAGCAGATTCCGGCGTGGAAGACACAGTGGCCGATTGCTGCCTTTTTCGGTCTGAGGGAGGCCATCAAGAGCAAGGCGTATCTGCCGCGGACGCCGCCGTGGAGGGAGTGACGCGCAATGCAGAAGCGACAAAATTAACAATATAGACGGCGGAAGTGTACATATGTATGATAAAGGTGTAAATAAAATGGTAACGAAAAGCTATAGATAATCAACAATGGCAAAAGATGTAGAATAGAAAAGTATCCGTCCAGGGTATCAATGCGATTCTAGTTTTCCTACGTTTCGTTTAACAATATTCAAATACTCACCACCACTCTTCCCTCCCTCTCATCGTGTCGTTTCCACAACGGGGCTCGCCGCCGGTACGACTAGAAAGACGGTGTCGTTGTCGTCTGAGCCAACGAGCGGCGCCACAGGTGGGCGTCATCCACGTCGGTGTCGGCAAGGACGACAGCTGCCCCTCGATCTGGGAGGGCGGCGGACCCTCGACCTGCCCCTGGCCCTGCACCAAGTCCCCCCCGTGGCCTACAGCCTCGAAAGACGTGAAAGAACGCCCCTTGGACACGGGAAGCTCTCTAAGATAGGAGGATGACATGACTTGCTGATTAGCGGACAAGGAAGCAGGAGTATAAGATAGAGAAGATGTCCGAATACTCGTCGTTAGCTAACCTTGAATCACCTCTATCGTTTCACCTCTCCATAAGTGGTGCCATGTAGGTAGGTAAAGTACTATTGGTGATTATACTTGCTCTATTCAATCTATCTAGATGCTACGAAAGGACTGTTTTATACACTACCAAAGGCTTCGTCTTCCCTTTGACCTTCCACAAACGCTTCTGCTCATGAAGCCTTTGAGCATTTGTCCTGACATTTGTCATGACGCTTCTACCTTCTACATGCTTCTGTCGTTGTGGACCTTTTTGTCTTACTGCTTCCTTTGATGGCCGCCGTCTGTGATCCTTTTTGTTTGTTGTTGTTGTCATCGACGTTGCCAGTACATACGTCTTGGTATCATTCCTACATAAAAAAAAATAAAAAAATAAATAAATAAATAAAAAAGCATATGAGGCGACGCAGCAGTCGCTTCAAGTGTCGTCTTTCGTCGTAATATGACAGGCGGTACTTTTGTAGTTTGATTTTATTCTTTTAATTACTTTTTCTTTCGCCTCGATTTCTCCCTCTTCCCCATCTACAGTTTCCACATTCATTCCTTCACCTCGGCGGTGAGGTCGGAGGATGCAGCGCCGGTTATTCTTATTTTTTCAGTCATTTGCAGTTGGCTGCACCGATCGGCGCCCAAATCGGTCATGTTCGGCCTGCTAGTGCAAAACGAGGGCGCCGAAGACAGCGTTTACCGACCGAATGTGAAGATGAAATGCGCACGAGTGAAAAGCGAGGACAGCGACGACATGCACTGATGCTCACTGATGATGTACTGTAGAGGGAGGTCAGAAATGTCTGTCAGTAAAACAAAAAGAGTCACCAGGCAGAAGCGCTAGCAATCGCCATTCTACAACACACCTCTACAACACACCACTCTTAAGCAAATTTAGTCAAATCTCGGCCTCTTGGACAGCCTCGTTTTGCTTTTTCATTTTTTCATTTTGTTTCCCCGTCCGGAGGTGTTCACTTTTTATACTTTGGCATTAGTCTGGAAGAATCCTTCAAGTCTTGTCTTGTTCATGGCAGATCAGAAACATAAAAGTGATGAAGACGACGAGTCAGGAAAAGCACGACGATGGAATAGGAAAAGTAACAACGGCCAAGCCGCGATCGGGAAATGACACGATCAAGCAGAAAGGAGAAAAATGAGAACTGATACTCTTAAATCCTGAAGGGGACAACGGGCTAGGGGACCTTGACAAGGGGCGTTTGCAGAAAGGAAAAGATGGAGGGAAAGAGAAAAGCAAGGAAAACCAAAAACCGCGTGGAAGACAGAGAATACCATACCTCCCCGAAGAGGAAAGATATCAAACCATCCTTTTCTTTTTCATTATTTTCCTCTCACTTCCCTGCCATAAGAGATGTCATAAGGAGACGTGTTTCTCACGTCTCTCCACACTTTCTCTATCTCCTTGTTTGCACTTCGTAATGGTGCCGTATGCTGGTTGACTGTGGAGTTGTGGTGTGGATTTGTGAGGAATTCGACAGGGACTGACAGCTCGTCATTCTGAGAAATGAGAAACACGGCGACCAAAAGGAAGATAGACGAAGGAAGAGGCGATGCCAGTCCCTTGCTCGCCACGGCTGGCTCTCTCGCTCCTTTCCTAACGAGTCAGTAGCAAGCAGGATGTCGAAGGAAAGTGAAAAATGTCCCCTGTTCTGGCCCTCTTCTGACTCTGTTCGACCCCGTTTGTCAACATCCTCCATCCACCAAACAATCCTTCTTGCCGCTTTCAGCGACCTGCAGCTTTAGCCCAGGACTGTGCGCTCATGCTGCCTGCCGGCCTTGCTGGCAGACAAGCCTTGAAGACAGGGCAAGAAGACAAGGGACTCAGTCTCGCCAGTAAAGTCAAACGGCGAATCGACTACGGAGTACAACGGTTCTCGAGCGTCATCTCAAACGCCGAACGGGGCGTTTTTAATGGACCGACAGAGAATGACCCTGGCTAGTGGCGAGAGCCGTTGAATTTATTTCCGTCTTTCTTTTCTTGTCTTTTCCTTTCTTCCTGGATTCTTTTGATTCTTTTTCCTGACGGTGCATTCGATGTGGGCTGATCGAACCGACGCGCCTCGTCTGGGTCGAATGGGGTCGTCTGGGTCTGGCCGATGGGCGTGTGGAGGGACGGTAGCGTGGTCAAGACTACGCTTCTGCTTGCCCTCTGCCTTCCCTCCCAAACTTTGATGATTGCCCACCGGTCATCACCGAACGAAACGACCATTGTCCACTGATCATCCAAACATCCACGACGTCAGTCATTGCCCCGTTTCAGCCTGATGAACTGCTGCCTGGATTTGGCAATTTTCGACCGTGTTGGCCAGAGCTTTTGTTTGTCTGGACAGAGCATGCATTTGTCTGCATGTCAGTATGCACAATGAATGCATCACGAACCTGCACGAGTCGTCAAAATGTATGCTTTCTTTTTTTTCCCCATATTTGGTCCTCCTTGGCTCGTCATCGTCACCGCTGTTCTTTCGTTTTTATTCTTCGTCGTTTTTTCTCGTTCCTTTTCTCCTTCTTTTTCTCCCCTTCTCCTGTCTTCTCCCACCATACCACATTGGTTGACCTGCAGTAGCGTCTTCTTCTCTCTCGCCGTTTCCCCTTCTTGCCCTTGCAGAAAAAACCGTTGGGAACCACCTCGGAGGTTTTCTCACGTCGTTCTTCTTCTGTCTTTTTCCATGTTATTTCTGCAACGCTTTCCTTCTTCGGTGCTCTCTGCATATGGGGCCGCTTGGCGGGCCATATCCGCGGTCGTGCAGCCCAACGAGCTCCATTCATACTCGCAGAAAAAACAAAAGGTCCTGCGTCCGGTCAGGTAAATGACACGGCAAAGCACGGCGTACTTGTCTTTTCGTCCATGGCTCCTAGTTCTGTTTTTCTGGTTGACATTGATATCCATGCCGTCAAGATGCCGTTTGAATTTGAACGTGCAGAACGGTAATAAAAATAAGAAAAGAGTTCGTTGAACTATTGCGCAATACACAGGGGGGCGGAACAAGGGACTGAGTGAGCAGGGGCTCGTGGAGACAACCGAAGGAAGACCTTGGCTGCCTGCCTGCCTGCCATCCAACGAGCGAGAGCGAGGGTCTCGGTGTTCAGTGCTCCGTCACTGCTGGTCAGAGAGCCAAATATGTTGCAGTCGCCGAACGTGCCCTGTGCGTCGGTGACAATGACAATCACTACATACAAGTACCATGGCCACTACTACGTACTGTGGACAGTGTTCTGCCTCTCATTGCGTCGTCGACAGGGGGGAGACTCCGACAATATTTCGGAAGACGGTAGCCGACTCTGTATTTCCAGAGCAGAACGCTTCTCAGTCCAGTGATCACTCGATGCACTGTTCGTTTTCTTACGTGACAAGGATGACATAACAGGAGATGTTGATATCCTACACTGCCCTTGATAATTATTCGTCCTCGCCACAAGTATTTTCGTGGTGTTATCCCCCCTACTTTTGAGATCAAAACGGAGGGAGATCTCTCTCGACTTCGACAACTTTCAGGTCAGAGGTTTTTTGTGTGCGCAGGTGCCACCGTTTTCACCGTTCAATGTACTTTTTGTCGAATGATCATGGTTTACAGTGGCAAATTCTGTCGACACGTCAAAAGAGTACCCGCCAAGGGGGACCTTTAATACACAACCTACTTTGTACCTCCTCCACTTATCCTGTGTCGGTGGTTTCCTCGCCGTCTCGCCGCTTCCTCAAAAGGAGCTCTGCCTTGACAATGATCAACAGGGCGAGCGACTATTTTGTAGTCTTTGTGCGCGATCACATTTGTATACGCGACGCATTCTTGTGCTCATCCTCGTACGATGTCGTTTTCTCTAAAAGCGAGGAGGCGATTTGCTGTTGATCACCAAAATTCGGCTTCTTCATTTTCTCGTGTTCTCCCGCCATGGTGGCCCTGTTTCGTCTTGCCAGTGGAAATCGACGTGCCGGCCGGCTGGCTATCCTTATTCTGCCCTGAATCAGACGTTGGGATATCTGGGTCTCGGCCATTTTCTCACCAATGTTCCGATGTGTTTTGTTTTTGTCTATGCGTCTATGCGTCTTTGCGTCTTTGCCGCCGTGCGTCGTATGTCGCCTGCGCTCGGCACCTTTCTGGCCTTTTTGGTCTGCGGCCCTATTATCGAAGCTCGCTTGGAAGCTTTTTCGTAAAGAGCCCACAGAAAATAGAAAAGGCCTGCAGACAAAATGAGAGAAAAGAGAAAACGGCCTGGCCTGACGGCAAAAGAAAGCCTCGATGAAGTAACGCCCACATTTCAACCCCCTGTCAAGGTTGCAACGTGCGCGCTCCCACTCAATTTCTTCAACGGTCAGTGTGGGTCCGCTTTACTCCCTCCTTTCTCTGTTTTGTCCCTTTCCGTCTCTTTTTTGTTTGGCCCTGGTTGCGGAACTAGGAGCATTTGCAGGTCAAGCACAGGAGCGTTCAATCACCTGACGAAGCGCCACTTGCGGGCTGTGACCCTTGGAGTCTGTGACCTCGTCAAAAAGTAAATATGACTGTACACCCACGCACGACCTCGCAAAAACTCACCGAGCCTGCCTTGACCTCGGGGGAACCTAGAAATACCAGAGACACTACAGTGACTAAAAAACGCTAGAAACACCGAGACGGTCTCGGAAATGGGCCGATGGCCAGGTCTGCCAGGTCTGCCAGCTCTGCCAGGTCTGCCAGGCCTGCCAGGGTATCTCCCCCACAACAGAACTCGTAAATCGTAGTGTTTTTGATCATGCCCGGGGGACCGGACGGAGTGGTTCTCTCGCAAGTTGCAGGCAAGTTGGGCAAAAAGCACCGGCAGTCCATCCACTGTTGGCGATATTTTGGTCCATACTATGAACACGATGATGCTAGAATTTGACCAATGCTGCTGTCTCTTTCTTTGATCTCGGCTTTTTTGGCAGAAATATGCTGTGACTGAACCCTGTCCTCTTCGTCTTAGTCTTCGTCTTCGTATCTGGCCAGATTTCGTTAAACGCAGACGAAACGAACCAAGGAACCTCGCGTGTACGGATATGTGGGGAAGACAGGGCGAGGCGTCATTCATGCCAATTCCATCTGCCGAGAGGCAGAGAGAGGCAGAGAGTGGCAGCTCGAGATAGCTTGCACAAAAGAGGTTGGCCTCTTTGGTCTTTTCTTGAACGAGGGATCATCTGCGGGCGACTATTTTCTGCAGGTCCGTATCCGTCCTGAGGATGCATTCTTCGTACTCCGTACCCTGTACGGTGTACGACCCGCAACACAAAAAGCATGTTGGTCCGAGATCACTGCCTGCATTGCATGTTGGTTTTGTTGTCATCGCCGACCTCCTTCATTTCCATGAGCTCACAAGGGGATAATAGAAGCCAAGATAACTAACCCAAACGGTCTGTTTGCGTCTCTGGGAACTGCGAGCGCTTGCTGTTCGTTGATGACTGCCCTGTTGGTTCTTTTGTCCTCGGTGCAATTGTACACCGATCATAGCATCGTTACTATCGCTATGATGTGTGTGATGTGATGAACGATAATGTTGCGTTCTTGGTGGCATTTGGGGGCGAAGATGTGCAAGCTGAAAGAAGATCCGGTTGAACTCTTTTCCTGTAATTTGCCCTGTCTTGCCTCGCATATTTGCCTTATTTTCGGCTGCATGCTCCTTGAACCCATGACTGTTGCTCCCTGTGCCTGCTCTGTGCCTGAGTCCGTGCAGCGTTTTGTTGTCTCTTTTGCCTTTCCTCTTTCTCTTTTCGTCCTCTGTGGCTTGAAGTGCCTCTCCCTCTTGACTTTTTCCACTTGGCCATGCGCTTTTCGACCCCCACCGTAACGGTCAATCGATGTTTTGTTTCTGGACTTTGGTTCTGGACGGGTTGGGGGGCGGGCAGACTTTCAGACAAATAAAGGCACGACAGAAAAAGGTCACCACTCACGACGGCGATGAAGATCGAGTGGCAAGAAATGAGAGGGGAGAAAAAGTGAATAAAGGACGCATATTGAGTTGAAATGTGACAGTCTCAACAGTCTAGACTGCCGAGTGCACTTTGTTCCTGCAAGTTGCCGCTCTCGTCGCCGTTCCATGTTTGGGTGTTCAGGGTGTAAGTGAAAGAGGCAACCAAAAGCTCAAGGAAAGCCTGAGCCCAACCCCACATAAGGCCGCCGTGGAGAAGGCAGGAGAAAACTGTCGGTTCGACTGGCCGTAATTTTTGTTTTGCTTGCTGTTTTGCTTGCTGTTTTGCGGCTTCATCACTTATTTCGTGCTCTGTGTTTGTGTTTGTGCTCGGGCGTGTGCTTGTACCCGTGTAAATGTAAAGACAAAGGTGCTGTGGACGTGTACACAGACAACGGCATCGTTTCGTCGGCTATTCCTTACAACGTGGAGATGGCGAGATATGGCGAGATATGGTGAGATATGCTAAACGGCCACAAATTCACATACACATTCACATACCCGTACAAATAACAGAAGTAATGCGCGGCACCATGCGAACATGCTGGTCAACAGTGGCCAAAGGTCATGGCACAGGTGACGAAGGCGACTTACTCGATCTGGCTGGCAGAATGGGGAGTCGGACAGGGTTGTTGGGAGGTATCGACTAGAGGCTCGAGGCGACAAAAGACAAAATAAAGGTGATAAAAAATAAACACCGATGAAAAGAGAGCGAGGCCAAGCGGGGAGGCAGATGCTGTGCAACATGAGCTTTTGGCCACCAGCTCTCGGCGGTACCCCATTCCTTCTCCCCGCTTTTTGCTGTCGTCCTTGTGAAACTTGTTTGCTTTGGAAGAAGAGCAGGAAGAGAAGAGAGTTGGAGAGAGAAGAGAGAGAAAATCCCAACCAGGGAGGTGAGGCAGAAGAAAGAGAACAGTGCCCAGATCTTCGGGCCAAGGAAAGCAGGGGAAGAGCGCAACAATTACGTTTGTAAAGAAGAGAGAAAGAAAAGGGAGGCGAGAGTCGAGAGAAAGAAGAAGGTGCTGCAAACAGGAAGGTGCAATACAGATAGGGGCCCAACAGACTCAAAAGACGAGATGACAGGAAGGTGCAAGTGGGTATCGCAGGATTCAATTGCGGACGTGAGATTCGGGACAGGGGACAGAGGGCAGAGGATGGGGATGCGAATATTTGCTCACCACTTCTCAAACTGTTGTTCGTCGCTTTTTAGAAAATAAAACTCTTTCTTTCTTTCACGTTGTGTGCGCTGCCCCTGGTCCTGCCCGTTTGTTGTTTGCCTCTGCCGTGCACGGCATGGTCAGCTGTGATACACGCATGTTTGTGGAAGGAGGAGCAAAAGGGAGCGGAAGGACCGCCTGGTGGTCGTTAGTCGCCCTTTCCTGATCCGTCCGCAGGAGGGATATACGGGAAGCTGCCGTCTGTGTTGAAGAATCACAGAATGAGGAAAGAACGCATTGCCACGAAAAGAAAACCGTTTAGAGTATTAGGAAAAAGCAAATAAATGATATCAGCCGTTGTGAGAATGGCAGAAAATGGCAGAAAAAGAAAGCACTGTCACATTTGTGCCCCCGCGTTGTGCCCCCGCGTGACGTTTGAAGCGTTTGCAAGCAACGAGCGATAAAAGGCAAGAAAAGGGATCAAAACACTGAACAACACCAAACTTCAACAAAAGGAACAAAAAGTGACCCCCAAATATGACTTGTCAAGAAGCAACCGTGCAAAGGGTAAACGAGGCCAACAGTCAGGGTCATACGGAGTCAAGTCATCGTCTAAGGGCGGAGGGATGTAATAGAGACAGAGGAATAAAGAACGAATGAAAGGATGAGAGGATAAAAAGAGCAAGCTGTACTCCGTACGTTGTAGAATGAGGCGCAATGTGCAACTCCTTGTGCGAGTGTGATTTGTGTGATTTCCTGAGAAAAAAGCAACCTGTATATACGGGTAACCGAAAGCCCAAGTCCCGAGTCCAGTCCAAAATGTCCAATATTTGTAAGATGCAGCGATAAAGACAGTAAGTAGTAGTTGGTAAGGGAAAATAACCGAGTTGAAAACGCCTGTACAAATGAGGCGCTGTGGCCTGGAAAGTAATACTCCACAAAGTAAAACAAAATAAAGCCGCGCCAATACAACCCAAATACCACTCAAAAATAACAGAACAGAGATCCTCCCAAGATTGGTGATATGACAGAAGTGCAAAGTAACAAAGGCTACCCAGTGCAAAGTAACAAAGTAACAACAGAACAAAATAACAAAATAACAAATCCATCCCATGATCCCATCCAGAGAAACTATGTAGAAAATCCTTCAAAAAAAAAATCCAGTATTGCTCCTTGTTCCATGGTATTTTTCTTTTTCTTTGTAGACTGAAGCGCCGGTGTAAAAGCAGAAAGTAAATCGGAATCGGAAAACGGAAGGGGAAGAAGGAATAAAGAAAGGGCAAAAAGCAAGTCGCTTGCAAAACAAATGGTCCAATGTCCATGTGATGCTCGTGTATGTTATGTTTCTTTTGTTGTTCAAAAACAGAAAATGTGGTCAGAAAACGATGCGGTAAAACAAGAGCAGGTAAAAATTGAAAATCAAATCGAAAATCGCCCTTATGGGCTGGCCCCCATGGTGTGGTGTATGGTGGGTGGCCGTTCTAAAATGTAAGTTGTGTCTTGTGTTTTGTGGGTGTTGAGTTGTGTGTCGTAACAGTGTAGTGGTGGTGGTGCGTGCGAAAGCATCCCGCTCGAATCGTAGATTGCCTCCTTTCCCCGTTGCTTTCTGTATTTCTGTCGTTTCTCATTTCTGCACATCTGCGTGGGATACCGAGAAAAGGGACAGAGAGGGGGGATAAAAGTCTGGTCGGCTATCCTCCCACCGATGTCGTATTGCGAGCCGCGTCCCGATTGATTCTTGCCTCTTTCCACCTTTCCCACCCTCTCTTTCGAGCATTGTTGGGTGGGAAGCATGGAAAGGATAGCCTCGAAAAAGGCGCAGATAACGCAATGAGACGAATTGGGAGATGGAGGGGGAATGGAGGTTGCGTGTAGGATTTTGTGTGAAGGGAGGGTGCTCTAGAGGGTTCCAATGTCGGATAAAAAAGAGAAGGGCAAGGCAAGAAAAGAGACAGACTCAAAAAAAAAATAAGAAAAAAAAAGAGAAAGAGGGGGCAGTTTGTGGCACCGTTGCAATCACACTGCACGATGAGGCGTCGCCTGCAGGTGATGGGTGATGGGTGATGAGGTGAAAATGGATGTGGAAGGGATAAAGACAAAAGTCACAAAAGGGGTGAATTTAAACGAGGCGAGGGAAAAGCGAACGAAACAAGGACAAAATCGAACGGAGGATACAGATTATTGCCTCAAGGTGACCGACGGGCGATTCGAGTGCCGGCGGATTTTGCCGGACAAGACGGTATTCGACCCGACCGATGCTGATGTGCCGGATTTGGACGAGTGTGGTGGTGATGACGACGACGACGAAGATGCTGATGGCGCGCTGACGCCCGACCCCGACCGCGAGGGCATGCACAGCGGCGCCATGCTGCCCGGCCCTGGTGTCGGCGAGCGGCGCGTACAGGATCCGGGGCGGTCGGCGCCCATCCAGGGCACGAGGTGCAGGTTGCGGCAGCAGTCGTCGAGGCTGTTGATGCCGGTGATGCCGGTGATGCTGACGGGGGCGTTGCTACGGATGAGGTGCTGCCACGCCGGGACCTCTTGGGGGCGGCATTGGCCTGAAGGTCAGGGGTCAGGATGCGTAGCAGGTAGATGGCATCAACGGCGACTTTGCACTTACCACATATTTCGTCTGCGCGGTATTCAAAGTGGGCAATGTCTGGCTGGCACCGGCGGTGGGTGCGTTTGTAGAGATTGCACCAGCGGGCGGCGATGAACTTGAAGTGGCCGCAGCTGTATTCTCGTTGGGTGAATTCACACATGGTGCGAGGCGTGATGTATGACGTTGAGTGGAAGAAGTAAAGGGGGGGTAAGAGATGTCGTCGTGAGATATAACGATATAACGGCGAGGTCCGGTGTAAGACGGATGTCGACAAGATATGATGTGCTGTAGACGTGAGAAGGCGTCGGCGTGGGCGAGGGTTGGGTATCAAAAGAGTGCCGAAGAAGTGGGCGATGTAGGATGTGTATCCTGTATGCGGATGTGTATCCGTATGTATGTATGTGTATGTATGCGTGGGCTTAAACTGTTTTTGTTTTTATGCTTCAAGGTCGAACGTCGAAACTGCAGCTAATGCTGGTTTGTTGCTTAAAGTTTCTTTTCTATCTTTATTGTTTGAAAGATGCAAGTCGACAAAAGTGTAGAAATGCAGAAGGCACAAAGTAGGTTGGTGGGATGTGGGATGTGGGATGTGGGCGGCCTAGAGCTCTTATACCGAGACAGCCAAGGCAGAAGAGGAATTAAAAAGCAGAAAGTGTGCAAGGACGTTTAAGAAAACAGAAACACAGGCGTACAAGGATCAGAAAAAGAAAAAAGCAAGTGACCCAAGATAGGCAAAGGCAGCAAGGAAGAATACTAAAAGTAAGAAGGAAAAGGACGACAGGGGTGAAGATGAACTTAAAACAAGCGGGCCATGGATTTGTGAAGAGAAGAGATGTTGGAGATAAAATCAATAAAATGGGAAGAACGAACAAAAGAATAAGAAGGGAAGAAGACGACGACATGGCAGGGGGGTGGAGCGAGGACCAGGTGGACGGGAGAAGGATGGCTCGAAGAACAAGGGACAAGGGCCACTCCAGTGTCCACTATCCACTTCACACTGCCAGTGGGTGCCACTCTACCCACTCGAGCCACACTCCACTATTTCAGAATCGACCATCGGTACGGAGCTATAATGTACTTTGTGTTTTTGTACTCTTTTTGTTTGGGGCCTGAACCACTGGAGAGGACAAGGGTATAGGGGTGAAGAAAGTGGAGGGGTTTTGGGAACAGAAGACGAAAGAATGAACAAAAAGACGGAGGGGTGTGCAACGGTCTTTCCGTACCTTATTTTAGGCGTCGTACGGAGAGTGTTCTTTACTGCTTTCTGCTCTTCGATAAGCCTACAATGTTTACGAAGGCTGTTGCATACTTCACCCCCCGGCCCAGGGACACTGGGCAAAGGAGGGCGAGCCAAAAGATGGAAGAGGCTGGATGCTGAGTTCCTGAGTTCCTGAGTTACAAGAGAAGGGCAGGTGACGGAGGAATGAGATCAGAAATAACGGTAGGAAACAAGAGACCCAGGGACCAGAGCCGAGAAACGAGAAACGAGAAGGAAGAGAAAAGAAACTGAGAGCCAAAGAAGGGAGAGGAAAAGGCAGAGAGATGGTAGAGCAACGCATGGCTCGACCAGAGTTACAAGCTCTCAAAGAGTGAAAATGGTGGAGGGGGGAGGGGTGTGTCCCGGACAGGGGTGTGCCGGCGAGCTTTTGTATGGTCTTTTGTGTTTTTGTGTTTCTGGGAGGCGTTCAGAGGCGTTCCAAAGGCGCTTTTCCTGGATTATGAGGAGTTGAGAGGCGTTCTGACGAGCCAAGAGGCGTCGTGCGTGAGCAAGCCACGGAAAAAGAAAGTAAATGATAAATGTTAAAGTACGACGTACAGAGAAAAGTACCACGAACAAGTCGTCAGGCACACAGTCACGAAGAAGAAAGTTCACAAGCACAAGAAGAGTCAGCAGGAAAGGAAACCAAGATGAATACCATTCAAAGACAGGACATGAAAACCAAGAACTGGGTGGGAACTGGGAGAAAACAGAAACGAACCCAGAAAAACTAGCCGAGACGCTAGAAGGAAAATGTGCAAGATAGGCGGGAACAAAAGGGCGGAGAGCGAAAGTGCGAGATGATGTGGGATAGGAAGTGTAATTGGAGATACGAACATGATTCAGAGACCGAGTCCAGAAAAACGAGACGAGACTAAAATCAAAGACTCGAAGAGGGAATGGCAGAGACGAGACCATGTCCGGCAGGGAAAAGGGCGCCGCCGACGGAGAGATACCGGGAAGAGTGAAGGAAAATAAAAAGAAAGGAGAATAAGGAGAACAGAAAATACCAAGTGGAGGTGAAAAGGAGGTGAAGAAGATGTTGAAGATGTTGAAAAAGACTGCAGAAAAGGAACTTTCGGAGACTAAGAAGGAGGAAAAGAAGCTAGGCCCGTGAGCCTCGTGATGATTTCATAAGACAAGACAAATAAATAAATTCAAAAGAACGGTGAAGCAAAAGGACGCCAAAGGAGTCAAGGCAAAAGAGTCCAGGTCTAAAAGAGGAGGGTGTGGACACGAAATGATAATGACAGAGATTCGACAGATGGCTGATTGGATGCTCCGCATCTTGACATTGGGCCGCTCCCACGCTGCCCACGTGTGCTGGAATGCAGGAAGTATGCGGTATTAGAGCATGCGTGAGAAGACAAAACAGGATGGCAAGAAACACCACAAGAAAGCGACAGAAAAAGAAAATGGGGCAGGCAAAGGGAAGAAGCGAGAGGCAAGGCACGAAGAGAGAGGGGACGCTAAAAGTTCACTACGGAGAACCGACACGCTAGAGTCGAATGAAGAGCCATGAAAAGAGCACTAACAAGCACTAAAACAAGTCCGCTGCGGACACCAGGCACAGGAAGAAACGGTGAGGAAGGAAAGAACAAAGGCGAGCGCAGCGAGGAAAGCAAGGAAAGAAAGGAAGAAAGAACGGCCCGTTTCCTTCGGGCCCTGCCGCTACCGTTTGCCCGTCTATTTACAGGGACATGCTGCCACAAAACGGACGTTACGAAAAAGACCGCAGAAAAAGTCCAGACCCTCGGCTTTCCACAAGAACACGGCCCGTTGTGTGTCGAGAACAGCACGGCACGATCGGCTGTGATTGTTTGAGGAGAGTGTGATCGTTATTGTTTTCGTCTCTTTCAAAGTCGCCTTTTTATTTACGCAACATTACGCCTCAATTCATCACATGAGTGTTGCACAGCATGCTGTTAGCATGCTCTTTGCCAGCACTGTATACTCCGTACCAGCGCCAACTAAATCCTTCGTCGCAAGTGCGTCGACTGTGAGTGGCTGCTAGACTCGAAGAATGCAATTGTTACGACGTACGGAGTACTTTCGCTCAGTCTTCACAGCCGTTGCAAACAGTCCCCATGCCCGAAGCACGACATCCGTCCTATCTGGCTGCGTGTGATTCGAGTGTGATTGTGTGAACGAACTTGAGTACTTTGCAGTTCTTCCATTTACATGGCTGCCCAAATGCAAATGAAGGCGGAGACAACGAACAAACTCTGCACTTGTGCACTTTTACACATTCTGCGATTCTGCAATCACGGGGAAACAATATGCCTTCAACAAGGACGGAGTATGTCCATCCATCACTACGGTACATCCGACCATTTCTTGGCCATCGATGCCTGACAGGATCCCCTTTAGATGCGTCTCTTGATTTGTGAATGATTGACGAGAAGGTGAGAGTGACAATGAAGAAAAGAAGATAAATGGAGACGAGAAAGAAGAGAATGAAGCGAATGACGCGAATGCAGCCCGACGAACGAGTGGGCACGTCTCCATGTCATTTGACGAGGATGAAATGCACCCCAGACAGCCAGTCAGAGAAAAGGGCAATGTGCAGCTTTGCCAACGCGAAAGAACGAGGACAAAGAGAAAAAGGAAAGGGAAAGGGAAATATGAAAATACAATGTGAAAAGGACGAAAAAGGGCCAGACAGGCAAACCCAAAGACAATCGCCATAAATTACGCTCAACCTCAGGCGCAGGACAGACCCATCGCAGTGTGTAAAAACTACGCTAAATTCTTGAAGCCATCTCAAAGTACGCCATACGACGTCCATGTACAGAGTATTTCCCGGTATATTATGGAGTATTATGGCGGACGAGGGACATCATTGGAACCCCATGGGAGAAACATTTAACACAACACTGACCACAGGAAAGTACAGGGCATTTAGGGCATTTGGGGAGCCCACTCACTGAAACATAATACGACGTACATGTACCTCCGTATGTCCTCTTCAGGCTCTTCTCGTTTATCGACTTTGCCCTCGCTCTCGCTCTCGCTGTCCTTTGCTTCCTTTTTTTCTCTTTTCTTATCACTGTTCTTTCTCTTTTTTCCACTTGCACGACCCAGCCGTCTGGCCAGTCCACGCGTCTGATCATCTCCTCCCTTTTTTTTGCTCTCTCACTTCGTTTCCTGCGTTGCTGTCTCGTGTCATGGACTGTGGTAAATAAAGTACCGGTGTGTACGATGTATTTCTAATTCTTCCATCTTTCATCAACAATTTGTTGTCGACCGTGGTCCATGTCCTCCGTGTCTTTTCTGGTTCATTGTCGGGTTTTCCGAGACCGGACGTCTGTGTGTTCGGCTTTGTCGTCGAATAACAGAGCCCAACCTCGCAAAAATACTAAGTACATGACAGTGGAAAGCAAGATACCTCCAGCAAAGGGACATTGGTGACAGCCAGCCCAGGCCTGGAATGGAATGTGGATAAATGATATATCCATCCACCCAGGAGCCAGAATAGCGGATTGCACAGCGAGAGAGGGGGCGGTAAGGATCAAAGGTGGGCACTGAAGAGCGCTGTGGGAATGCTCCGTGCAGGAGAATTGCAGGAAAAGCAAAGAAAGAAAGAAAAAGGAAAAACCGAAGAAAAAAGACAAGGGGGCTGCACTGGTTGTCCTTTGGTCCGCTTCCTTCTTTCTCGTCCGTTATTTCACGGCGTTGTTTTTCCTCATTCTTTCCTCGCGGGCCTTGTCTCCTCACTCGTCGTAGCACCAAACAAAATACTCCGAGAACAAGGAGAGAGTCACAAAGTCGTAATAAAACGAAGCTTGGCAGAGATTTCCCTACTTTGTACATGTACTGAGTAAACTCTCCTCTGCCAATCACCTCAGAATCAGAAGGCGAAGAAAAGAAAGCAAATCAAAAACATCATGAAATGATTCCATTCATTGGCAACGGGAACGTCCCTTTCCCTTCTGCCCTTCGCCTCTTCCTCCTAGCTCGGTACCAGACCAGACAGGGAAAGCAACGCGTCGTCCTCCTGGTCGACAGCGGACACAGGTGCTTATTTATATGCTAGTCCTGTCTTCACCGGTTGAAAATAGTGGTCCTTTCTCACCACTTTTTAGTCAAACCCCGACTCGAAATGGTCAAAAATCAATCAGTCAGGTCTCTGTCACCATTCCATCCATCCTCCTTTACGTCTGGTACGCCCACCGAGAGGCTGCGCATTGATCCTGGGAGTGTCAATCGCTTCTTGCCTTCGCTTTTGGGCAAGTTCCTCGCTGTTCCATATTGTTCTTTTGTCTCAGCCTTTTTCGCAGTTAGATGTACCTTTGCTTTTCCTCGAATTCATTTTCAAAATGCTTGAAAGCAATTAAATCAATAAAGGAGGTTTTGAACAGAGGCAAATAATAGCCAAGAAATAAGTACATGTACTTATCTATTTTATATTTTGCTTTGATGTTTTATTGTTTAGTTTTTTTATTTTATTTATTTACTTAATTTTTTTTTTGAAAGTCCGAGGAGATATCAAAAAGAAACCCAAATGTTGTTTTCACTATCAACAGCTGTTACTCAGGTCTCCTCACCATTAACATTGTTGATTGGTGTACGTCGTAGATACTTTTGATAAAGATACTTCTGTTAAGAATTGATACGTCTATTATTGACTGCCAATGATACATTGCTTGCCGCTTTGAGCAATCAGGGCAGTCTTCGGCCGATTCCGACACACATTTCGTTATCTTTTATCTTTTCGGTATCTCACTCGTATCTCTTCCCCCTCTTGTTCTTTCGGGCTTTGGTTGGACAGCTCGAGGGGTTCTCGGTCAGCAACCTTCGGTGTACCACAGATTGAAGTACCTTATGTTCGTGCTCTTCACCTTCCTTCGCTCTCCTTCACCCTCTTCCATCCTCCTCCACCGTCTTCCCGTCATCTCCGGGCAGGCCTGTCATAATGCCATCCGTGTCCATCACGCTCCCTCTTGTTACCAACAGTTTTGCTGTCGTTGCATCGCTCCGTACAAAATGGTTAAAATCGAACGACTTTGAGTTTTATTTTCGTCCCTGCTGTGTTTCCGTTTTACTTCCACTTGCACCCCAGACACAGAGCTTACTGGAAATGGCGGAGACTGCAGGCTGGGCCCAGAAAATCCCAGAAGTTCCCTGAATTTTTGGGCCCTAATGGACCCAAGCCCATGGTCTCTGGGACAGTGGAGCGTACCATTGTCACATTTTTGCTCATTAGGCTTTCTGACAGTTTTTTTCTTTTCTCTCTCGCTTTCACTTTGGCGCAGGTTCCTCACTGTCGGCGGTGGGAATAAGCACCAAGGAATTCAAGAGGAGTCAATAGGGCCAGAATCCTTTGCCGAAGCCTACGAAGGAAGTAGCACTCCTTTCTCACAGAAAAATCTTCACGATGGCAATGCACACCCCTCCAAATGGCAAGGCTCCTGTAAGCGAGGCACGAGGAAAACAACCCGAAGAAAACCATGTGGGGAATGGCAAAAAAGGGGAAAGGAATGGGAAAGAGCAAAGGCCCAAACGAAAGGTCAGTGAAAAGTGCCGTTGCCACTCCCCATTGGCTGGGAATTCTCACAACGGGAAAGTAGTTTAATGGATCCTATGCCACAGGCGAAGAGGAGCAGAGAGGAAAGAGGCTTGCAGGAGCTCTCCTGTAAGAGGGTCAATATATTCAAAAAAGGATTTCGAAAAGATAGTGCAATCAGCTAAGCTGTTGGGATTGAACTGGAGTTTATGGAGTTGATGGAGTTTGAGCTGAAAGGAAAGAGGAGCATCAAGAACTAGAGGGGAAATGAGCGGAAAGGCGGGACACGAACAGGATGAGACAAAGAAGAACAAAATACGTCGTAAAGCAAAATAACCTAAAGAAGAGAACCTTGCCGTCTTCAACGCTGTCACATCCCGTGACCGATTTCGCCATCCCCGTTGCGTAAAACGAAATCATCCCCTGGCAGGCCCTGCCTGTCTCGATTTGTTGAGCTCACAGCCTCTATTCTTCCTTCATCCTTTGTCATGTTTCGAGCCGTATTCTCTTCTTCCCATCCTCCCACCGGAGACAGGCCAGCGCCCGGCGGAGGTTGTTCCCTTTTCTAGATTTTGGAGAGTAAGAAGGGGGCCGATTGCAATGGTGATCTTCGTTTGAACGAACGAGTAAAACTCGAATTCCCCAATTCAACCCACGTCCCTCCCACCCTCACCTTGCCCTACTGGGACTAACGTCTCCCCCTAACTTTCTCGCCTATGTCCGCTCGGAGCGGTGCGCTGGTGCCTTATTTAGTGTGGAAAGACGGAAGAAATAAAATGGAAAATTGAAAAGGAAAAGAACGCGCGAACTAAGAATAATTTCTCCCCGAGGTTCTCACTCTCTTGGTCTTTGATGATAAAATATCGTGACGGCCGTGATCCACTCCTCGCCTCTTCGGCCTGTTTCGCCTTTCATCGATGACCGCGTGCCTCGCTTCTTTTGTCAAATTGATGCTAGCTTTGTTGCGAGAGGTTTTGTTTCTTTTCTCAGCCTTTTCATATGTGGCCTCGGCAATGCCACGCCTCGGGCCTGGCCGTCTCTTGTCATCGGTAATTCGCATTAGTTAAGGCTGGGCAGAGAGCAGAAGGACACCGTTGGCACGCAAAGTCAAGTGGCCTTGCCCAGTTACTTCTCACGAAGATGAAATCAAATAACATCCAAGGAGTATGGAGTACAACGTACACATGTCCAGCTCATTAGGCCGCCCTCTATCTACCTCTCTCCCAAAGACAAAAGACCCAAAGACAAAAGACGGAAGAAAGCCGCCCTCACTCAACAAGAAAATGCAATCGCGAATAAAAGGGGCCCACCAGCAGTCCGCCAAGTTGACTTGTCACATTTATCAGTTCTGTCATTTCTCTGATTTTCTGTGGCCCCGTCTTTGGTCACGCTTCTTTGCTTACCTGGCACGCCTGGCTCTACGGAGTATTCCCAGCTTCCAGGTTGACTTGGCTTTTCCTTCGTTTCCCCTCCAGTTGGGTTCGTGGCCCCTGTTTTCTTTGCTTGTCTTGTACTCTCGACCAATCATCATGGTCCCAGCTGCAATGTTTGGGTCCTTTTGCCCCCCTCCCCACGCCGCATCCCACCCTCCTTTTTGTCTTTGTCTTTTGTACAGAGTATTTTTCTGTCCATTGTCCCTTGCCATTTTCTCTTGTTTCCTCCTCCCGGGCAGGCAAATACAAAATTGACCAGAGTCAGTAAAACTGGACCTTCTCTTGGTAGGTTTCCCTCGTCTCTCTTTATTGTTTCCCAACAACATGGCGACGGGTCCTGGCGCCGTCTACGACGTAGCCTCGGGTTATTTTATTTATTTATTTTTCTTTGGCAAAAGTGCGCAAGATGAGTGACAAAAAAACCATCCCTCAACAGGACAGTGGTCATGCAAGTGGCCCCCCTTCCAGTTCCTCCCGCCCCATACGGAGTAGGCCCGTTAACCGATCATCTTGCACATTGAATGTGGAAAAAAGAAAAGACAAGGAAGGAAGATGATGATAATATCGTCTCGGTCGCTGCCGATATTGTCGACTCCATCGATACAACAGTAACAGAGTCTTCATGTCATAATGACAGCGACATGACAAAGGACATGTCAACGGGACGTGACAGTGGGACAATGGATCGACGAAAGATGCACTCTCCCTGCGAGTCTGCTATGTTAACATTGACAATGAAACAAAGAATGGTACGGCCCCCCGCCAATACGACGACGCAAGCATTGCCGAAAACAGGCGAGAAGTGCGGCGCGAGATGGTTCTGGAAGAGGGAGTGGGAGGTCATCCTCCTTTGATGTTCCTTCGCAAACTTTCGTTTCCTCAAAAATAAAAATCCGAAGTCCAAGCCACAAGATTGGCGTTTGGTGGCACTCTGCCACTGGAGAGATTATCCCAGCCCAGACAGGGTCAGTATGAGTACATGCATGGGCCGGCCGGCGGCAGGCAATTGGCAATTCTTCGAGGGGCCCTGGCATCTTGAACGAAGCCTCTTGCCACAAACGGCAGGACAATGTCAGCGTTGCAGAGGGAAGAAGAGGTACATGTACGGAGTACAGAGCACGAGCTCAAAGTGAACGGTCACGTCGACTGGCGCAGTGACCAAAGCACAGTCAACCGAGATCATCACAAAATTACTAAACAAAGTATTCCGAGAATACAGAACCGCCTCGGAGAATTTATCGCCATGAGCTTGTGTCTGTTGTGCATTTTGTCATTTTGTCTGCAGATGCCGCCTTTTTTGTTCTTTCTTTTCCTATCTTTTTTCTGTTCTTCTTTCTTTGGACAGTCGATCAAAAAGACCCCCAAACCCCAAAGCTTGGTACCAACAAACGCCCAAAACAAGCTCACTTTCTCAGACCAAATCAAAGCAAACGAGAGGAGAAACGGAGACCCTCGTCGTCGCACTCCCACGCCTCCTCAATTTTTGGCGTGGGGGTCAGATAGCTGCAGACGGGAGAACGTGCACCAGAATGCAGAATCCAGAGTGGCTCGAGTGTTGAGTGCTGGTACCGGCTGTTAGAGTAAGTCCAATGAGGGCATGCACCCCAAGAGTGATGAGGGGGAAACGGATGCCAATACGTAATGGCCAAGGTGAGCCAAAAATTGCAAAAGAGAGTGGCTATCACCAATCACCCCAAATATGCAGCTGACCATGATACTCGTCCGATGAGAGTGTTGTTGAAATGTGATTGAATGCCACTCTTCCTCATCCGCCCATCTTCACCTTCACCGCAACAATGCCCGTATCCTCTTATCCGTCCATATGTCTATCTTTATCAGACATCCCACGAGCTTGGAGGTACCGTCGATCACATATGTTTGTCTTCCAAGGTCTCGTGGCAATCTTGGCTGTCCTTATCCGTGGAAACGGTGCGGATATTCAAGATACGTTAAAACATGGAGTGGAAGAAGTGGCTGTATGAATCTGGTAGTGTATCCTTCATGATACACCACAAACCTTTAAATAACGACAGTGCTATCCACAAATGTCAACAGAGGAAAACGGCCGAAATTGGCTCACAGCTACGACGCTGTGAAAATGAACATCGAACATCGAACTTCTTGCCCTTAAACGTGACTCTGAAAGTTCGCCGTTATTTGCCTGCCGGCCGGCGACAATGGCAGTCTTCCATTAAATACAAATAGATACCAAAAGGTCTGGAACGGACTGTGGAGAAGACGAGAGACAATGTCTCCTTCTCCAGGTCACAAAGTGCCATTATGCCATGCAAATACGACATATTCTCCGCCTGCGATGAAACAATTGCCTCAGATACGTTGATGTATGAACGTGACCGTTGAGATTCCGAGATTCGTGATTCTTGCAGTCCTCTCCTACTTCTTTGTCTATTGTAGGGTCTTGTTCGGCATCGTCGTGTCGGTCTGCAGACGCCGTCAGTCACCGTTGAGCTTTGGACTTTTGGGCCACTCCCTGGTGTTGTATTGTTTGTCACCGCGACGTGGTGTGAACCAAACTTTGACGACGCTTCCACCAACAATGACAAGAAATACGGAGTACGGAGGGGAGGTGAACCAAACTTTGGGGCAGCCATCATTACCCTTTGGGGCACCCTGTGGTCATTTGAGGACATTTGGAGACATTCTGGAGGCCTTCTAGGTGGACTTCATCACCTTGAAAGTGGATGCGCTGGGAGCGGCCTTCCGAATTGATGCCCCTTTAAAGTTGGGCCTTGGGCACGAGAAGTTGACCCAGAAAGTAAAGAAACACAAATGGAAAATGAGGCTGTACGAAACGACGGCGGCAGCGGCGGCATGTGAAAAAGGAAAAGTGATGAGTCTCTTGCTTACGGAGAACAGAATGCGCTGCAAGACAGACTGGGAACATGACGAGTAAAGTAGAAAAAGTCAACGTTTGGGTCGTTGGGCAGTCATCTCGGTGAACGGTCCCCATTGTGAACCAAACTTTGACGCGGTATTGAATTTATAGTGCTTATTGTGAGGATAGGCAAAAGGTTCTCACTGTTGAACTGTTCTTTTTATGATTTCCATGTCGTCTTGACAATGCAAATTATTTCCTGAAAAGTTATTTCCTGGAAAGGCCGAGGAACCGTTGTGAAAACCGTTACAAAACACATCTTGGCAAGACAAGACGACCACACAAAACTGCACTCCACAAAAAGCTTCCCCAGACTCGATACCTTCTTTCCCGTACGTCGTATGTCCAGCCCCGTCTTTCAGCAGTCGGAACACGCCGAAGTCACATTGCAGCCGTCCATACCAGCCTCGGAGGTTTCGTATCTTTCAACGGTTTTGTTCTTTTCACAGTGTTCCTTTGTTCCTTACACTTGCATTCATCCTTAATTCCCTTGTTGCAACAATCTATCCTTATTTCGCTTGGCAATTCATTGTTGATCATTCTGCAACAGCGGATCTTCATGTAAACATGAAAGAATATGACCCCCACAACCCCCACAAAGATAATGATTACATCCAACAATGCAGATTAAAATACGCGCGTTAAGACATCTGGAACTTTTCTCGTAGTCACAGTTTATAGCCACAGCTATGCCGTTGCGAAGACATTCCCCATTCCCTATCGGATCGGATGCCGGCAAAGTTGCTTCTTCCAGAGAAAGGGAGGATATGGAAACAAAAAGGGAGGGTTCAACTTGCAGCGGCCGTCTCCACTGCCGCAACCGTTGCCTTCCCCGGAAGGCTGTATCCAGCAACGCGCGAGCCTACTACGACGCACGGCAGACTCTGGTCGCGAACATTGGCGAGGGTTTGGCGAGAGTGGACGGTGAAAGACCGACAGGGCTTGTAAACATTCCGATTGGGCATCCCGCAATTTGGGGAAATGGGACAAAACGAAAGTGACCCAGTGGAATCAAAAACAATAAAATAGCAAATTCTGTGCCCCCAAGCCAAGGAGGCCGAGCTCGTGGATTGCAAGAACATCTCAAGGATGCTCAAAAATTCTGTGAGATATGGCAGGCGGACTTTCGGGGAGTGGGAATGTTTAGTGTCGACGAAGAAAGTAACAAAATAAGAAAATAAGAAAGGAGTGTCACGGGTAGGGCATGTGCCATCCTGTGGGTAGCATCTCACTTCTCACCACATGGACCAGGCTTGCAGAGTGTCAAATAGGGCAGGTGGAGGGCTGAAGAAGACGACAGAGAATCAGCTTTGATGCACATTCTCCGGAGATGCATTTCTCAAAATACGCGAGTCTCAAAATCGAGCACGGATGGTATTTGAAGATGTACCTACTGAAGTACGGAGTACATGCTCGGAAAATCCGAGTTCGAGGCTGTGCCGCACATCAAAATGCAACTGTGAATTCCAAACCACGTTTCCGAAAAGGACGTCTCCTCGCTTAATGGACGTCGTACTCCGTATCCACGCGCCTGCCTTTGTATAGGAAAAGCTTGTCTCTGAAATCCGAGCTGAGAACATATATGGGGGATCAGCATCGACAATACCACTTCAAGAGCCAATGATAAAATTGACGGACTTGCCGTCCGCCATGAACCCTGAGATTTTGCCTGAACAAGTAGGTTTTTTGTGTTTCTTGTCCATGTTTTAGACGCCGTTATGGCACAGTACCCCGAGGCAATGTCGCATGCAAGGCGACAAGGCGACGAATCTGAGAGATGACAGACCGTGGACAGCGGGTATCAGCATCTGCACAAAGAAGGCAGGGGAATCGCAAAACACGGGGCTGATGGTCAGCAATATGGGGGTCACCAGCCAGAACGGGCTGGGTGAATCAAATTGAAGTAGGAGGGAAGCATCACACACCGTAGTACTGGATGCAAGTGAATGGGAATCAGTGAGGGTTGGCACAGTATTTCCGACATTTTCGACACTTTGTTCAAAGGTTGCCCATGTTTTCCTGTTTACCAATTTATTACTGATAAAACTATGACAAAACATCGTGACTGGGGTATCTATGTGGTATTTCGACTCTAACGCTTGAATACACGCATTCTTCAAATTGGCACCTGCCCGAAAATCTTCATTACCCGTACCAAAAATCCGTATCTTTTCATCTTAATTTTGACGGTAATCCTCTTCCACAAGGTGGCCGTGATGGTGGCGGTTGAAGGCATCGCCCAGGTGAAAGACCTGGCCCAGATGGGTGGTATGATGTGGAGTTGTTGACAAGGTCGGCATCATCTCGACTGGCGACGTGCTTGTACTCGTCCTGGATATTGGGCTGTCGTTGGACAATGGAGTCGGTGTTGGAAAGTAGAGATTGCCGACTGCGATTGGTGACAGTGCAGCCAGAGCACTGACGAAAAAGTTCTCGCCAGATGTGGCTGGCTCTTCTGTCGATTTGGTTTGTGTGTGTGGCATTTTGTTTGTTTCTTTCACTCGTTTGTGCCTTTGATTTTGAGTTTTATGTGAATGCCTCTCATCTCCGTGGATTTGGACCAGAACAGATATCGCGACTGTTTTATCCTGTGAGAATGTAGGAAAAGACGTTCAGCAACTATGGCGTGATGGTATTTAACAAAGGCAAGGAATTCAACGGCACGCAGCATCTTCTGATAGTATCCTGTTTTGTAATGCCAAAAACATGTGATATCACTCCATACTGAATTTGTGCATGTTCGGGTTCTTCTCAATCCAAGGATATCGCCACATTCTTGACCAGTCTGGAGACAAAACAGTTAAGCAGCTTGAAATATCAGAGTGGTCTGACTGGGATTCGTCCGTGATGTCGGTTCAGTAGTGTTCGGTCGCTAACACTGCGGGCCGCTGCACGCTAAACTTTAACGCCCGCTGCCTTGTACTGGTGGCTCCACACTTTGTGTCAGGTTCTTTTGTTCGACAGATGGCTGAGATGAATGTCATGACTTCCGCGGCATTTGCGTCCCCCAAGGACCACAACGTTTGAACGAAAGTTAAAGTTCATGGAAATTCTTCTTGGCGATCTATCGGCTTCTGTTAATTTGAAAGCAACTATGGAGTGCCTGGTAAGTGCCTTGGAGAACTCATTGTTGCGTGTAAGAGGTCGGACAAGCAAGGCCATCGCCGATGACAAGCTGCAACCTGCAATATTGATACCAAATCGAGTGTTTGATTTGGCGTTCGTATGTTATACGGTGGGGTTTTCTCATTCAATCATATTTTCGGCCAGATTATTCATATCCATTTTAGCAGCCTGCACGTCTTCAGCATACCTTCTGGGCAGCATCACGTGCAACATCACATGCCACTTCATCGGTAATTTTGTCCGAGC
Source organism: Sporothrix mexicana (assembly GCA_021396375.1). Taxonomy (NCBI): domain Eukaryota; kingdom Fungi; phylum Ascomycota; class Sordariomycetes; order Ophiostomatales; family Ophiostomataceae; genus Sporothrix; species Sporothrix mexicana. The sequence goes on from WNYC01000030.1 coordinate 259,829, forward strand.
CTGATTTGCACGAGAGAACACATGCTGTTGGTGCCAGAGCTCATGGACCTTGTTTTTCATTCGCCATGAATGGATTGCAGGTCTAAATTTTATCTATTGCAGTGGATGCCTGATTTTGGGTGGCGGTTACTCGTCAAAAGTGCGTTGTAGAACTGGCAGTAATCGCTTCTCGTGTAATGAGGTGCAGTTAGTGAATATCCTTTGCCTTTCCATTCAATTAGTTATTTATTGAGAGACCCTATCCGCACATTGGTTTGTCGCCTAACCGCACATTGATTCTTTCCCCGGCACGGAATATGCTGCCGTGCGGCACTCAGCTCCGTAGGGCGGACCGCTGGTTCGGCTGTCGCGTATTGGGTTAAGCACCTTTAGGGAGGCACTTTCCAGTTAGACGAGACCCGACAGATCCGACAGATGCCGGAACGCCACCTCCACACTGTACCTACAGTGGTCTGTCAGTGTAGCCAACCCCAATTGGCGCTGCCGGGTAATTCCACAATTGACGGCTATTGATGGGGGCGTGATGAGCGTTGGCATGTCCAGATTGAGATATTGGTAAATACGTCAAACTCAGAGCATCATAATTAAAGAATTAAAAAAAAATTCACAGACGACAGAATCACGAGTAAATCAACAACAAATTGCATTACACAGACGACATGACCGACACCGCGAGAAACCGGCTGGGCCAGATCCAGGGCCACCTGGCGGCGACGGCCAAGACCGTGCAGGACGTCTACATTATCAGCGCCGCGAGAACGCCGACGGCAAAGGTACGTCGTGCCCAGAAAACAAGTAAAAAGCAAAATGAATAGAGTGCTCCGTCTGACGAGCTGCCTAGTTCAACGGAAAGTTCAAGGCCATCCCGGCAACAAAACTCGGCGCCGTCGCCATCAAGGCCGCCCTCGGCAAGACCTCGGTCCCCGTCGAGGCCGTCAGCGATGTCTACATGGGCAATGTCCTGCAGGCCGGCGAGGGCCAGGCACCCGCCCGGCAAGCGCTAATCTTTGCCGGCCTTCCCAACAGCACCGAAGCCGTCACGGTCAACAAGGTCTGCTCGTCGGGCCTCAAGGCCGTCATGATGGCCGCCCAAAATATCCAGTTGGGGCTGTCGGCTGCCCAGGTGGCCGGCGGCATGGAGAGCATGAGCCGCGTGCCGTACTACATGAACCGCGCGTCGCACAACCCGGCCTTTGGCGACATGAAGCTCGAGGACGGGCTGATCAAGGACGGCCTGTGGGACGTCTATGAGCAGGTGCACATGGGCACGTGCGCCGAGCATTCGGCCAAGAAGTTTGGCCTCTCAAGAGAAGAGCAGGACGCGTATGCCGTCCGGAGTTTCCACCGGGCGCAAGCGGCGTGGAAGGCCCACACGTTTGACGACGAGATTGCGCCCGTTGACGTGCCGGGTCCGCGCAAGGGCGACAAGGCGACAGTCGTCGCTGAAGACGAGGGGTACAATGGCCTGAACGAGGCCAAGGTGCCCACGCTGCGCCCCGTATTCGCCAAGAAGGGCGAGCAGGGCACGATCACGGCAGCCAACGCGAGCACAATGAACGACGGCGCCAGTGCTGTTGTGCTGGTGTCAGGCGCTCTGGCTGCTCAGTACGGCCGTGGCAGCCGTGTATTGTCGAGAATTGTGTCGTATGCCGACGCGGCTGTCAACCCCATTGACTATGCCGAGGCACCGGCCAAGGCTATCAAGCTGGCTCTGCAGCGTGCCGGCCTGGACGTCAAGGACATTGCGCGGTGGGAGGTCAACGAGGCGTTTGCCGTCGTGGTTCGTGTGACGGAGCAGCTGTTGGGTCTGGACGACAAGACGGCGCCGATGAACGTCAACGGTGGTGCTATTGCTCTTGGCCATGCTCTTGGTAGTTCTGGTTCTCGGTTGTTGACGTCGTTGGTGCATCAGCTCAAGGTGGGCGAATATGGTGTTGTGGCGCTGTGTAATGGTGGTGGTGCGGGCAGTGCCATGGTTGTCCAGCGGGTTGATGAAGTGAAGGCATAAGTGTTCAGGATGTACATGTAAACGACAAAAATTGGCCAATAAATGAAAATGTTCAAGTTTGAATCTATGTGATTTATGTGATTTTTCCTGGAAATTTTGCATGACATGAAAACGATAAATTGCCCAAAAGAAATATGAGTTCAAAATGAAAAATGGAGAAATGTTTCTACAACGACGCCCGGATCTCCGTTTGAGGCAACGCTCCGCGTTGGAGTAGTCCTGTGTTCTGTGTTAGCATTTGCTGACTTAAGTTGAATAGGGTTGACTTGATCCGACTAGACTTACCCTCTCCTATCTTGCGAATGTCGCCCTTCTTGAGCTTGCCGTTGGCCGTCTTGGGCCATTCAGACGGCAGTCCGGCACCAGCATCACCGAGCCACCAGATGTAGACTGGCGCCTTGTATCGACTGAGTGTCTGACGTACCCAGGCACGAACCTCGGTGTCAGATGGCCGTCCTTTCTGCCCAGAGGTGGTATCATCTAGTTCAAGAATGACCGCCACTTCTTCTCCATGGCGTTCACTCGGCACGCCAAAGACGGAGCACTGTTTGATGGCCGGGTGCTGAAACAGCCGTGCCTCAATCTCGTTGGGCGAAATGTTCTCGCCACCCCGGATGATGAGGTCCTTCATGCGGCCCGTGATGACAAAGTAGCCATCGTTGTCGAGGTATCCCTCATCGCCCGTGTGCATCCACCGACGGTCGTCGCTGCCGTGCTTGCGTATGGCTTTCCGTGTCCACTCGGGCTGCCCATAGTACGAGTGCATCACGCCAAACCCGCCGACGACAATCTCGCCGCGCTGGCCCCACGGCAGCGTCTCGGCAGTCTCGGGGTCGACAATCTTGGCAGTGAAATTGGGCAGCAGTCGACCTGCCGAGTCCAACTTCTTGTGGACAGGATCGCCGGCGACGGTCATGGTGGCAATCGACGACAGCTCGGTCATGCCCCAGTTGGTGTAGATGTCGCGGATGGGGAACTTGGCCATGACGCGGGTCAACAGTCCGTTGGGCATGGCAGAGCCAGCCATAACGCCAAACCGGAGAGAAGAGCGGTTGGTTTTGGCAAACTGGGCATCGCTCAACATATCAACAAACATGGTCGTGACGCCATAGAGACCAGTGCATCCAAAACGCTCGACGGCCTGGAGGGTGGCGCTGGCGTCAAAGTACTCGGACGGAAGAACAATCGAGGCGCCGTACATGACGGCCGCACAGAAACCTACACAATGGTTAGAGCACGAAATTAAGACAGAAAGTGCCGAGGAGACCTACCAATGACCAAGCCAAAGGCATGGAAGAGGGGCACGGGAACGTTGATAGCGTCTGTTGGCTGGATCTGCATCAGCAGTGCAATGTATCGAGCGCTGTTGACCATGCCGTGCTGTGTAAGAGCAACCGTCTTTGGTAGACCTGTGCTTCCGGACGTGAATTGCAAGTTGAGAATATCGTCATCTGCCACTTCATTTTCGAGCTCAGCCACATGGATCCGTGTCATGGGTGATGGATCGAGTTGCATGAGGTCGCTGTAGGCCACAGTTGGATACCTCGTTTTGGAAGATGCACCATCCAACAGGACAATGTGCTCCAAGCCCTTGACACGTCCATGTAGCTCCCCCAAGACGGGCCGGTAGTCGTATCTCGATGTCGTTGAGGTCGTGAACAGGACTCGGGGCGTGGCAGCGTGCAGCGCATTCATCAGTTCGGCACGTGTGTAGGCATAGTTGAGGAGTGTGAAGTAAGCGCCCAGTTTGGAGCAGGCGAACATGATCTACATCAATGTCAGTTCCTCTTCATTGCCATATGCTTGCCGTCCCGATGAGTGAACATACCACACAGTATTCGTAGCGATTCCCAAGGAGAACGGCCACTCGGTCACCTCGCCGGACACCGAGCTCGTGGAGCGCCAGGGCCAGCTGGTCGCTTTGTTGATTGAGATCTGCATATGTGATTTGTGTATTGTTTTGATGCTGGGAAGAGACGGCGACATTGTTGGGGTGCTGCTTGATGCGTTCTCGTAGGATGTCGTTAAAGGTGCATCTCAGCAATGCTGGCTCGGATGGCCCGTTGATGATGGAGAGCTGCTGCTTTTTTGACCCCTTGGCCAGGATGTCATCGTATGGTGGCATTGTGTTCGTTGGCGAATTTCTGAGAATCTTTCTGAGAATCTTTGGGCTCCCGAGCAGTCAGGCAAAAAAAGGGGTAGGTGTTGTTGTTGGACTGAATAGGAAAGACCAAAGAACTGACCAAAGAGGCAGTCACGAGAGCTCAGCAAAACCACGTTAAAGATGCCTTTTTGGAAGGCACGATTGTACGTGAACAGTCTTGCTCTACACAATAAAAAGGGCAACCACCATGGGCAGTGCAATGGGCAGCCGCGTCACTACAAGCTTGGATCTCCACCTTTCGTTGTTTTTCGAAGCCAAGCAGAATACACAACCACACACCGATGCCGCAAATCTACAGTCAGCACATGCGAGATTCTACAGTTCAGCCCATCTACGGGGCAATTGCGAAATATCCATATTCCGACAACACACGACCGCATCGCGACTTCTCCGCATCTTTACGAACTGGCCCAAGAACGACGGACACGATATCCGGAGTTGATCCTTCTGGGCGAAATAAAACAAAATGCAAAATTGTCACCATTGTCTGTCGTGGTGGATGTCTCGTCGTGTAAGTGCAAGTGTAAGTGCTTCGTCGTCTAATTGCTAGCGCATTTTGGCACTACTCGATTTGGCAGTCGTCGTGCCGTCGTCTATCGCGTATTTACATCCTGCATTTCGTCGCGTATTGTCAACCTGCCTAAGTCTAACATCGGGGGTTCCCCGCACGATCACCTGATCAGACATGCATACACGACTGCCCCCTCACTTTTCACTTTTGCAACAACCACTGCAGACCGTCGGCGGTGTCTTTCCGCTGCTTGAGACTGAACTGCGCCGTCGGCCACCAGGACGAAAATCCGTGGGGCAGGCCGGGGTAGACGTCCAGGCGCGTGGCCACGCCAGCCTCTTCGCGCAGCATGCGCTCGTAAATGAGGCCCTCGTCGCGAAGCGGGTCCATGCCGGCGACCTGGAGGTACGTGGGCGGAAGGCCGGCATGGCCAGACGGCCAGATTGCGGGCGACATGAGAGGCGACAACGGGTCGTCTTGATACAGCTCTGCGCAGGTTAGACATTAGACGTGGCAATTGATGGGGGGCGTCGGAGAACTCGGAGAACTCGGAGAACTCGACCTACTTCTGAACAGGGCAATGGCCCCTTCGTTGAGGATGGGCGCGGCTTTGTTTTCCTCGCGGCTGGTGTACTCGGCCGTCCACTTTTCAGGCACGGCCTGTGGAGCCAACAGACTGGGAATGTTAAGGTAGACACCCGTGAGAGGCGGCGACATCTTTTCGTCGCGGGCCAGGTGGGCCACCGAGCAGGCCATGTTGGCGCCGGCCGAGACGCCCGAGACAAGAAAGCCCTTGGTCAGGTCGCCGCCGTGAATGCTGGCGTTCTCGGCCACCCATTTGACCGCATCGTGGCAGTCGTGGACGGCGGTTGGAAACTTGTGCTCGGGCGCCAGGCGGTAGTCGACATTGACGCTGACGCCGCCGGGCACGAGCTCGCACCATGTTCTGCAGAGGAGGGCCTCATTGTCGAGGTTGCCCAGCACCCAACCGCCACCGTGAAGAACAACAAGAACTGGGCCTCCTGCTGTCTGTCCCTCCTTGTAGACTCTCACGACAATGGTTGAACCATCTCGAGTGGGAATGTTGTGGTCTGTCTCGGTGATTGTGGAGGTGGACGGACCAGCCGATGCGGTCATGGCCAGCTTGCGCTGTCGAAGCGTTTCGCGGAGGGCTGGGATGTCGGTCGTGGCATCGAGAGATGAGACGGGGCCACCTTTGTCGAGGATCTGGATGGAAGGTCAGCATTTGATCATTTAACATAGAACATAGAAACAGAAAAGGAATTGGTGATATGATTCTACCTCCTTCAGCTCTGGGTTGACGTAGCCAACCGTCTTCATAAGTGCTAGTTCTGACATTGTTGTTGCTGAATCTGAGAAAACATGTAGGTCCTTTGTTGGTATTCGGTGTTTAGAGAGACTCAAAACAATGATCTTTGTTCAGGAACAAGTTGTGATCTCAAGATAGTCTGTTGTCAATGTGTGATGTCCGTAACAAGTAAAAAAAAGTGAACGTTGATTGTGCTCCTAACATATGCGGAGAAGCTGCGAGTGGAGGTGGAAGTGTGCCGACAAGCGGAACCGAGGCAGCTGCGTGCCTTGGTTTAGCGACATATCAACATTCCGGGTTAGACAATACAGATGGATGTCGCGTAGCATTTTAAATAAAAGCATAATTGAAGCCTTTTGCTGTGATTCAATGTTTCCTTGATGTACTACGGGAATATTTACGATAATCATGATATTTTGCCATTTTCTACCCAACTGCGACAAAATGGTACTGCTTGTTCACATCCGCCACAAAGCCACACCACTATCCTTCTTAACACGGATATCCAATTACTGCCTTACTCCCGCTCGCTGACATGTGTTCTGCCCTTCTCCGTGGACGACGCATCGCCCGCCACTGACACAGTTCCGTATGCATCGGCCGCCGCCACTTCCTGCACCTCGTCGCCAAAGAGCGCCGCAATCTCTTCCAGGGCAAGGCCCTTGGTGTCCGGGTAGAAGAAGAGGCAGACAATGGCAAAGATGTAGGCGGGGATGATGAACGCGAGGTAAAACTTCCACGAGATGTTGGCAAAGGCCGTGGGCGCGGCCTGCAGCCACATGACGTTCATCAGCGAGATGACGGCCATGCCCAGAGCCATGCCCTTGGCGCGCAGGTGCTGGGGGAACAGCTCGGCAAAGTAGACGTACTGGGTGCCGTCGAGAAGCAGCTCGGCAAAGACAATGTACAGGAAAGTCATGGCGACGGCCGCGCGCAGGGCCGTGTCGTTTTGGCCGGGGCCCACAGGATAATTGGCCACGAGAGCGGCCTCGGCGACAAGGCAGGTCGTGACGGCGATGGTGCCAATGGCAACGAGGCGGTTGCGCGGCATGAGGTCAATAATGAAAATGGCGGCGACACCACAGACCCAGCCGAGCGTATTGAAGATGCCGGAAAACAGAAGCTGCTTCTCCTGGTCATAGCCGAGGCCAGAGTAAATGATGGAGCCGTAATCTAGAGGGTGCGTGCATTAGCATGTCATCCACGTCATCCATGTCATCCATCAAATTATTTGATTTTACGCATGGGCTGGGACCTACTGTTGATGACCAGAACACCGGTGAACTGGATGCCGGCGGCGAGGCCAATGGCGTACAGGGCCCGCTTGCGGTACGACTTCTTGGTGATGAGAGACATCCAGCTGTGCGGCAGGGCATTGTCCGACGTGATCTGGGCCTGGATCTGCGCAAACTCAACCTCGGCCTCGCCGGCCTCATGGAGTTGGGCCAGCACATGTTGGGCCTTTTCGTTGTGGCCGCGCTGGACAAGATAGCGAGGCGACTCGGGCAAGAATGGCATGGCAATCAAGACAATCAGCGCCGGCAGAGTCTGGATGGCCAGGGGTGCACGCCACGCATCCTTGGAGTTCAAGTGATAAAAGGCAAAGCCCATCCACGAGGCCCACGAGTAGCCAAAGAGCAGCATGGCCGAGTGCACATCGACCAGCAATCCGCGCCACCGCGGAGGCACAATTTCCGTCATCCAAATCGGCACGGAGCCCAGCAGCCAGAACGAGCCCATGCCGGCCACGAAACGGAACGCCAGAAACATGCCAATGTGCACGGAGCCGGCCAGCAGCGCCCCTGAAACGAGAACGAGAACGGCCGGCACGGTGATGCTCATCTTGCGGCCGAAATGGTCGGCGACGGGCGAGATGCACATGGCGCCAAAGAACGCGCCGGCCTGGAACAGACCGTTCATCGCCGAGATGTGTTCCGTGCCGTTGGGCTTGGTGTCGAGCTCAAAGTAGGCCCGGAAGGTCGGCTGGGCAAGCGTTGTGCTGATGATATTGGCCGAGTAGCCCATGGCAATCGACGCAAACGACATGGCGAAAATGACAACCACATTGTACGTCCGGAACTGCCGGCCGCCGCCGTGCTGCACGACCGCATGAGGTACCGGAGTGGTGCCCATTGTGAGTGGAGGGAGAGGGTGATGATAGTATTGAATGCGAGATGACTGATGAAACTGTTGACTGGACAGACAAGAAAAAAAAGATGGAGACGCCTGCTTCGTGATATTGTAATTCAAAGACGAAATCTGAAAACAAAATCAGATAAAAAACCAAAAACTCAAAACCTCGAATCGTCAGGATCACCACAACATGAAAACATAAATCGTGAAAACAAACCAGTGTGCCAATGTTGGATGGTCTCTGTCTTCGTCGTCTCTTTCTCTCTTTCCCCAAGTTTCACTTACCTAAAAGGAGAATACCCGATCGGCACTTACACGCAAGACACGACCACTGCAACCCTCGAACGGCACCTCTGAGTCGAGGGAGCTAGAGTCACCGTGCACTTCTCTTCCGTCGACTTCTGACACCTGTATCGGGTCTCAATTTTGGCAGACATCTCGGTGCTTGATTTTTGGCCACCAAAGGCAATGAGGGATTGTCTCCCCCTTCGCTCTTTCCCAATCTTTCTCCGGAAATGGCCAGTGTCGCCTTCCTTGACCGTGGCCAACAGGTTGTCAGTTTCGTCAGTGCTTGCTCCTTCCCCGTGTGCAAGTTCACCAGTTCGCTCCTTCCCCCGTGGGGCCCCGCACTGCGCTACTGCCTGCTCCTGCCTCCACTACCGCCTTAGCTTGTTTACCCCATCTGCATTCTCCTTTTTCTCGAATCCAGATGACAGCCAAAACCAAGGGGCCTCGCCGTCCGTAAAAACATATCCAGCAACCCCGCAGACAATTAGCAATGATGATCACGACTCTTAGACTCGGGGTCACGCCTCACGGTCACACACCCCGGGCGATCTCCGCCTGCTAAATCTAAAGCTAGAATGATACCCTACGCGAGACCCGACGGAGATTGACGACCGTAAGTCATCGTTTATTTCCATACAGGTCCTCGTCTCACAACTTTAATTGGAAGACACGACAGACGACAAACGACAAACCACTCTACACGCAATGCACGACATGATGCAAAACAGTCGCAAACCACGGTCGGCTCCGACTCACGACATCGACGGAAGACAGAGCCATAGTCAAGCTCATGCACAAGTCGGCCACGGGCGGAGCGGCCCCCGATCGCGTCTGGGGTGCGTCACGTGCAAGCAACGCCGAGTCCGCTGCGACGAGACCCACCCCGTCTGCGGACATTGCCGGCGGCTGCAGCTGGACTGCCGGTATCAGGCGCCGAATGCCGGAGGTCAACGTCGGCGACGACGGCCACAGGGCCAGGCGGGACTGACACAAGAGCTCAACGTCGACAGCCTTGTTGTACCGACGGTACCGACGGCACCTACGAATGCACCGACCTCTATCCCTACGACCTCTGTCCCAACTGGTCCTGTTCCCACCGACACTGACGACCATGTACCTCTCCGTCGAGGCCGGCAGCGGCAGCTGGGTCTTCCAGAGGCCGTGCCCGACCTGTGGGCCTACCGCAGTGGCTATGTCACGCCAAACTTCGCCACATCGGCCAACAACGGCAACGGCGGCGGGCTGCCTCTGACACCCGCTCGCCGGTATGACTTCTTTGACGTCTTTGCCGACCTCGATACATCATGGGCGGGCGAGTTTTCGTGTGGCTTGCCGGAAGTACAGACACCGCTGGACATGCTGGCCGTGGCAGCGGCACCATTGGGCGAGGCAGTTTTGCCAGTATCGTCTGTGTCGACGGACACGAGTCCAGTGCAGCCTCAGCAGACAGCGAGCGCGACAACAGCTACAAACGATGAACCAAAACCAACCGGCGACAGCCAACGCACAAACAACAGTGACGTTGCACATCTGATGCGACTCTTCCACCAGATTGTACAACCACCAGCGGCCATCTTGATTGGGGGCTTCGAACGATGGAGGCGTCTTCAGCACTACCTCTGTAAGCTAGGCGAGAAGTCGAGGGCTGTCAGAAGTGCTCTTCTGTGTCTCGTTGAGCTACTTGTGATCGATGATGGCCAGGCTGTCGAGGCAGAGGCAGAGGCGAGCCCAGTCCAGAAGAACGACCGCAAGCAACGGATGGAACGGATTCTCGAGAGGCATGCCATAGCCTGCCAAGAGATTGAGGCCAAGCTGGGCGGCAAGAGTGCAGCAAGTACTGGCAAGGACGAGACGTTAGAAAAGGACCAAAAAGACCAAAAAGACCAGCACCTCAAACCAAAGACGAGGGAGCATCTGCTGGCCGCCATCTTTTTACTGTCCTGGTTTGAAGTCATCCGCGACCAGGATGCACATACAAATCTGTTCCCACGGCACTTGGCAGAGCGTGTCATCACCAGCACAACTGGCACTGCTGGCACTACATCCAGCTGGAGTCGGTACTCACAGGAGCTGTTGTCATGGCTGAACACTCTCGACAGCAAAGCTGCTCATATGGGGCGCGAGACGCTTCTATCGCCAAAGTCACTGGAGGCAGTAGCACACTTTCAAGTCCACATCACATCGTCGTTGGAAGATGGAGGTGTGGCCACGGCTGAAAACAAGGTCACCCATGATGCCGACGGTGACGACTCTGAACTGTCAGAGCTGTCTTCCGTCGGCGACATGTCCCCACCTGGCGACGAGGAAGGAGCATCGTCGACACCCATGGCGATTACGTCGGCCGCCACACAAAGCACGCCGCCGCCACCGCCGCCTCTGGGCCAGGTCAAGCAGATTCTTCTGCGGACGGTTCTGCAACCAGCCCTTGAGTGGTACCTGACGTCGCAGTCGTACTGCCGCCGCATTAGTGCGCACGACAAACACCATCGCCGGCGGTTCACAAGCGATGACGAGTACGAGGTCATTGTGGCTTGCAAGCAGCTCGAGGCAGAGCTGTTTGAGCTGTGGGACGACCGGCCGGCCGTCATGGCACTGGAGGCAGACCAGCTGCGGGACGTTGTGTCGCCCGACCTGGCCAAGCGACTGGAGGAGATCTTCTCCGTCTACCTCGCCAGCTTCTGGATCTTGTTTGTCCATCTGCACCGGATCAGCTGGTGGCACCTGCCGCACTCTGCCCTGGCACGGCGAGCACTAGCCGAAGTGTGGCAGCATATGCAGCGGGCCTATGGGGAAGAAGTGCCGGCCGGGCCGGCGCCACGAAGCATCCACAAGGTCATCCACCCCAGTCTGCTGTGGCCTTTGTTTCTGTTTGGCTGCGAATGCACCGACCCGTCGCAGGCACAGTGGGCGATTGAGCAGCTCGAAGCGCTGGGTGAGGCCAAGCCCGTTCTGCCGGTGAGCCGGCAGCCCGCGTCGAATGGGGTCAGCACAGACACGCGCAACGACGGCCATGATGGCGACACTCTGCCGCCGTTTCGACTGAGCTCTGGCGCCACAAGGAATGCCAAACGGGCCGCTCTTTTGTTGCGGCAGCTGATCAAGGAGCAGAACACCAAGCAGGCGCGAGTGGATGACCGGGATCTCTCGATGCGTCTGTTTGGTTGCTACTTTTCGATAATTTAGGATACAATATACAATACCCACGAATTTGTGATATTTATGACTTTTTGATTTAAACATTTAAACATTTCCTTTCTTGATTAAACAGCCTTATGTACATGAAGGAAGAAACTACTGACAGAAACAACTGACAGAACACAAACGCACTCCAACACCTACAGGTTCACAAACGGATCGTCAAAGTACCACACGGGGTCGGCATCCGGGTCGGCTTCGCAGTGGGTGTAGCCGTTGCCCATGAACTGGAAGCGGTTGGCGGTGCGGTAGTCGAGCTCGTAGTCTTCCCAGCGGACGTTCTTGAGGACCTCGAAGAAGTGCAGCCGCGACCCCGGGTAGATGGCGGTCACAGGGCCGTGCGTCTTGCCCATCTTGAACCACGAGCGGCAGGCGGACGACCAGACGAGGCGCTTCATCAGTTCGTGCGTGTGGTTGTACAGGTCCTTGACGGCTTGGGCCTTTGGCTCGAACGCCTTGATGTTCTCGGTCTGGAACTTGTCGATCATCTGGAAGATGTAGCGGGTGTACCAGTCCATGATTGGGAGGATGGAGCTGTGGCTCGACGGGGAGTTGGGGCCAAGAAGGACTGGGGGGTTAGCGAAAAGCGAAAGAACGAAAGAACGAAAGAACAACAGATGGGACGAAGCGGCACCTACGGAACAGGTTGGGAAAGTTTTCGGCGGTGATGCCGAGATAGCCCTTTGGAAAGTCGCCGAATTGCTGGCGCAGGTTGGCGTTCTTGCGGCCGGTGATCTCGAAATGGGGCGTGAAGGAGGTGTCGAAGCCCGTCGCACACACAACGACGTCAACCTTGTGCTCGACCCCGGACGCGTCGACAACGCCCGTGGGCGTGAGCCGGACCACGCTGTCGTGCACGACCTGGACGTTGTCTTTGGAGAGCGTCTCGAGATAGTTCGAGCCGGGGGTCATGCGGCGGCAGCCCAGGGCAAACTCGGGCACCATTTTCGTGGCCAGCGCGTCGTTGTCGAGGCGGTCGCGCATGATCTTGGCAATCAGCTCGCGCGAGTTCTGCTGGTCGACCGAGTTGCGGTGCATCAGATTAAAACGCTTGTTGAGCTCGCCCTCCACCTCGCGGCAATACTTTGCATGGCCCTCGGGATCCTTGGTGAACGCGTCGATTTGTTCCTTGGAGTACTCGAAGTTGGTGCCGCCCGGGCCGGCGTACTTGGCGCCGAAGCCCGTGGTCACCCACACGGGCGAGCGCAGAAAGGCAACGAGCTTGGCGGCGTCGGGCTGGATGCTGGGGATGATCTGGACGGCCGACGACCCGCCGCCGACCACGGCAATCGTCTTGCCCTTGAGGTCGTACTCGCTGTCCCACTTGGCCGAGTGCATCAGCTTCCCTTGGAACGTGTCGAGGCCCGGAATGTCGGGGTACTTCCACGAGTTGAGCACGCCGGACGCGGAAATCAAAATGTCGCACGAGTCCGAAAACGGCCCCGAGGGGCCGGTCACGCGCAGGTTCCAGCGTCCGGCCTCCTCGTCCCACATGGCGTGGTCCACCTTGGTGTTGAGCTGCACGTACTTTTCGAGGTCGTACTTGGTGGCCACGTCCTTGAAGTACTGCCAGATTTCTTCCGACGACGAGTAGTACGCCGACCACTTGGGGTTCCGCGCCCAGGTAAACTGGTACGAGTGGCTGGGGATGTCGCACGTGCAGCCCGGGTACCGGTTTTCCAGCCAGGTGCCGCCAATGTCGGCGTTCTTTTCGTAGATCTGCAGGTCAATGTTCGACAGGGCCCGCTCGGCCTTGTAGGCGATCTGCAGGCCCGCCGCGCCGGCGCCGACACAGACGATGCGCAGGCGGCGCTTCGAGTACAGCACCTCTTCCGTCACGCGGTAGCCGTCAAAGTCCTGGTTGTACCACGTGTTTTCGTGGGGCGCGTCTGACGCGGGGATCTCGCCCGGGTCCGGCAGGCCGGCGATGAGCATCACACGAGACGGGGACATTATGAGAGGTTGTGGTGGGAGAGGAGGAGGTTGTTGAGCGGGGTGAGGTGAGGTTAAGAGGTTGTGAGATCGTGAGACGTGGATGTTGTGTGTTGACTTTGGGTTTGTGAACTCTATTGTTTTTGAACTTTATTTATTTTTTTATCTTTACTGTTTTTAATAATTCGTCCTGTAACAGAAAAGACAATGATTTGAAATAGAACACTGCGCGTAAACAAGACCCGATAACGGGCGATGTGCAGGCAGGCAATGCGCGGAAGACTGCAGACGGGGACGGATGACGGCACTGGAGCGGAGTCTGGGTACGAGATAAGGAAATGTTTCTGAACGCGATCTACGGAGTACTCAAGCATGAAACAGAATAGCCAGACCAGCTCCGCACCGAGGCATCTACGCGAAGAGACGAGAGGAGACGACAGAAGAGAAAGACGGCGTAGATTTCAGTCGGTATCCATCCCAACACAGTTGCTTGATGGTAGACACCCTCCCACAACGTGACGAGCGGGGGATGAGGGGAAAGGGAACGATCAGGCCAACGGATACTAAAAACAGAAATCAAAAACAGAAAGTGGACGCAAGGTTCGGGCTGCAAGGTTGTGCATACCCGACGACGGGTTGCCGATGCATGCGACTGTCGCGACGTGAGACGAGAGTTGGAAGGATGCGGGAACGGCTGCAAGTCGCCATCTTAAATTGGGCTAGCCAAACAAAGAAAAAGAAAAAAAAATACTAAACATTGAAAAAGTTGGGGCCGTCGGGAAACAGGATTCCCTTCTGTCACTTCTTGTCCCTCTCCTGGTTGCTTCCCCTCTTTTTCGTGTTAGTCTGCTGCACAAAAGCAGGCCAAGACGAACATCCCAGCGGAGATTCTACAGTTAGTGTAAAGTCTGGTCTGGAGTCTTGAGGCTGGAAGCTGATAACCCGAGGCGAGTCCGGGGTAGCGTATGACCCCAGACGGCGATCTAGGCGAATACGGAGAAGGAGACGTCACGGTAAAATCAGAACAAAAAAAAAAAAAAAGAAAAAAAGAAAGAAAAGAAAGCCAAGTAAACTCAAAGTAAACCGTGCCAGCAGCTCAATCAATTGCCATCATCATCACCACCACCATCACCAAATACGCCATGACAACAGACGAAGTCTTCCAACCAGCCTTTACGGAGCCGCCCGGCACGAACCTCGTCGGCATCCCGGTCAGCAACCTGACGCTGCCGTCGCCCTATGTCGCCTACGGCCGGCCCTACGATGAGCTGTGTGCCAAGCATGTCAAGGACACATTCAAGGCGTCGCGGGTCTACATTGTCGTCTCGAAATCGCTGGCTGCCAACACGGACCGCCTGGACAGGCTTGTGTCTGCCCTCGAAACGAGCGGCACGTCGGTCGTCGGGATCCGCCGCGGCATCACGCCGCACACGCCCTGGACCGAGATTCTGAGCATCACGGCCGAGTGTCGCGCGGCAGACGCGGACTGTGTGGTCACGCTCGGCGCGGGGAGCACGACCGACGGCGCCAAGCTGGTGGTGCTCTGTCTGGCCAACGACATCCAGGAGCCCGCCCAGCTGGCCCGGCTGTCCGTCGAGTCGACCGACATGCCCGCCGACGTGAAGCCGCCGACGGTCCCGCTCATCACGATCCCCACATCGCTGTCGGGCGGCGAGTACTTCAGTCTGGCCGGCGGCACGGACGACACCACGGCGCACAAGTCGCACAAGTACGGCTTCCTGCACTCGGGGATGGGCGCCAAGCTCATCGTCCTGGACGCCGAGCTGGCCACGCTGACGCCGGCCTACCACTGGCTGAGCACCGGCGTCCGCAGCGTCGACCACTGCGTCGAGGCCCTGTGCTGTCTGACAGCGACCAAGGCGGCGGAGGACAAGGCGGAGCGCGGGCTGCGCCTGCTTGTGCCCAGCCTGATGCGCTGCAAAGCAGACTCTGATGACATTGACGCCCGCCACCGCTGCCAAATGGCCGTCAACCTCGCCATGGACAACGTCCGCGCCGGGATCCCCATGGGCGGCAGCCACGCCATCGGGCACCAGCTGGGCCCCCTGGGCGTGCCCCACGGCGTCACCAGCTGCATTTGTTGCGCCGCCGTCATGAAATACAACATCAAGCACGGCCAGAAACAAAACATGCCCGACATTGCCGCCCGCCAGAAAAAGGTGCGAGACATCCTGTGGTCCGAGCCGGACGTCGCGGCCGTGTTCACGGACAACGGGTTGTCGCCCGACACGGCGGACCTTGGCGACCTCGTCGACACCATCGTCAAGACGCTCGGCCTGCCACGCACCCTCAAGGCCGTCGGCATCGACCGCGCCATCATCCCAAAGCTGTCCGTCCGCGCCCTCGACGACTTTTGGGCGCCGACAAACCCCATTCCCCTCCTCCAACCGGAACAGGTGACCGAGATCCTGGAGGCTGTGGCTGGTTGACGATGGAGTGTGTTGTGGTGGAGCAAAGTACAAAGCAACAGTAGTAATAGAAGAGATACGTACTGATGCTATGGATTCTAGTTGAGATTCTAGTTTAGGGCGAGGCTATGAGATGGTGCTGATAAAGGTGCTAATAAACATTCATAACATACGTCGTGTTTATTTGCCTAGCCGTGTATTCGCAGCACATGTACTCATTCAGTCAACCAAGAACACTAAAAGTAGTATCTTGGGCAGACAATATTCAAGGGTCTAGGGTCTTTCAAGGGCCCAGGGTTGGGCCGTTACTAAGATGGGAGGGAGTTGCGCTAGAGCAGCTTAGAGTGTGTAGTGACTGTACTTGCTCTCGACTTCAAAGTGGTGGACTGGGTCTACATCCGCGCGTTCCTGGATCGTGAGGCTATTCGATGACTATTTTGTGCTTCGGCCAACGACAAGAGTGACTAGCGAGAGCATCGCCACTGCCTTGTGCCGTATATGCCGTAATCACGACGCGCTGTCAGGATAGCTCAACGCACAAAATATGGAGGGTGCTGTTCAATTTGAAATTTTTTTTTAAAAGAAATTGTGAGGCTATGCTTCCCATCGATTATCCCCTTCTCATCTCGCCTCCGCCCTTGGCGTTTTCTTCCATCGTCTCTTCTCCACTAAGTAACTTCACCACCTCCTTATCCCAAAATCGCTCAAAATGAGTTACATTTACCTCCCGCCGGAGGTTCGACACGCCATGACGGCGCCCATCTTTTCTGCCCTCCGATGGACTCTCAAATTCATCGCCGAATTCATCCACATCGTCGGGCACGCTGACCTCTTCCCCACAACGCTCTGCCTTGTTCTCGGATTTGTGCTGTATGTCCAGCTGGAGCACGACTTCCTTCGCCCTGCCGGCATCCCCTGCCTCCACCTACGCATTCTTGACCGGCTGCCGACACTCGAGCGCTTTCTCGAAATGCTCGACTTGACCACGGAACTGATCAGGGTCGAGTGGGAACTGGCCTGGGCGCGGGTGCGGAGAGTATGCATCTTCATTTTCGAAGGCGACGACCCCGAGGCCGTCCGCGCCCTCCAGGCGCTCGTTCGCGAGCTGCAGTCGGAGCAGCAGCACGACGTCCAGCGCAGCCGCTGGATCAGCCAGAGACTGGCGGCCCGGATCCGGCGGCTGCTCGGGGTTGCCCAGCGGCTCGAAGTTGTGAAGCTCAACGCCGCCGAGCGGCAAAGCAAGGGCCGGTCGTCCGAGGACCAGCCGTTGTCCACGGCCGAGAGAGTCGTCATCTACATCAAGGTCGTCGTGATGATCCTGGCTCTCAACTTCGTGGCGTCGTTTCTGTTCCCCGTGCTCAATCGCGTCTTCTACGCCATGGTCCACGCATTTCGGGGTGTGCCCGTTTGCCTTTCCCTGCTCTACACCTACCCAATGGCCCTTTTCTCCTACCACTGCGGCCTCCTGAATTACTTTTGGGTTTGGGACCCGGCTCGAAACAACGACAACGACAACCAAAACCGGAACCGGAACCGGGGCCACAGACGCGCCCGTGTCCTCTTTGCCAGCATCTTCAACCACCCCACCGCCGCCTCGTGGGGATTGCTCCTAAATCCCCGCGAGATGCGCCACGTCGTCTGCGAGTGGTCGCTGCTGACCCGCGTCGCACTCTCCGTCAGCCTCTACGTCCACTTCACCAACCAAGCGCCTTTCTGGGAGCCGGGCTTCAAGTTCTTCAAGTCCAAGAACAAAAGCAAGCAGCGCATGCCCCGGCCCACAACCGGCGCGTCCACGTACCGTCTGCAAGACGCACGACTGCACACCTTGGAGACCGTTTTGCTGAACAGAGAGCAAATGAACCAGGTCAACCAGGCAAACCAGGCAATGAGACGCAGGCTGCCGGCTGGCTGGTTCAACATGAGGGGCTTCTGGGAGTGGCTGCGCGTGCAAGCATGGACACTACAATGGCTGAGGGTTGCAGTGGATATTCTCTTCTGGCTCTGATTGGCCAGAGTCGTGTAAGTGAACTTTTCTTGGAAGGTGTATTCTTAGTCAGCAGTGGACGACATCGTGCTTGAATAAAATCTTGAATACATCTTGAATGAAAATAAATATACTTGAAATCGTTCACGATCCATGATGTGAAAGTGCGAACAGGAATAATCAAAATTGTGTTTAAGCAGTACTGCATCCCCTGCTCCTCGTTGTAATATCGTCGGCATCATTCGTCCGGAGGTTGACGCGGCTGGCGTCTTTTGTGTCCATACCCCGCACAATGCACAACAGATCACGGCCGGTGAACACACCGATGGGGATGTGGGGATGTGGGGGAGGGGATAGAATGTGGGTAGAAGGGAAGTCGACAGAAGGGAAGTAGACAGAAGGAAAGTGGACTGAATGCACGGTGCTCGATGCCCGTAAGTCTGCTCGTATTGTGTCTGCCAAAGACGACAAGATATGGCAGCAAACTATGACTTGAACTGTCCCAAAGCGAGTGGTCCGGATTCTTGAAAGTCACAAATGTAACAGTAACAGTAACAGTAAAAAAAGAACAATACAATGTATGATTAGAGTGCAGTGTGTACTTGTGCTGTTCTGTATAGATGTCGCATGTATCGGCATGTAATATCAGATAAATTGACCTGCGCTCTGTGCCTCATTTCCTGTGATTGTGTGTTTGGGTAAGGATATATATTTCTGGCAATTTCTGGCAGCCAATACTGATTTTCCCCCAATAGGCATGTCAGAACAATTCTCAAGTCTTATCTTTCCGTCTACGCTCATCACAGCCTCTTCTTCATCATGAACACCGTCATATCGCTGGCCATTCGGCATCTACCGACGATACTTTTCGTCAGCATCGCTCTTGCTGCTCGATATGCCTGGCAGTACTTCACCAACAAGCGCCTGTTCAAGAGCATACCCTTGCTGGACAAGACGTACGATGGCGAGCCCGAGCACTTCATGTTCCACAGTGCGGGCATGTTTGACGAGGGCTACCACAAACGACGAGACGAGGTTCATCGCATGCGGACACCTGATGGAGACAACATCATTGTGCCGAATGCCTACCTCGACCATCTTCGCCAAAGACCCGACGACGAGATTGACGTCACGACGGCCTTTATGAAGCTGCTCGAGAACGACTACATAAAGCTCTTTCCGAACCACCATCAAACACACATTGCCAACAGCGTTGTCAAGAAGGAGCTGACGCGCAACCTCGTCAAGATCAACCCAGCCCTCTCTAAAGCCGTCGCAGATACAGTGGCCGAAGTGCTGGCCGACGCCTCGGACGACTGGACATCCGTCACCATCCATGCGCGTCTGTTGAAGATCGTGGCCATTGTCTCCGGGCACGTCTTTGTCGGCCCCGAGCTGTGCCGTGAACCTGTGTACTTGGACGCCGCCGTCAACTTCACGACGGACATTGCTGCTGCCGTGCCTGCCGTGAAGCGCTGGCCCTGGGTCATCCGCCCGCTGGCCCGCTATTGGGAACCCCAGCTCGCCAAAGTCGAGGCCCACCGTTCACGGATGCGGGCCTTTTTGGCGCCCGTGATTGCCGACCGCCAGGCCCGCAAGGCACGCGGCGATACGGACATGCCATCGGACACGCTGCAGTGGATGCTCGACAAGACCGAGGCGGAGGGCATCACAGACATTGCCACCATCACCAACATGCAGCTTCTGCTGACCATGGCGGCCATCCACACAACCACGCTGACGACGGCCTACATTCTGCACGACCTTGTTGCGCGGCCCGACGTCGTCGAGGCCTGTCGCCGGGAAATCAAAGACGTCCTGGCCGCGTCGGGCTCGTCCACAGAAATGACCACCCATGCGCTCTTCAACATGAAGCTCGTCGACAGCGTCATGCGCGAGTCCCAGCGCCTCAACCCGCCGTTTGTCGATGCCTTCCGGCGCTACACCCTCAAGCCCGTCCGGCTGCCCGACGGCTCCGTCCTGCCCGCCGGCTGCATCGTCCAGGCCGCCAACAAGGCGGTTCTGCTCGACCCAGAGCTCTATCCTAACCCGACCACCTTTGACCCCTACCGTTTTGTCCGGCTCCGGACCGACCCGGACGCAGACGATCCGCTCGCCTTCAAGAACAGAGAACAGTACCAGTTTGTCAGCGTCACCAAGGAAAACATGAGCTTTGGGTTCGGGCGCCACGCCTGCCCCGGCCGCTTCTTTGCCGCCAACGAAATCAAGCTCATCCTGGCCAATCTGCTGCTGAACTACGACATCAAGGCGCTGCCTGGGGGCGACGGAAAGGACGCGAACATTGGCGTCGGTGGCGGCCCAGACCCAACACGCGAGATCCTCTTCCGCCGGGTGAAGAAGTGAGACAGCAACCAAGAGATGGAAACAGCGGTAGTCTCCTAATCTCCTTGATCTCTTTAATCTCCTTTGAAAATCAAAAGTCGGTGAGAAGGTGGAAGGCGGATGGTGGATCTTGACTTTTGATTCTTGATGGCTGTCCTTCCATGCCATTCCATGTCCATCTCCATCCGTCGGGATGTGTGTTTGCATGTGTTTCTTCTCGTTCTTTGTTCTGTTTACTTTACGTGTAACCATGATGTTACACAAATGTCTTTCTAGTGGGCACTGCCAACGTCTGCTGCTATGGCCGCCAGGGCGTTTGCTATCAATGTCTGTTTTGTTTTTTTGGTCATTGGTTACTCTCTGTTTTTTGTAATAAGAAACTCATCAATTATTTTGACAAATTGTTGGTTGAAAACGTTGTAGATGAAAGAGATCTCGATAGATTCGAAAATGTATGTGTATTGCACTATGACTGCTATCACCGCTGATCCTGTACGACTTCCTGTGTTTTATATATATTTAATTATCTTATTCGTATTTTACTCCTTTGTTTTATACTATGTATAAAATAACTTTAATCTTATACGTATTTTATACCGTTGTTTTATTCTTCGTATAAAATAGTATTCCGTGCATATTAATTAGTCAGTTTAGTCCCTTATTTAATTGGCCCCTTTGTGTCACTGTATTTTGAAAAATATGCTTGTTTATGAAAACATGTCGAACCGACGAATCAGAGGCGCTACAGACATATCCCTTCGACAAGGCTGTATGAGGAAAGCACTGCTGACATAATATTACGAATGCTCTTTCTTCATGAGTGGACAATGCGATGGACTGTATCACAGGTGCTCCTTCCTCAAGTGTCGATTTTGCGACCTAAACATGGCAATCACGGCTGCTCTTTCTTTCTCAGCAGAAGATCAGACCAGCACTTAGCCCCTTTTCAGAACTAGCATTTGCATCGAGTATTTATGTTGTGCGATATCGAGAAACTCCCTTGATAATTTCCTATCATTTTGCGTCTACATTTCTGAGATTTCCAAGATATCGCCATCTATTAGATACACCTCCTCAACAAGGTCCAACTTCTGCGCCCCGCTGATTCCCCCAACCCCTTCATGCCGAATGCTCCACAGTCGCCGACGCCTCCTTGTTGACGGCCGAGTCGGTGCGCACCACATCGGCCGCGGCATCGCGCTTCTGCACTTCCTGAAGGGCCTCGTCGAGGATGGTGGTCTGGTATGACTTGAACTTCCAGGCGCCGACGCGCTTGGCGAACAGCTCGTCGATCTCCTCGAGGGAGCGGCCTTTGAGCTCGGGGATGAAGAAGAAGAAGAAGAGGAAGCAGCAAAAGTTGGAGCCGGCCCAGATGTAGCCGTACTTGGCGCCCTGGATGTGCGAGATGGTTAGCAAATTGAATGGGGGTAAGTTTGGTGGGCAGGTTCAGGGCTAGGGCCATGAACATGAATATGGCAGCGACTCACCCAGTTCAGATTGGTGGGGTTGATAAAGTACGGCGAGCAGAAGCCTGTGAGCCAGGCGAGGAAATAGCCCAGACTGATGGCGGAGCCGACGGTCCAGGACCGCAGGCGGGTGCTGACGAGCTCGGTCGAGACGGGGTAGCTGGCATCGCCGACAAAGGCGTTGTAGGCAAACTGGTACAGGGCGACAAAGGCGATGAGACAGTTGCGGGCAGCAATGGTACCGGGCGCGACGGTGACGGCCACGGCCATGCCCAGCATGCAGCACCCCTGGAAGATGGCGCCGGTCATCAGGATGCCACGGCGGCCCGTCAAGTGGCGCATGGCGTAGATGCCGACGTTGACGCCGACCAGGCCGATGCAGGTGTTGACAATCGAGTACTTGAAGGCGGCGTCCACGGTCAGGCCCGAGACGATCATAAAGTACGTGGCGTACGAGATGACGAACCACGAGCCGGAGCCGGTCTGGGAGGCAATGACGCCGTAGCACAGCAGCGTACGGCGCAGGTCGGTACCGCGGTACATGTCGATGGGCCCGATGGAGCTGGCGATGCGCTTCTCCTCCTCGATGCCGCGGGCCATCTCGACCCACTCGAGCTCAAGCAAATCTTCAGGCAGAGAGTCGCCGCGCAGGGTCTCGAGGGCGGTGCGGGCCTCGGCCTCTTTGCCCTTGTACATGAGATAGCGCGGGGACTCGGGGACAAAGTAGAGGCCGACGGCGAGCAGGGCCGGCACGATGAACAGAGTACCAATGGGGATCTGGTAGGACTGCTTGTCGAGGCGGTTCTTGCAGGCGTTGGTCACGACGGAGCCGACAATGCTGCCAATGTTGACCCACTCGGAAAACAGGGCGACGCAGACGGCACGGAGATGGGCAGGCGCGGCCTCGGCGGTGTATATGTTGGAGAACGTCACCAGGAAGCCGTTGCCAACACCCAGCACGAGACGGCCAAAGTAGACGACGCCCTTGTTCTCAGTGGCGATCTGGATGGCACAGCCCAGGGCTGTCAGGAAACAGGCGAGCCACAGGGCAGGCTTGCGGCCAAAGAAGTGGGCAAAAGCACCGGCGACGAGTGACGAAAGGAATGCGCCGAGCGTCAACAAAGAACCGATGAGCTGCTGGAAGACGCTGCCAATGGCATAGCCGCCGTCGGCGGTCGGGTCAGGATGGCCAAAGACCTTGAGGAAGCCCGGCATGGCCTGCAGACTGGCGACAATGGCCGAGTCGAGGCCGTACTGCATGTTGGCGACGGCGACGACGGCGCAAATCAGAAGGCATTTGCGGTTCGCCCACAGGGACGTCTCAGCGAGAGCGGCCACCATGGTGCCAAGGTGGAGTGTGTCGAGATGTGTTGGTAGTTGGTGGTTGGTACAAAAATGATGGGAAGAAATTGGCCGAAATAGAGTCGGGACGAGTGTCGAAATGGAGAGTGTTCCCGATCCTTGGCCCTCTTCTTGATATATATGTCTGGCACGGACTGCTGGGCCGATCCCGCACGGGACATCATTGCGTCGAAAATAAAAGACAAGAAAGCATGCAAGGCATCGATCCCCTCACACTCCCCGACACCCTCCCCAGGTCTCCTCATGAGCCCGTGGATGCATACATCCAGGATTGAGAAAATGCCACCCTCACCCTCTGGCCTGGCCGTGGTGCATCGTTGATTGCCAATCCTCTTCTCCAATTGATGGGCCGTGTCTGGCCTCCACTCGTTGGTCAAGACTGAGGGCCGTTCTGCCGTCCAGCGCCATCGGACCAATGCCTGCCTTTACTTTTCCTGGTTTTGATTTCCTGTTCTCCAGCTTGCGTCGTCCCAGCCGTCCAGCCTTCTTGTTTTGTTCCTTTCTCCAGTTGGGTCCTTGCCCATATCAGTTCAGACAAGCCGCGTCAAAGACATATCCTTGTCTCGTCAACTTGCATTAATTTGGACGTCTTATCTCCATCGTCTTGCCGCTCTTTTGTCAGGAAATAAACATGTGCACACTTCTCCAGACAAAGTAGTGCGTGACCAGTCCTGGTCGTCGTGTCTTCGGATGACCCCCGCAAAATGTATGAGTCTAACACCGAAAAGACAGAAAAGACAAAAAGACGGGGGTGGCATCCGGGCTTTCGTGGGTGAGGGGCTTGTTGTGGTTGGAAACGTGGAGTCGAGGAGACACGGCAGTTGTTGTTTTTGAGGAGAGAAAGGAACGCAAAGTGGACAGCCATGGCGCACGGAACCAGCCTAGAGCCGGGCCCCTAGACCTGAACTCTAGATATACGACCAAAAACAACCAAAAACGAACCAAAACGACACCAAGCGGCCCTAATGACCAGTTGGTCCGTCTCTGTTGCATCCGATCGGCAGCGGGGCGCCGAAAAACCCAACGACCCAACTTCTCCAGACTGGGCTGCGACGTCCCAGCTCCCCTTTGCATTCATTTTCTTTCCATCTGTCCAAACATCCGTCGTGTATTTCGATTGATGCAGACCGCGTTGCGGCAGCTGACAAAGAAGAAGCTTGTTTCCCCGCACGCTTTGGCATCGCGGGGGCTGCATCGAAAATCAGCATCGCGTCGTCACGCTACCGTAATTGCGGTGTTCTTCACAAGTGTGTGTCCAGCCATTATTGTTGAATACTTCGCATACCCTCCTGTCTCGTCGATTTCTCGGCATCTCGCTTGGCACGGGTACCCTCTTGTGGCCAAGCGATTTGCTTCAGAATCTGTTCGTTCCGACGATGCAGCAATCCAATTTGCTTCACACCATCTCTCACAGGACACTACCAAGCTGAACAGCTCTGCAGGTTCACCAAGACAAGTCCAAAATTATAACAAAAATGCGTATTAATATAACAATACAAAATTCGAAATTCGAAATAGATGAAAATAAAAGCACATCAAACATCCAGAATCATATCGTACACGTGACCAAAAAAGGTCCCAACTCGTACACTCAAAATGCTGTCATTCCTCGAATCCCCGTCAGACGTCTCGCTTGAGATCCCGACAAGATGATATGCATCCATCCAAACATTCCACCATAAAAAGATGCAAGATGCAACCCAGCAATATGCAGACCCAGGTATATGGAGCCGCAGATTAAGCAAAAGAGCAAAAGAAAAAAAAAATGTTAAGCGAGGAAGAATGGGTGGAGTGCGGTCCCTCTCTCAACCCTGCCGCCCCAGTGGTATCTTTGATCATGCCGTAGATTTTAGATTTCTCGTAAATTACACAACCACCTCGTCCTCGTCGGGGTCTTCAAGGCTTCGCCGGTGAGCTGCCTCGGTGACGCGAGCTACGCGGTGGCCGTCCTCGCCAAGAACCTCGAGCTCGTCGTCGTTGATGGGCGCCGTCGACTTGTCTGTGCTGGCTGTGCTGTCGGCGGTGGCCTCGCTCGTGTTGTTCGTGCTGAGGAAGCCGAGGCGCCAGAGACTGCCGCCGGCTGTATTGGTAGTGGAAGCGCTAGCATTTGCGTTGGAGTTGCCCGGGTGCAGAGCCAGCGGTTTGAACAGCGTTGTGCCGTGGTTGCCTTGGCTGCCTTGGTTGCCACTCTCGGTAGACTCGGCCGACTTGTCGTTGCTTGCCGTCGTTGTCTCTGGCATGGCAAAGTCGCCAAACTCTTCGTCATCGTCATCAAGGCCGTCGTCGTTCTTCTGGCCTCGGCCGGCGTCGTCGCCTGATGAGTTGCCGCCGTCACTGCTGCTGTCACGGCCGTCGCCAAACTTTTCATTATCAAAGCCAGACCCCGATCCGCTCGCACCAGCCTTGGAGGCGCCGCCCTTGTCGGCACGGGTCACCATCGACCGCCACCAGCCGCCGCGGTTCCACCCAAGTCCGACACGGCCAACATCGCCACCATTCAGGCCAATATCCTCGTCGTCGTCATCGTCATCATCATCGTCGTCCTCGTCGGCATCCACGTCGTCGTCTTCGTCGTCGGCAAAGGGGTTGCGCAGGCGCTCGCCGCCGCTATCGAGCATGGCCGTCAACGACTTGCTGGCGGCACCGAGAGAGATATCGCCGTCGTCGTCACCAACACCGGCACCACTACCACTACCACTACCCTCCTCGCCGTCTCTGCCGTTTTCTTGTGCGGCGGCTGACTCGGCGTTGCGCTTGTTCATGGCAAGACGGGCGGCCAGCAACTGGCGGGCGCGCGAGGGAGCGACGTTCAATGGCGGCGGCGGCGGTGGCGGAGGAGGAATTGCCGGTGGCAGGAGAGAGTTGGAGGAAGTGTTGAGGGGGTCGGTGTATGCACGGAACTGCAAGAGGACGGTCAGCACGTTGAACTGGTGGCAAACCACAAGAGCACAAAATGTCCACGGAACGAGAGAAAGAGAGCCAGGGATCCAGGAGTCCAAAAGAAAATATTTTGTTGTTTGTTGGGTTTGGTTGAGCTTGTCGAGGTCCACGGTCCGCCATCTATCTTTCTCTTGCCTGGGTAGTTCTATAACAGATAATGCCCAGCATGCACAACCAGCAAACAATCATCACACTCCCAACACGAACTGAAACAATACACCCACCTCCAACGGCTCCAATCTAACCCAACATTGACAGTCCCGCTCCATGAAACGCCCAGGTCCAAGCGAAGTCCAATTGTAACAAGGAGTCAAATCTGGATTGCATCCGGATTGCATCCGGATCATCTTCCTCGTGGCGCTGGGTGTCTTGGTTGGTGAAGCGGCTTGAGGAGGCCGGCATGAGAAAGAATATTCCGCTCCATCATGGTCATGGTCTTCCTGGTCTTGGTTTTAATCCCGGTCCGGCTTTGGTTCCTGTTCCTGGGACTGGGTGTAGTCTATCGAAATGCTGAGTTGTCCAAGGACGTTGACGCGTGCATCCGCGTCGTCTTTCTCGGGTTGACCGCCAACAGTAGTTTCTTCGACATCCTCGGTTGAGGACCCATTGCCGCCGCGCTCCTAGTCGCTGTCGTCGTCCCGGTACTCCGTAATGTCCACGTTGTCCATGCTGCTGATGGCATTGCTGTCGGCCAGGCTCAACCCCCGCATATTTGCGAGCGGCATTCCTGGGTCTTCTTCGCCGTCATTGTCCTGGTCGTCCTCGTATTCCCGGCCGTCCTGGTATTCTTGGTATTCTTGGTCCTCCAGGTCTCTCTGGTCTCTCTCGTCTCTCTGGCTCGAAAGTCCTTCGTCCAAGCCCTCACCAACACTCACCTCGTTGTTAATGTCCTCGTCGTTGTCATCGGCGTCGTCGTCCTCTTCGTCGCTCGAGCTGTGGAAGCCCGACGAAATGCCCGCCGAAATCGAAAAGTGGCCGTCGTTGCTGCCCTGCAGGTCGAGGTTGCTGCTGTCGAGGCTCAGACTGCCGTTGAGGCCAGCCTCGGCCAGAGCGTTGGACGTGCCCTGGTTGTTGCCGAGACCGACCGACGTTAGCGACGAGCCTAGGCCCGACAGGCCGACGGCAGCCAGACCGGCATTGGCGGCGTGGTTGCCAATGGCGACTTCGGGCCGCACGCCGCCCAGTGTGGCATTGTCGCGCTCACGTGTTTCTGTGAGAGTTCCGTCGATGTAGTTTGTCCAGTCGGGCGACATGATTTTGGACACGACCGTCTCCGACAGGAGCTCGGCTGGGTGGCGCTCGGTGAACTTGACGACCTCTTCGGCGATCAGGGTCAAGTGGCCCATGTAGCCCATTCGCATGCGGGTGGCGGCCTGGGACTGCTCCGACACGAGCTGGCCGTTGACGATCTGGGTGGTGATGTCGGCCGACTCGAACAGAGAAATGGCCAGGTGGGGGTTGAAGCCCCGGTCCATGGGGCCGTTGAAGACCTGCTGTACGACGTCGTACACGACGTTGTGCAAAAAGTTGTTCCAGGGGTAGGAGAAGAAGAAGGACAGGATGGTAGGCACGACGCGGTGGTCGACAAACTGCATCTTGAGGAAATCGCCGACGACGGGATCCGACACAGGAGCATCGGGAGCCGACTCGGGGACAGCGCCGCCCTCGCCAGGCTGGTGCGTGACGATAATGGATGCCTCGCCAAAGTCGGCCTCTGCCTCGCCAGTCTCCTGGCTACCCTCAGCCTTTGTCTCCTCCTTCTCGGTCTGTTCCCGCTTGGGCTCGCCAGGGATCTCGTGGGCAAAGATGGCAGGTGTCTCGGTGGGAGGGGTCGTGGTCGGCGTGTTCGTCTCGGCGTTGGCGTTGGCAGTCGTCTCGGCAGTCTTCTCGGCAGGTGTCTCGGACTTGATCTCCTTGTTCTCGTCGGCAGGGGCCGCAGTCAGCTCGGCGGTGGGGGAAGGCGACCGGCGGGACAGGGAGTCGGACAGGCTCGAAATAGTCGGCGTGAACATGATGGACGAGTCGGAGTCGTCGCCCTTCTCCAGGTCGGGCACCATCCGCTTGGCCTCGTCGCCCAGGGCGGGCTCGGTGGCCTCGGTGACAAAGTCGTCGGAGCCCTCGGCCAGGTCGTCCTTGGGAACAGGGACCATCTCGCCCGAAGTGGCGCCTTCGACAGGAACAGCCTTGCGCTTGCTCGGCGACAGAGGCGCAACAAGCAGCTCGGGGTCGTCAAAGTGCTGGTCGTCGCTGCTGGCAGCTGCCTTGTCGTCGTGGGTCTTGAGACGGGGCGAGCTCAGCGGCTCCTCGACAAAGTCGTCCTCGTCCTTTTCAAGGAACGACGGTGTTGTTGATGCACCGGGCGACTGCTTCGGGCGGGTGGGCAGCTCGAGCTCGCGGGGCTGGTCGTCCTCGCCGAGTCCGGCGGCGTGGGTGACCTCCTCGAAGCCGTCCTCATCGGCAGCCGAGGCGTTGGTGACCCCGAGTCGGCGACCCTCGTCCACAAGCGATGTGTTGGCTATGCTCATGGTAAGCACGTCCATGTTGGAAGGGTTGGCTTCTTCGCCACGGGCAAAGCCTAGCTTGCCCTCCGCACGGAGACGTTTGCGCTGGGCATCGCGGGCGGCAATCACTTCTTCGGAGCCGACCTCGTTGAGCAGGCCCATGTTGCTGCAGTGCAGCAGCTCGGCCATGAGCTCGCAGGTCTTGAAGCGGTCAAAGCCGAGCGGCTCAATCTTCTCACCAAAGGTCGAGTTCAAGCGAGACTTTTGGGCGGGCGCGTTACTCATGAGCTGCATAAAGTTGGGCACGTTCTGGGCAAACATGCGCAGCAGAGTACCCAGGTAGATGGGGTCACGGCTTGAGGGGATCGAGTTGGCTTCGGTGCCAACATCGGGATCGTAGTCAGAATTGTTTTTCCGGATAACCTCAATGACGATGCCAACGCCCACGGTAAGAGCGTTGCCACCCTTGAGCATGTACCCGATGAGCTCGTCGATGCAGGGGTGCGACACGAGCTGGCGCGTGAGCTCGTTGGGGCCGATGCAGGTCTGTTCGTGCTGGGTGGCGTTGGCAGAGACAGTGATAATGGCCTTGATAAAGTCGCCAGCTGACGTCTGTGTTGCCCAGCTGTTTTCGGGGCTGAGGAAGGAGATGAGGGTCGGCATGATGTCCTGGGTGTAGAGCCACTCGACGATGCCCTGGTAGGCCTCAGGGCGGTCCAGCGTAATGATCTTGAGCAGCAGGTCCATAATCATGGGGCAGTCCACATGACGCAGCATGTCCTGGACGGCGCCATCCAGGCTCTTCAAGAAGTTGACCATGTCCTCGACCTTCTTGTCAAACAGTGACTCGTTGACTTTGGTAAAGTAACTAGCCTGCAGCGGGTCGAGAGGGGCGGGGCGCTTCAAGAACTCCCAGAACTTGGTGAGCTGTGGGCGGCTGTCCGGATGCAAAAGGGTGTCGCAGATGGCCCAGTTGTCTGACGACAGGATCTCGCACGAGACAAAGGCGTAGCGCGTGCGCTTCTTCTCGGCCTCGTCGTCCTCGTCCAGAACGGTATCAGTGGCAGACGAAGACGCACGTGAGCGGCCAAAAATGCGTGGCCGGCCGCGCTCCGATTCCTCGGATGACTCTGCCTGGGCGTCGCTGTCGCCGCTACCCTCTGTCTTGGTTGCCGTATCGTCCGTCTTTTCCTCCTTGTCTGCCTCCTCGGTCTTTTCGGAGGCGGGCGCCGGCTCGGGCTTGGGCGCGACGACGTACTCTAGCAGTTTTAGGATGACATCTCTCTGACGCAGGTACTCGAGCAACTTGTTGTTGTGTGCCTTGACATCGCCCAACAGATCGCCCTCATCGAGCAGCTCCTCTAATGTAAAGTCGGGGCGGTCGAGGATGGTGTCGATGGGAGATATGTTGGCGTAACCGCCGAATTTCCAGAACATGGTGGCAGTATTAGAGTCCTTTACGCCGCAGTGCCGGTCCTTTCAAGACACGAGCACTGGACGAAGGGTATGAAGGAGTGGTGTTTGTAGAGAGTTGCACAGCTCGCGTCGGATGGCGAACTCGCGAATGGGATCGTGAAGACTCGTGAAAAGAACCGTGGATCAAAATATGTAGCGTCCGTCGTGGATGCGTCGTTATCGTTGTCAATGCGGAAGAAAACCCTAACAAGCCGTCGACCGGGCTAGATGCTTTTCTATAGATACTGGAATGCAACAGAAACGGTAAAGGGGGTATGATCGTAAAAGGGATGGGTATCTCAATAGTCTAGCAGGATAACTGAACGAAAGAAAAAGAAAGGTTAGCAACAGGAGAGGTTGTGGCGGTGACGGCAATGTGACGAGATAGGAGGCTAGGCGACGCAGTTGTGCACCAAGCCCCTCAATGTCGGGTGTGGATTGTGAGTGGATGAGTGAATGGCTGAATGAACGACGACAAATGCCTGCTGCCGATCGATCTGCGACTGTGTTGTGTGCTTTGTGTTTTGTTTTGTGTTTTGTGTTTCGTGGCTTCGTGGTCGGATGTCGTTCCGCAAACCCTCACGCCTTGATTTCGTCCAATCTTTCTCTTTGGGTTAGGTTGTCGGCCAGTGCTGTGTAATCCGACATTTGAAATTGCGTCGGCGTTAGGTTGGGCTTCGCTTCGTTTTGGGTCATGCGCGTCAGATGTCGTATTGCGGGCAACGGGAAGAGACAACGTCGAACGAAAGAAAACACTGAGAAGATTTTCACGATTGAAAAGACGCCGTCGCAAAGATAATGCTGGCGCGAGGGCCTCTCGTCGCATTCCAGTGCGATACAGGGACAATCTAGGAGGTAAAAGGATCTGAGTCGGTTTTTCTTTGGCGTGGCAGAGATAAGGCGCCAATCGATCCAAAAGGGGAATGGGAAAATCGAAAATCGGAATCACAACAGCATCGTGTCGGGGAGCAAGTTTTCGTTCTGTGTAGGCCGTCGTCGTCGTTCGCATCGCAGGATCGGGCTTCGGAGCAGGCAGTCGGTCGCGGAGAGGGGGGAGGGGTGGCGTCGAGGTCGAAAAGGAAAGCAAAATGCAGGACTCGAGAAAGACTCACAGAAATCGCCAATTTGGTCGTATTTGGGTTTTTGGGTTGTGGTTTTGCCCAGGGAAGAATTAAGAGAATGGAGGGGTAAATAAAAGACAGTGGGAATAATAAACAGTACAAGAAAAGAAAGGAAAGAAAGAGAATAGATGGGTTGATACAAATACACGATGCGTCGATTCGTGGTTGTGGGGTTGGAGGAGGAAGAGAAAGAAGAGGTCAGGGAGAAAACGTGGTGATGTCGACAAAAGGAGGGAAGAAGATTCGCACAGGCGAAGTTGCTGGGATACAATGCGGCACAAAAGGGAAAATGATGAAAACCAACAGGGGAAAGGGCCGAGTGTGTGTGTGTCCAGAGTGGCAGGTGCGGCCCAAACAGCGAAAAAATCCCACAGTGGTCGCGTCACGCTTGCCTGTTCAGCGCTGAAGAAGAATTAAAATTAAATGCAAATTAATTGGGGAAATCCCCGGAAGCACCAAAATTGCGTAGGACAAGGGATGGTCCAGGTGGTGTCCAGCGGGCCTCGTAAAATGAACAAGGGAACGCCCAAAGCTCCTTGTTGTTGGTTCTTGGTTTGGGCTGAACAAGCGGAAGGAGGGGTGTGACCAGTGTTTCTTCCAGGTGGTTTTGGCAGGTGCGACAGACCTTTAGGGCACGTAGGGCATTTCACGAACTGAGGGCAGCTCGGTGGGAGGGGGAAAAGCAGCCTAGGGATTGGCCGAAACAGGGGCGCCAGCAGCTTCGAGGATAAAAGTGGGACCTTTGTTTCTTGGTGTGGGCCCACAGCGCACGCGGGAAAGGCGCACCGCACATGCCCCGAGAACAGGGCAGGCGCGCGCAAAAGGGAAAAGGGAGGGGAAGGAAAGCGTGGCAACCGGGTCCGTCCCCGACAGCGGATTTGCACTGTTGGATCCCAAATGGCATGGTGATTAATGGAAGGGACCTTGAGGCTGCGAATGCGATAAAAACAGGTAGAGTTGATGCTCACGATCTCAAAGTCCATAAATATTCTTGGACCAGTCGTCGCACGTCCCTGTCCTTGTTGTGTCACTTCTTTGTGAACTGTGAACAGCACACTTGACAGGCAGTAGTGACACAGTGCGGGCATTTAGTGGACGGTGTAATTCCCGTATCGGTGAATGCGGGTACGACATACTCTGATTGCAGACAACATAAGGGCTGTTCCTCGACGCAGACAAGAACAAACATACAATCCTACAATATTCAAATCCAACAGGACATCTTTTTCTAAAATGTATGAAAACGTCTTCATTATATAACTTGCCAAACGTTGTGAAATACAAAATATCGTTGAAGGCTCAGGGCAATGTATTTCTTCGTCTCGTCGCATCCTCATCGCCCTCATCATTTTAACCCTCTGAACACTGGCAATACTTACAAGAAGGAACGAAGAACGAAACGAAATGTATACTTTTTGAAACATTTCTCTCTTCTTTCAACAAGGCAAATCCCTCCTCATCACCCACCAAAATGTGCTCCATCAAGTGGACCACGGTCAAGTTCTCTTGCTGTCACTGGATCGCCGTGAAGGACGGCAAGGAGTACTGCCAGTCCATGTTCTGCACAGAGATTGTTCGCAGCGCCAACATGCTCGAGGTTGGCCACTGGTGTGCTGATTGTGTCAAGCAGCAGACTGAGGTGCGGGAGATTGTGATGCCGGATGTCGAAGTGCCTTCTGTCTTCTAATAAGAATATCCAAAACTTCCGTCCACATTAAACCCTTTCCATTGAACACCCGTGACAAGCAAAGTCAGCCAGCCGTCTATTTTCTGTGATATGTGATATGAGAATCGTTTATTTAATTACGAAAATTTTATTTGATTAAATGTGAGAACAATTTAATAAAAAATTGTTTAGAATTATTCATCAACAACAGAATCAAAACAGTGATAAAAAATTGTAAAAAAATTGGAAAAATAAAGACAAGACGTCCTCAATAAACAAGATATGAAAGCCATGAATGGCGACATAAAAAAAGCAAAACGTGCCAAAAATGCTGCTTCAAGGAATGCCATTACAAGCTTAACTTCTAGCAAGTGAGCTTGTCCACAACAGGAAATATTTGCCTTATTCCAACTTACACTCTGGCCGATATCAAATGAAAAGGACCATGGGAAATCTACACGAAAGACATTTACCAATTGGTCCGATTTTTCTACCCCAGTCAGAACAAATGGTAATACCAGAAAGATTCGGGCATATGTGCATACTAAAACATACCTTCTTCTTCGGCCTAGGAGCAAAATTGAAATAAAGCTCTGGTTCAGGCTCTGGTTCCGGCTCTGGTTCAGGCACTGGTTCGAGGGCAATTTCCTCTGTATGCGGCATCATGTCATCTGTAATGTCTGGGCTAGGTGGACGAGAAATCACCGATCCTACATAGACACAGACAGATGTAAATAGTCAGCTCATGTTGGGGAGTTATTTCCATTTTAACGCGCTGAGACGCATTCACAAGATACGAGAATACATTCCAAGAACAATTTAAGGATAATTCAAGGTCATTGCACATACCGTCCTCAATTTCTGGGATGCGGTGTTTGTCCAAACACCGCAATTCCTTCTCACACCTCTCGAGGCACGTTTGCTTTTCCATGAGGCGGAGGCGCTCAGCGGAAGCCTCCTTGTTCTCTCCAGCAATAATAGAAATCTCTCCATCTGCGATGGCGTAGATCGAGTCTGGCGTGAAGAGCCCGGGCAGCTTCCGCAGGAGACAGTTTTCGATGACCAGGACGCTGATGTTGTCGACAAAGCTTTTGAGAGCAACCTGGATGACGAGAATAAAGATTTAATAAGGGAGTTAATAAAAGGAGTTAATAAAAGGAGTTAATAAAAGGAGTTAATAAAAGGAGTTGATAAAAGGATTTAATAAAGGACAAAAGTCCACCGCAAATGCACTGCGCCTCCTTGATTATCACTGACCTTGTAGTATGCCTCCATGTAGTCAATGGCATCGGAGGCGGCGACGCACTGCATATCGGGCTCAGTCGAGCTCATGACAAGCCGGACAATATCTTCGGTACAATCATAGCCTTGTATGGGACGTCGGGCCAAGTCGGCCCTCACTTTGTCTTCCAGCCTCTTGTTGCGCACTTTTTGGACAGTCTCGGTGAGGTAGTGGTTGTATGTCACAGGATGGCCGTAAAGGTTGGCAAACATGATTTTGTCTATTTCAGCGTGTAAAATTTTCTTGAAGGAGGCCATGGCGGGCTTTATGCGAGACTGCATGACCTTTTCGGCTGTTTCCTGGACAGCGATGTGGTGGATGATGGCGGAGACTGTGAAAGTAGAAGACTGTAAGACGTTCTCGACACAGACTTCAGCCAGAGTGCCCCAGTTTTTGCACTGATCTCTGAACAGGTCGCCGACGACCATGGGATTGAATGTTCCGGGAAGCTCGCGACCTCTGGACTTGGCGATGACTTCCTTCACTTCGGCAATGTAGTCTTTGCGGCGGATGAGCTTTCCCATGCTGTCGTCGATGTCCTCGTCGTCAGTGTCGTCGCCGACAATGGTGCGAGTCTGGCCTTTGTCGTGCATGTCCTTGGCAAAGCGAGTGAGGCGGTTCTGGACAACTGCCCGGAGCCGGCGGCGGTAGCTTTTGTCATCGGGTGTCTCCCTGTCATTGTCAACACAGTCCTCCTTCCGCATAAGAACATTGCCGAAGAAGGAGGTGTCGGTGTAGCTGCCATGTACGGCGGCCGTCACCAGTTGCGAGAACTGGCTGCTGATGCGGCTCAGATACTGGCGCTGCTCGAGGATCGTAGCCCTCGGCGTGCCCAGACGAGCAAGACCGGTCTTGCAGTCGCCCAGCAGCGAGTCCACTTCGCCCAGAATGGCCGGCAGCTGCACCAGGATGTGATCCATGAGGACGGTACTGAGTCGTGGCCGCAGCGGGCCAATGCCCAGGTTGGCGGGCGCCACGGCCAGCCATGCACTGCCGGGCGCCGAAAAGAACGTGGACTCGGCCAAGTCGCGCTCGGCACTGGTGGCGTTCTTCATGTCGTGGCCTCTGTTCTTCAGGACGTGCCAGCCCAGCTGGAGGTGGACGTCGCGGTTGCGGGCCATCTTGACGAACGCGAGCTCGCTGTCGGACCC
This sequence comes from Sporothrix mexicana, assembly GCA_021396375.1. Classification (NCBI taxonomy): domain Eukaryota; kingdom Fungi; phylum Ascomycota; class Sordariomycetes; order Ophiostomatales; family Ophiostomataceae; genus Sporothrix; species Sporothrix mexicana. The sequence goes on from WNYC01000030.1 coordinate 295,090, forward strand.
TGCATCGAGCTTGTCGGGCTTGGTGATGAGGCCGAGCGTGCGGGCACCCCGAGGGTCGACTTCGCGGGCGAACCGGGTCACGGCCTGGTTGGCGAAGTCGTAGGCGGCCGAGACGACAGCCAAAATGATGCTGCGGGGCCGGACCATGTAGTCGAGGACAAGCTTCTTGACAATGGGGGCCTCGTCGGCCGACTGCTCGGCGTTGCCGGCCTCGAAGAGGCCAGGAAGGTCGACCAGTGTCAGGTCCTGCTGCGTGGGGCCGGAAAGTTCGATGCGCAAGACGTCGTTGCTGAAGCGGCGGCTGTGGCCCAAAATTCCGTGGAACTCATCATCCACCGGGCCATCAATGAGGCCCATGGCCTCTTTGGCGGCTTCAATGACGGGACCGACGTCTGGATTCTCGGTGTCGAGGACCGCAGTAAACGCCATGAGCGTCTCTTTCTCGGCGGCACTGCGGCTGTCATGGGGTGCAATGGACACAACGACACTCGACTCTGGCTGACGACGGAGGATCAGCTCGGTGGCAAAGCGTGTGCACAGGTTGTCTTTGGTGGGAAACGAGAGACCGGAAATGGCTTCGAGGACAGAGCTCTTGCCCGACGACTGGTCGCCGCAGACAATGATCTCGGGAAGACCAACATAGCGGCCAAGACCTTGGGAGCGGAGGCTGTCGATAATGTCGAGCACGTCTCGGTAGTCCTTGGACTCAATATTGATCAAGCCCATGATGGACCTGGGGAGGACTCAGGAGAGGACGGGTAGGATGAGATGGCAAGGATTGTTGACGAGGGGTCGCTGGGGGTAGGGCGGGATGTTTGGCTGGGATTCTGGGAAGCATGAGAGCATGAGATAAAGAGGTCATCATAATCCAGGGGGCACATATTTATGTTCTAATTCAGATAAGATTTTGTTACGGACATGGCCCCCGACGGGCCTCACCAAAAGGCCTAGGCGACAACAACACCGGCCCCTCAACGGGCACGAGTTACGAACATGGTCCCCACGGGCCTCACCAACAGGCCAGGGCGACAACAAGGCCGACCCCTCAAACGGGTACGGCGGATCTATGATACGAACGCAAGGACGGCGGTGCAGGTGTAGCTGAAAGGCAACCGCCTTCTCCTGACGATACATTGGGGGCCGTTTTCTGCACATTCAGATATCTTCCCACCAATGACCATGCATCTCGAACCGCTTCCCCTCCAAGATGCATACATTCTTGGGGCGCCCAATTAACCTTAGGCGACAGGACATGCCACGTTTCGCGCACTGCCACACATGTCTTTCCGTAAGTTCTGTTCTGCTCTCCTCTCCTCTCCGCCCCTCACCTCCCGATCCTTGCTCAGAGTTACTGTCCCAGCCCAACTCGCCAAACTGTCAGGATTCAGGAATCAAGACTAATCGCATCGCCAACCATCGTCCATCGCCGTTCTTGAATACACAACAGACTCCCAAAGGACACACTTGTGCACACCCGTCATCTGCCGACGTTTCTGTGGCAGTCATGGGTCGCAAAACCCATGCAGAACGCCTTGAAGGCGACGATCGAGTGGTGTCCCCAAACCCGACGAAGCCGGAAAAGACGTCTAGATTCCGCCGCAAGTTCAAGGAACTGATTGGAAAGTCCCCGAAGCAGTCCGTGTCTGCCGTTTCAGTCGATTCTCTGTCATCTGAAGAGAAGGCACAACACGCCATCGTCGTGGCGGACACAAAGCCGCAATCTACTTCGAGCCTCCCACAAGAAGTGAAGCCGAGCACTCCGCCAGAGGTGCAACTGAATCCCCTACAAAATGATCTTCCGGAGCCTTCACAAGAAGAGCATCTGAGCCAACCACAAGAGGCGTCGCCAAGCCCACCAAAAGAAGCTGCAAAGGGCCCATCACCGGACCTTCTTTGCACAACGCCGCCGTCACCTACACCTATTGCACCATCCCTATGGGACGAAGCATACTCTATGCTCACTATCAAGAAACCGCAACTTGTGAGCGAATACGAAGTTTTGCTGAAAAAAGAAGGACATACGCCAGGTCTGTATCCCACTATCGTGATGGGGCGAGGTGTGCCATCGAAAAGTCTTGCTAAATTTATTGCTCGCAGACAATAATTTGACCATCGACAAATCCAGCACAAGGCAAAGCCAGCTGAACACCGTCATACAGCGGGGTCTTTTGCGAATGGAAGAAATGCAGCCAAAATACACTATTGCCGGTCATCAATTCAACCTCGTCGAACAAGCTGCATCCGCTGCCAAAGTGATACTGTGGGCCAAGGAATGGATCGCCGGTGCCGTTGAAGCTTCACCAACCGCATCAATTGCCTGGGCCGGCGCCTGCCTGTTTCTTCCCCTCCTCACAAACCCGTCAACAGCAGCTCTGGCGCGAAGTGAGAGCTTCATGAATGTCACTTCCCGTCTGCAGTACTATGTTGCGTTGGAACCGATGATTCAACAGCTCGGAAAGGATTCCGGTGTCCCAGAAGCCTTGATGGGCGAGGTCCAAAATCGCATTATCGAATTGTATCGACAGATTCTTGATTTTCAAATCAGCTGTGTCCTGAGATTCCATCAGAGCGCCATCAAAGTCTTTATCAAAGACATCATCCCAGTACACGACTGGAAGCAAGCAGAGTCAGATATCAAGAAGATAGAAGATGCTATCTGCCGTGACCTTGACGAGATCAATGGGCTGGCTGCAAGACAGGTAGCCGACGAAACGCGACAAAAGTTGGAAGTCCTCAATCAGTCGGCCAAAGAGGCGCTCCGTGCTCTGCATGAGCTAGAGTCAACCAGTGCCCAGCAGCTGGCCATCATGAAACAAAGCCTGGATCTCCAACAGGCAGCCGCTGTGAAGGCGCTTTCGGACGAGCAAATGAAATGCTTACAACTATTCCGGCTCACCAGCAGTGGCAAAGATGTCACATACGAGTGGTACAAGGATCGTGTTGAGGACCGTGTTGAGAACACATGCATGTGGCTTCTCAACCACGATCACTTCCATCAGTGGTTGTCACAGGACGCAGGCCCCCTGTTGATTTCTGCTGACCCTGGATGTGGGAAGTCGGTTCTGGTAAAACATCTCGTCAACCATGAGCTACCAAAATGTCAATTTGCCACCATTTGCTACTATTTCTTCAAAGACCAAGATCAAATGACGGCCTCCCAAGCTCTCTGTGCCCTGCTCCACCAACTATTTTCTCAGATCCCAAATCTTGTCAAACATGCGATGATTAAACATCGGCAGAACGGGCCTGGTCTCGTCAATATGAAAGCAGCGCTCTGGGAGATTTTCGTCGATGCTGTTTGCGACCCGGATGCGGGACCCATCATTATTGTTCTGGACGCTTTGGATGAATGTGACGACGACGAGTTCACGTTCTTGATTGACAAAGTGAACTACCTCTTTGGACACCAACTTGCAAGTGGGCCAGTCAAACTCAAGTTTGTGATGACGAGTCGGCCGTATGCTCAGATTTTGTCTGAGTTTCGAACACTGCTTTCCCAGTTCCCGCAAATTCATATTCCCGGTGAGGAAAAATCAGATGAAATCCGTGACGAAATCGACCTCGTCATTGCCCACCGAGTGGATCGGCTGGGAAAATCTCTCAAATCTGAAACAAAAAAGCACCTTCTGGAACACCTGCGCAGCATTGAGAATCGCACCTACCTTTGGATTTACCTCGTGCTGGACAACCTGGAACAACACCTTAAAAAGGGATTGAAAAGGACCAGAGTCGCGATTAACGACGTCATAAACCACCTGCCAAAGAGTGTCAATGACGCTTACGAGCAAATACTTGGCCAGTCTCCAGATAAGGCAAAGGCTAGGAAGGTGCTCAGCATCGTTCTAGCAGCACACCGTCCTCTCACTGTTGCAGAGATGAACATAGCCGTAAACGTCAATGACCAAGTGCGCTCATTTTCAGGCATCGACATTGATGACGAGAGCAACTTTCAAACGACACTGCGATCCTGGTGTGGACTGTTTATTTCCATATACCAAAATAACGTGTATTTCTTACACCAAACAGCACGAGAATTCCTTATGGCGGAGTCGGAAAAGGATATTCCTTCAAGTCATTGTTGGCAGCGTTCCATCACAAAAGCTCAGGCAAACACTGTTCTAGCCGAAGTCTGCGCTTACTATTTGCATCTTTTCGAGTACGAGACGGCCGAACCATCATGGCAAGAGTTTTCTCAGCACTCTTTCGATTCTTTTGGACGGCATGATTTTAAGACCTGCGTTGATATGTTGACTGGTTTCACGGAAGTTTCTCCTGACCTCTTAGAATACACCATTGAATACTGGGGTGACCACATGAGAGACGCGAACATTGCGGAGGACGCACCAATACAAAGGGTCGTGATGAAGACGTCCCAAATCGACTCCAAGAGTAATCTCGTCCTGGCCAGGTCGGGACGTGGCCCGCGACGAGATAAGACATACTCTGAAATTCTATTTACTTCCCATCTTGGGCTGTATACGACAACGAAACTCTTTTTACAGGCAGGTTGCAGTATCAATGAGGGCGATGAATGTCGGCCATTGTATATGGCCGTCGCCGGAGGACACACTTCCACTGTGCGGTTGCTGATCGAATATGGTGCCGCCGTGAATCTAATACACGACGCGCCCTTCACAATGCTGCACTTGGCTTCTATCCAGGGATACAGCGACATCGTACAGCTATTACTCACAAACGGTGCTGAACCCGGTATCCGAGATGAATATGGCAGGACACCATTGCATAGCGCTGCTAGCAACGGACGTACCCAGGTTGCCCACCTGTTGCTCAAATTTGGTGCCGAAGTCAATGCCCGGTCAAAAGACTTCGAAACGCCACTGCATTGTGCTGCTGACCCATACAATGCTCCCGAGGTCGAAATGGTGCGTTTGTTGCTCGACGCAGGTGCTGAAGTCGACGCTAAAACCAGCAGTGGCGAGACGTCGTTGCATCGCGTTGTTCGATATTCCACAGGTTCCTTCGAGGTTGCCCAGTTATTACTACAAAATGGTGCCAACATCAATGCTCGAGCAGATAATATGAAGATGCCGTTACATATTGCCGTATCTTCTAGAAACACTGCAATGGTGCGGCTACTACTTGAACATGGCGCTGAAATCAATGCCCGAGATGATCAGGATCGGACAACCTTGCACTTTGCTGCATGTGACCCACGGGTAGGGCGATTGAGCCTAATAGAGCTACTGGTCGATAAAGGTGCACATATCGAAGCACGGGATCGGGAGGGCAGGACGCCGTTGCACGCGTTTGCCGAACTTGGAGACAATGAATCGGTCGTTTTTCTTATCCACAACGGCGCAAACATTGACACACAGGACATCAACAACGAGACACCGCTGTTCGCGGCCGCGAAAGGAGAATTCGGACATATTGCAGAGCTGCTTGTTAAGAATGGCGCCAAGTTCGAGGCGCAGAGTGCGATTGGCGGGACAATATTGTTAGCCGCTGTCCAAGGAGACCTCACAGGCTTTGTGGAGCTCCTCATTGAAAAAGGCGTGAACACTGACGCAGAATGGTTTCGTGCTCATACACCATTAGGGCTTGCAGCGTACAAAGGCAGCGAGTCAGTCATAAGGACACTTCTCGACAAAGGCGCCAATATCGAATCCTCAGATAGAGAGGGACGAACACCGTTGATGCGCGCCACGGATCAGGGCAAGCAGTGTGCAATGCAGATACTACTCGAGAACGAGGCCGACCCAAATGCAAAGGATGTTGCTGGGCGCACAGCATTGTTTTACGCAGTTAACGATATTATTTGGACTCGGGGGGATGATTCCTTCTCTAGACACCTTGTTGGAATATTGCTTGACCATGGCGCTGATCCCAACATACAGGATAATGATGGGATGACGGCTTTGGATATAAACAGTGGGTGGGGACTCACTGCTGAATTGCTGAGGTCGCACATGGCAAACTCGTCTTAGGTTAGGCATCTTGTAACTTTGTTCGTTTTCTTTTCCTTGTCCTAGTTTACTTTTCTTTGCTTATCGTTGTCTCTAGCCTGTACATGTTGTCTCTATCATGCCTGTGCCTCAACATTGCCGACTTGCACACTATTTTGCTCATTTGACTTCTCTACAAGCCTCTCCTCCTTCTTCTCGCCAGCATCAAAGTATGGACGTTCGGCCTGCGGCGTGATGCGCAGCATGTGGCGGCGAGTCACGCCTTCCTGGACGGCAAAGTCGCGAAGAGCGGAGCTACAATGTCAGTGGGATACACTTTCAACAAAAATAGAATTTAGCAAGTTGAAAGGACAACATACTGCTGGGTGTTGCGGTTGTCGTAGATGACGACGGTGCCGGGCGTCCAGTGGACGCGCAGGTGCCAGTCTTGGCCGTGCTCAATGTGGCTGTACAGAAAGTTGAGGATGGTGGCGCTCTCCTCCTCCTTGAGCCCCTGGATGCGGCGCGTGTACAGGCGGTTGACGTACAGCGACTTGGCGCCGGTGACGGGATGCGTGCGCACAATCGGGTGCAGCGTCTCGATCGGCTCGCGGATGTAGCGGTCGCGGTGCTCGTGGACCGATGCCTGGGAGACGCCGGAGTGCAGCGCATACTTATCGTGGAGGAAATCTCGGAAAGAGGGGGAGAGAGCGTTGTAGGCGGCCGTCGTCGACAGGTACAGTGTGTCACCACCCGACGGCGGCACGTCCAGCGCCAGAAACGTGGTCGTGCCCACGCCGTTGACCTCGTAGCTCATGTCCGAGTGCCACTTGATGCTGCTGATGTTGTTCTTGATCTCGTGGTCGACGGCGCCGGCGACAAAGTCGCGGTAGACCGGCAGCAGCGCCGGGTAGTCCTTGATGTGGCCGCCCATCTGGTGCACGTGCAGCCGGCCAAAGTGCTGGCCGTACGCCAGCTGCCGGTCCGGGCCAATGTCGGCAAAGTCTTGGCCTTTGAAAACGACGACGCCGCGCTCGGCCGCGAGGAGGGCAAGCTCGTCAAGCTGGGCGGGGCTGAGGGCACTGAGCTGGACGCCCGTGATTTCGGTGCCAATCGCCGGCGTGATCTCGGCCACGCGGGCGCCGGAGTCGACCAACAGCGCCTTTTTGGCCGGGTCGGCCCGCAGACCGACATCGTGGTGGACAAACTCTTCGAGGGGCGGCTCTTTGACCAGGGTGTAGTGCGGCAGATAGGCCGAGTATTTGTACTGTATCGTTAGGAGGAGTTATGAAAGGAGAAAGGTGAAAGAATAGGGATAATGATAATTGTTGAACACACCTCATTCCCCTTGTATTCAACCGACGTCTCGGCGGCTGCTTGGACAGGCTTCTCGGCCACTGGCTTCGCTTCAGCGACCGTGATGGCCGGTGCTGTAATGGTTTCGGTGGCAGACATGGTGGATGTGTCGTAGGTGTATCGTAATCGTCGCTCTGTTGGCTTGTGTGAGCCGTTGAAGTTAAAAACAGTTAACGTTAAAAATTATGTGCACGCAAAGTATATTCTGCACAAGCAGTTTACGGCCGAGGAATTGACGTTACGAGCTGTGCGCACAACTTGGACCGATGCAACGCATTTATCTACATTTGTTCGTTTGTTCTTGTGCTGTCTGTCATCACGTCCTGGGCGCTGTATTCCCGGTGATCGGTGCTCGGTCGGCACCCACACCCGCCCGACTTCCATGTTGAGCAATCCAAGGACTCTCCCCGCACATCTGTGCTGATGACGAGCTGGGATCGCCATCTGGCGACAACCAGGACGTTGGCTCCGGTCGCGTAAAGATGGATGCATCGCGTCGAAAAGGTGGGTAGGATATGAAGGATATCTTTTGTCGGACGTCGTCGGAGGGTTTTAAAAATTTCCATTTTGGGAAATCAATTGTCGTCTTGTCGTCCCCGATATATTTGACAGATACCCGTTTCCTGAGATTGTTTTGACTGTAGAGCGCTGCTGCCAATCTCGTGATCGGCGGGAAAAGTGACAGCAGTTGTTGATGCCAGCCTTGCGTGCTGTGGGGATCGACCAATCAGGAGCTAGGAATTCGACGAATATGGGAATCCCTGGCACAACGTGCAGGTGTCAAACAGGCATCCGCATCGTTCTGTCTTATCTACTCCGTACATTACTACCTCTTCCCCCTTTTCTCTTCTTTCTATCTTTTTTATCTTTTCTCACATCTGCAGATCATCGCGTCGGCTGGCAGCCATATGGCGAATTGCCAAGTATGCGCCCGTGGGGGTTGCATTTCTACTCCATCTCATGTGTTTTTATCTTTAGGGTGCTTCCTTTCTCATGGCAATTGCCGGCCAAATGATATTGCCGGCCAGAATTGTCCGACATTGTTACTCTTTTTGGAAATTGGCCAAGAAGAACACGACGACAATGGATGTCCTGAGGTTAGCTTTGTCTTGGTAATCAGTATAAAACCAACGCCAATGCAATGACGTTCTCTTCATATATAACGAGTAAACAGGGCTGGATGGCGACACCGACTACGCAGGATACTGGAATGCCGATGGAGGACGAATTGGTTGCATTGAATCTAGAAAGTTTAAGCTTGGAGTGGACACTCGCGTCGCTTTGAATCTTTAAATATAATACGGATGACTTGAAGATGTAAATGCCGGTATGCTTGACATCCCGCGGTCGTAAGTTTGTTCTGCGATCGATTTGCTTTGCCCACACTTAGCCACCATGGCTTCCTCGTCAACTCACTCTGTCGTCGATGACAGCGCGCCGACAAAGACAAAATCAGCAGCCGTCAACCATGCCGTCACGGAAGTCGACTCGGACGGCGCCTTGATCCAGTCGTCTCGCTCCGAATCACCAGAAGCACCATCACCATCGTCTCCTCCCAAATCATCCTGGTGGCGGTTCCTTGTCGGCCTCGTCTGGGACTCGGTCGAGGGCGATGCGCGCAACCGCCGCTATGTCCAGAAGCTTGATCTGTTCTTGTTGTAAGTGTACAATGTCGACCTTTATCGATCCACTTTGCATTTTGAAAACATACTAACGGCCAGCTCCTACATCTGCTTCGGCTACTTTATCAAGTACCTGGACCAGCAAAACTACAGCAACGCCTATGTCAGCGGCATGAAGGAGGACCTGGCGCTCTACGGCAACGAGCGCAACTGGATCGTCACGTACTTTAGTCTGGGCATCATCGTCGGCACGATCCCGTCGCAGATGATCCAGCTCGAGTACATCCGGCCGTCGATCTGGATCCCGGCGTGCGAGATCGCCTGGTCCTTTCTGGTCATGGCCATGGCCGGCGTCAAGGACGTCAAGCAGCTGTATGTGCTGCGGTTCTTTGTCGGTCTGTTCGAGGCGTGCTCGTTCCCCGGCTATGCTGCGCTGTTGGGCGGCTGGTATGGCCCCAAGGAGCTGACCAAGCGAATGGCCATCTTTGAGCAGTCGAGCGCCATTGCCAGCATGTTCAGCGGGTACATACAGGCCGGCCTGTACACGAGCATGAACGGCGTGCACGGCCTTGCTGGGTGGCGCTGGCTCTTTATCATGGACGGCATCATCTCGATCCCGATCGCCATCTGGGGCTTCTTTGCGATCCCCGACCTGCCGCACACCACGCGCGCCTTTTACTGGAAGAAAGACGACAAGGAGTACGGCATCCAACGCATCGAAAAGATTGGGCGCGGCGCGCCCCGGCGTCTCACCTGGCCGTCGATTCGGCGCGTCTACACCGACTGGCGCTTGTGGGTGTTTCTGCTGGCCTACACGTTCGTCGCCATGGCCGGCCAGGGCACCAGCTACTTTAACCTGTGGCTCCAGCATGCCGGCTACTCGGTCGTCAAGGTCAATGTCCTGCCGACCGCCGGCAACGCACTGAGCATCGTGGCAGCGTTTTTCTTTGGTATCATTGTCGACCGCACGGGCCGCCGTCTCCACGCCTTGCTGGTGGTCATCTTTATCGTCTTCCTCTCCAACCTGCTGCTGTCCATCTGGCACATCCCCAAGTGGACCATCCTGCTGGCCAACTATCTGGCGTACATTGGCTCCGCCGCCCAACCCATTGTCATCGGCTGGGGCAACGAGCTCAACGGCCACGACTCGAATCTCAGACAGCTGCTCGTGGCCACCGGCAACATCTTTACCTATGCCCTGCAAATCTTCATTCCCCTCGTCCTGTTCCCCGCCCAGGATGCGCCCCACTACAAGTACGGCTACCAGATCCTGATCCTGTTTGGCGGCCTGGGCACGGTCGGCGCGTTTTTGTTGCAGTGGCAGCAGAACCGGCATGAGGGTGAGAAGAAGGTGGATGTCCGTCGGGAGGAGAGTGTTGTCGCGGAGGCATAAATATAGACACATTGGTGCAGCGCCTTTCTCGGATTGTTGAATTAAACAGAACGTCATAACTTGGCAGCAATTTATTCTGATTCCTGTTTTTATGTCATATTTCAGACGTATTCAGAAGGCACCAAAAATAAATCTCCAAAAAATGAATCTCCAAAAATTCGTGTATTCATTTTGAAGTGTGGAATAAGTATTATAAATAAAATAAAAGAGTACACAAAAGAGTGTGGTAGAATGTAAAAAGTTGTGTGCGCCATCAAAATACCATCAAAAAGATCATCACATTGTGGCTAGTATCCCAGAAACAAGACGTATCCCGTATCCCATATGTCCGTGTAGCATATACTATTATTAACCGTAGAGGAGGGCGAAGGAGAAGACGGCACACTTGTGAGTGTGCACAGGCTTCTTCCTCTGATTCTACAAGTCTGTAGAGTCGCCGTGACCCGACCTGGATTTTACCTAATTTAACGGCGCGGCGGGGATTAAGGGGCGGCCCTATTATATGTGTTAGCATTAGATGCTTGGTAACAGAGGAGACAGGGGAGACTAACGAGGAAGAGGAGCTGGGGGCGCTCGAGACAGACGACGCAGACGACGAGACGGACGCAGACGACGAGACGGACGCAGACGACGAGACGGACGCAGACGACGAAACGGACGCAGACGATGAAACAGACGACGCCGACGAGGAGACAGAAGAGGCGGAAGCAGAGCTCGACACCGACGAGGCAGAGCCGGAGGCAGAGCTGGAGGCAGAGCTGGAAGCAGACGCCGACGAAGAGGCCGACGACGACACGCTGGATGCCGAAGAAGAGGCTGAGGCAGAGCTTGAAGCAGAAGCAGAAGAGGAAGCGCTCGAAGCCGAGGACGAAGCACTCGAGGCCGATGATGAAGCGGAGCTGGCGGAGCTGGCCGACGATGCTGACGAGGCGGAAGACGAGGCGGAGCTGGCCGAAGAAGCGGAGCTAGCAGATGACGAAGCCGCCGACGAGGAAGCAGAGCTGGCTGAGCTGGCGGAGGATGCTGAAGAAGCGGACGACGAAGCAGCAGAGCTGGAAGCCGATGAGGCAGAAGAAGCAGAGGAAGCGGAGGAAGCAGATGAGGCACTGCTGGCAGACGACGAGGCTGCGGAGCTGCTCGAAGCAGACGCTGATGAAGCCGACGAGGCCGAGCTGGCCGAGCTGGCTGAGGAAGATGCCGCCGACGACGAACCAGAGCTCACGGAAGAGGCGCTGCTTGCAGAGCTGGCAGAGCTGGCCGAGCTGGCGGAAGAAGCCGAGCTTGCAGAGGCAGATGAGGCGCTGCTTGCACTGCTTGCACTACTCGCGGAGCTAGCCGACGAAGAAGCAGCCGACGATGAGCCGGAAGAGGCAGACGTACTGGAAGCGCTAGAAGCAGAACTGGCACTGCTTGCACTGCTGGCCGAGGATGCAGAGCTGCCGGAGCTGACAGAGCTGACGGAAACAGAGGAGGCGGATGATGCAGACGATGCAGACGACACCGGGGCAGAGCTGCTGACCGAGACCGAAAACGACGAGATGCTGACGACAGAAGACGACGGGCTAAAGACCGAGGACGAGCCAAACGACGACGAGAGCTTGGACGACAGCGAGGCGGAGACGGACGAGACGGAGGCAGAAGAGGCAGAGGATGAGGCAGAGGACGAAGCAGAGGACGTAGCAGAAGAACTGGCCGACGCAGTGTTCGATGCCGACGACGACGAGCGCGGCGGCGAGGGCTTGCAGTAGACAGCCGAGGCGCCGCTGGCGTACAGCAGCGCCAGCGTCCAAACGGCGATTGTCTTCATGGCGATGGAGAAGGAGAAAAGGAGAAGCAGACAACAAATATAAATATAAAATGAGTGACAGTGGTTGGTGGTCGAAGACTAAATGGATATTAATGAGTGACAAGAAGAAAACGAGAAAACGAGTGATGGCCGATGTGGTTGGCGACAGAAAAAGAGAACTGGAGAACAAGAAAACAGGAAAACAAGAAAGCAGGGCAGGACGATGGCAAAGGGCAAGACCCAGGTCAGGACATATATACACGACACTGATGACAGTATGACTGAAAACACGTCGAGGGAAAGAGTACTTTGTGATGAAGACTCAAGGGCACGCAAATGTTAGCCAAGACTGGTGAAGAACGAGAAAGAATGAGTGCCAGCAAAGGCGACATCGCACAGTTTCCCCACTTGCACGAATCCGTTCCCAACAGACATCCAACGGTGGATGTTGATACATGTACATTGGCAGAAATTCAAAAATACCCGAGGGGAAAACATCCAAGCCGCAAAATGACAAGTCTGACGACAGGAATGCGCGATGCAGGCGAACAAGCCGGCGCAGAATGGCACAAAATGAGAGCCATGGTGACATCGACAGGCAGGTACATGTACATGTACAGCCATCGTAGGATGTCGTATATACGCCATACAGTCAATTCACAGATACTATGATCTTATGGTCTGGACTTGGTCTGGTCGTCTCGCCTTCTCGTCGAGGAACGAGGCAGGTGCGGTTCCACTTCCGTGTAAGTGGTTTTGGCGCTAGTGTCTGTGGGGTTAGCGCTGCATTTCTGGTGACAAGAAATGCCACCCGCGGCCGACGTTGAAGAATGCTGACCGCGACCTCCAGACGCAGGGCGAAAGATTAGAGGCAATGGGAGAACGAAGGCACGTACATGTACTGTTGTAGGGAGAGAAGAGAGGTGAACTCACCAATGTGCCTTGCCCAGGGGACATTCTTATCAAAACCACCAAGAGGCAGAGCTGTGGCGTGTGTGTTTGACTTGTCATTTCAGGTGAACATGGCAACTTGTCCACAATGGATATCTCGGACAAAGAATAAGAATAGACGAGTCTAGGTACATCTGTATTATGAGGATCATGTGCGCTCTGAAATACACATTGTTTCGCCGGATCCTTCGTCTCCGTGATGCATATTCTGTGGGCGGGCTGTGAATGTGATGACGCCAACGAAGAGGGAAAAAGTTGAGAACAAGAAATCACAGTGAGCGTGGGGCCACTCACTGAACGCCTTAGATCGCCGCTCACGAGGAAGGGAATGGGCCGTGTTGTCGGTCCGCTAGCGCGTTTTTTTTTGGGTGGTGGTGCTGACATACTGGCGGGAACGGCGCTGTAGCCGATGAGATTTAGGGCCTTACCGCCTGTTTACAGCACCAATGTATTTCTTTTTTTTGTTTTGTTTTCTTTTCTTTCCATTCTTATCACACGGTCATACCTTTCCCGTCGTTTCTTTTGCGTTTTCCTTCTATTGTTAATTGAAACAACATGATAAAATCCCCTCTCCCACGTCCACCACAGTCCCTTACCCAAAACACTTCATCCCTTTCCTCACGCTGGAATGCCAGCAGATTGCTGCCCCTTTCAGCCCCCCAATCCTACTGCAAGGGGTGCCTACGGCACCAGCGGACAATATCCTGCGTGCGTACGACTTACATGTACGCACACAGGCACAGTAAATGCACGTTGACGAGGAGTACCAAGAGTGCCTTTTTCACTTTGACATGCTGGCTTCTTTCCTCATCTTCATCCCACGACGCTGGAACGCCTTCCACATGCCTGTCGATCAGAGACAATCATTTTCTTTTGCCTTGCTGTGGTGTTGGGAAGTCCTGAACATGGTGGAGACAAATTACGTCCGTTTGGGGCATGCTATGAAGATCTCCTACACACGGTTAAAGCTTCAGTAACCGTTTCACGGCCCGAAACCGCCACGGTCTGGACCGGTAAACAGACAGTGGATGGGACGATCGTGATCATCACCCTTCAAAGTCTAAATCTCTGATTTCCGGGGGATGTTGAAGTATTACCACTTAACACATGAATCCACCTGGGCAACGCTTTGTTTACTTCATCTGTCATTCGCGAGACAGAGCCCGTTCACGTTCACCAACACTTTGATGAACAAGGAGGTTTCTGAATGCCACCAACAGTCCTTCGTACTTTTGCGAGACAATGCTATTTGACCTGGATCAAAATAACCAGTAGACAGGGAGCACGGCGTCATGTTGGTTATCTCGCTCTCTTGCGTTGCAGGCGTGTTTTCACGATACAAGTCCCCACATACAACATTAGTGAGGCTGTCTTAACCTGGAATGGAATCCTGCTTCCACCCTCCTCAACCGGCCTCCCTTGGCTCGTGGAATGCAAGCCACGAGTCTCTCTCTCTCTCTCGCTTCCATCTCTCCTTTTATTTTCAAGGCACGACTGAGACACTGACACGAGCCCGGTCCACTTGGCCTGGAAAGCCACATGCCTCGTCGACCACGCATTTCTCAAGGGTGGATTTGACTTGGCGACCGGTCCATACTGGTACATGTACATATTGTTCTTGTTAACTACTTCGGATGAATAACTGAAGATTTTATGATTTCGTTTCCACTGCCTCCCCTTACCCCTATTTGCATGTTTGCTTGCTTTTGTCACCAGCTTCATCAATTCCCTCTGTTTTGCTTTACTTTTTCCCTTTTTTTCTTTTCTGCCGCAATGAGCCATGCTTGGCATGCTGTCTAGTTTACTTGTTTGCTTTGAAAATGTGCGTAATCAGCAGCGGAGGCATGTTGTCAGAAAATCATATATAACGTCTATCCCCTTACCCATGCTCCCGTATCTCCGAATGCGCTCATAATTTGCGATAGATTTGGGGTGGTTCTCTCGCGGCTTCTTCGAGGGTATGGCCCCGATTCAAATTCGAGCAAGCCACGATCCCTTTCGATTCGCTGTCAAACTGAAAACTTCC